>VZTF01002009.1:558021-651550 GCA_013397755.1 Cnemophilus loriae
CACAACACAAAGCATCTCAAAGTTTGTTTTGAAGCATATACATCTGAATCCTATTCATAAGGAATATGAATGTATATTTACATATAATAATATTCAAGAATAAATGGAAAAACGTGTGAGAAAGGAACCGAGAAAAAGACAAAGGATTTTGACTGCATTGAACTTTTCTCTCTGTCCCTAGCTACTCCCGAGCATAAAATCCTGTTAGCCTGCAAGCTGAGAAGAAATGTTTCAAAAAGCCTGAGATATGTATTGAAAAAAAGCCTTGTTTTTATTTTTACTTTAAAATTAAATAGGAACTTGAAAGCTGCTCCATACGGTGGGAAATCAGCAGTAGTCTCCTTAAAGACTAATTAAATGTCAGAATATAGGGGAAAATGCCAAAGAAAGTGGAGTGAGCCTTCTTCAAGTCTGAGTAGAAATACTCAAAATACATCCAGAGCAAATGTCCACAACCATTTAAGGCACAGAAAAAACAGATCTTCTCAATGAAGACTTCTAGATGAGATTTGACGTGCAACTTCTTACTAGTACTATGTAAAAACATCAATTTTCAGTAGTACAAATTATGACATGAACTCTAGAATTTGTAGCTCAATTTTAATGCACTGATATGTTTACAAATAAAACTGCCCCCCTGAAAAAAATACCAAACTGTTTAGATGAGGAATATCAACAAAAAGGTTTTTAAGATGGTTTTTAATTTTTTTTCTCTATACAGTTAGA
The DNA here is from genome assembly GCA_013397755.1 of Cnemophilus loriae. Lineage (NCBI taxonomy): Eukaryota > Metazoa > Chordata > Aves > Passeriformes > Corvidae > Cnemophilus > Cnemophilus loriae. The sequence continues at coordinate 558,748 of VZTF01002009.1, forward strand.
TGTTATTCATAATTTATATAATGTCTGTGCCACTAGTGCCTCCTGTCCTAAAATAAACACAAAGTACATTTCAAGACAATTCAACAGAACATGTTGTTTTGAAATTATTCTTGAGATCATACAAACAAATAAGGTTCTGGAATAATATTGTCCATAACATTGTTCATAGAGATCAGAAGAAGTATTTAACTGTCTTTCTGGTCAAATCTACAAAAGAGCTGTAAATATGTACAAATGCATATACATAATACATATTTTGATTTTTGTACTTAATTCCAAATCTGTTTTTACCCACAGAGAGATTAATATTTCAAAAATTCTGCTTTCCTAAGGTTTAAGAGCTGAATTTCATTATCGGAATTCAGCAATCAAGTGGTGTGTATGTGTGCATGTGTGCAGGATGGTGGTTTTATTAAACAAAGCCTCATCTGAACCGCAAAAATTAACTTTACAATATCACTACATTTTTGAGGATTTTTACATCATTAAATTTATCAGCTGAAATAGCTTTATTTCTATTAAGCAAGCAAGCAACAACAACAGCAACAACAAAATCTTATCATAAAAGTCAACTCTTTCTGTGTTTATATTCTTAAAGACATTTTATGAACCATTTCATACTTAATGGTTTGCAAGCAATCCCAACAGTTGGGAACTGTGTGAAAAGTTGCACAGATTGACAGATGAAGTGAAAAGGTCTGTATTAATTTTCCAAATAAAGAAATGCACGGAGTGGTATTTCACTATGATTATACTCTAAAGTACCAATTAGAACGCATATCACAAACTAGAGCAAGTTGACACTCTACAATAAAGCAAATAATTTCCAGTTGGAGGGGCAGAAAATGTTAATATGCAATGTTCAAGACTACAAGAATCTTTGTAAAAGGAAGTAGCTAATAAGGTTTAATGATGCATGTCAGGAAGCCACAGTATGTAGGGAAACACAGCTGGCTTCATTTTGTAAACTATTTGATATACACATCTTTCTAGTTCACGATTATCAGCTGTGCAAGTGCCACAGGGGACAGTTTAGCCTTCAGATCAGGATATTCTTCTTGTTCTCTAAATTACAAGTAAAATACATTAATATAATATGGTGCTGTAGGCTAGTGCCCCGACTAAAGCTTATCAGCTTACAAAAAAGATTAAAGAAGTCTTCTGTAAGATTCAGTTTGAACAATCTCAGCAGAATAAACAGGCTGAAGAATACTGAAATAATAAATATATTTATAATACAAATCTACACACATCTTTGAATGTCAGATTAAACCCTGAAAGTTACTAAAATAAACATGAAATGTCATTTATATTAATTCATACAATTTCATGATGCATGTACTTCTTTTATTATTAAATTAATATTAATAAAGAAATCATGGGTATTATGGATAGATTGCAGCTATACAAAGCAGTATGTCTCCTGCTTTACTGCACTCCAAGTTGCTCAGTGACTGCAATATGCAGGTGACAGCAATTAGCAGCAGATGACAGAAGCACTTTGAATTTGTACCAGATGGCAGCTAAGGGTCATTGGAAGCTAGCAGACCTTCCACAAGGAAACTGTTGTGTAGTACAACTATAAAACTCTTCAGTACTTAGAAATAAATTATTCAGGTTCTCAAAGAAAATTGGAAGGTCAAAATAGAATATAAAATATTAAGCAAGGCATTAAAAGCTCACCTAGTGTTTACAGAATTAAATACATTTAAAAATAAAACAGTGCATACAGAGCATATCTTAACCTCACAATGGGGAGAGTCATTACGAAACTAGTAGGAACATCAGCTAATGTATTTGCTAAACGATTCAAACCTGTGTCCCAAAGGAGGGGCTACATAAACACACTTTTTCTCTGGTGCAAGAGTAAGATAGTGACTGAATACATGCTTCAATGCAAGAGGAAAAAAAGGCCAGAGGAAGATGCGTATGTGGAATGCAACACTTTAATGGGTACCCCTCCACACTTCTGCCAGTGCCCTCGAAAGTACTGTTTCACAGCTCAAACACAATTAGGTGTATCTCATTACCAAAAGTTAATTCCCGCAACCTCCAAATTTATAAATACACGCAAATTTGCTTCAATCTTTTTTAGCTGCAAATTGAGAGTGAGATCTCCTTAGGTGGAACACAGCCCTGCACTAGGTACTACATAAACTACCTCAACAAGCCCAGGAACAGATAAATTGATTTGAGTGCAAAAGAGAAAGTAATGATACAGTAATAGCTGAAACAAAAACCCAAAAGTGAGAATAAGAGGTGGACATACAGCCAGAAAACCTTTGGGAATTTCAAAAGTATGTTTAGATAAGGTCAATGAAACGGCTACTCAGCTGCTTCTGGGGAATCGCTTCCCATGCATAAAACTGTTAAGAAATCAACCATGCATTCACAAGCTGAAGCCAACAACTCGATAGCAGAGCAGATGAAAGATACATGAGTTGTGATGAAAGTAGCTTTAAAAGGAAGGTGACAGGGCTGGATGGGCTAAGGAAGAACGAACACATGGAAGGATGCAGATAAGAGCTGAAGAGGTGAACCAGGATCATGATCTTTTATCATCGCAAAATGAGTGCACACTAACCAAGACAGCATTTTTCAAGGTAAACAAATTGTGACAGATTATTATTTGATAATTTCATCTTATCAAAGACTTAAACTTTCTTCTTCACAAATATACTACACGGTCAGAGAAAAAACAAGCATGTGTAATGTGTAAAGAGATGACAGAAAGAAAAATAAGCGTAGGTGGAACTAGTAAACATATCAGAGAGACCAGAGCAACAGGGTAGAGAAGCGGAACAAGGCAAGGGGGAAGGTGGTCAGAAGAAAGGTATCTTGAATACAAAGCAGAGGACTGGTGCTGGCTGAATCTCTTCCAGAGACCGTACATATAGCAGGGAATCACGACAAACTGAATCAAAAAGTTTTTCAACAGTTCTCTCTCAAAAAAATGAAATTAACAACTGTCCAACCACTGTCAAACTTAAACTAGAAAAAGAGCTCTATGTGATAGGCAGACCAAAAAAAAAGCGCCTATCTCTCAAACCCAGTAGGCATCAGTAAGAATCTTATTTTCTTTCTTGAGCTGAGTCACAAGTTATCTATCTCTGCCTTTATAAAACAAAATATTTGAGTGGATTCCTTGGAGACTATGAGATTAAGAAAAGATTCCACAATGTCTCCAAATCATAAAAGAAATGAAACTGAATGCTGTTTTGTATAAACAGTATTTTGGGATACATTCCAAAAGATATGATGGGAAGGGAATGAGCTTTAAGAATATGAAGAGCAATCCACTCTTTTACAAACTAATGCATAATTTAAACCACATTATTTTCATCTGGTACAAGCTGGAATTCTGATTTTAATGCTAAATGTATCCACAGGCTTGCTCTCTGAACTGAGGTAAAAAAGAAGGGCAAAGATTGTATATGTTAAGAATATGACAAGCTTGTTACTTCAAGCGTGCAAACACAACTCAGTAAATTATCTTAGCTATGATCACTATGTTCAGCCTACATCAAAACAAATACTATGTCCTGATACAGAGAGAACTTTCCTTTCCCTCTAGATATCCATCACTGTAGACTGAGATTTCAAGTCACATGAATCATGATGGTATCTGAGCCTCCAGTAAGTAGAGAAATACATCAGACTTTAGCTGCATAAATTATTGTCACATAAATGCAAACCTCAAAAGATGTTTTTTTATACTTGCTCTACACAAAGAGAAGGCTATCCAATAATAACAGTAAACAATAATTAATGCTTGTAAAGCATCCAAATACAAGCTGTGAAAATCTGATGAGCATCTATTTTAAGAATGCTCTGCAGGTCTTAAAGATCCTAGTTTCTGACATGTAGGACATCCTTCTTTCATAATAATTGTAAGAAATAATAATTAATATACTTTGAACTTATCCATCACTAAAACTGATCTCTCTATTCCTTCTTATATACTTCCTTTCCATATTGGAAAAAATTAAGCTTATTCAGAAAAACATGGAAACGATTGCAGAAATCATGAAAATTATGCAAAAGACAAATTATATAGAGTTTTCCTACTAACAACTAGAGTTCTTAAGGACCTTAGGCGCACCTGACTTTCTACACAGCTGCAGCATCAAGTTTTTGGAACTGTACATTTCAGAAATGTGTTTGCATGGATCTTTACTATGGAAAAAATAATTCCAAAAAAAAGGTTTCAGATTTCCAATAAAATACAGACAGTAAGGAAAAAAAACACACAAAAAAAGTGCTGACTGTGGTACATTGCTCTTATTAACAAACACCCAGAGCACAGAACACAACCCTAATGTAGGAAAACACACAACAGCCTCCTTCCACAACATCAGTATTTTGGTTGCCACCACTTTGGCTCGCTCACTGCCAGTAAGGCCTCGTAGGGAGAGCCTTCCGAAGGTGGTGCAGTTCTAAGCCATGGGATGAGGTTCCAAGTACCCCCTGAAAGGCTATGCCCTTTCCCCCTACCCTCTCCACCTCCCAGTAGCTGCAATTTGCCAAGGGCTTGATTAAATTCTGAATGGCAACAAAGCCATAAGGAGCAATGTAAAGGTAAAAGCAAACTCCCTCAGCTGATTAGCAGCAGTGGAGGCAGCAGCTGAGAGGAAATGGCCATCAGGGTCTGCCTTTTTGAAATCTCACTGGGATATTCCGCACAAGCCAACTGTGCAGGAAATCTCCCTTTTGCAGTGTCTCCTGTAGAATGACGACATTTCAAATGATTTCTTTATTTTACCACAAATCATTCATTTTAGCCTAGTCTGCTAGAGGCAAAATACATGTAATTTCCTGGTGAATAAGCAACAGGTTGTTGCTATTGCATAACTTGATCCATTTTAAGAATTGTTCTCACTGTTTTGTGAGGTTAATCTATTTTAATAGATTAATAGAGTACTTCAGAAATGGTATACTCCACCACTGATCCTTCCCTAAACACCAGTGTGAAATGACAGTGAACTACTGAGACAAATTCTAACCCACACATGTTCTAAAAATACTAAGATGACAAAATCCAAGCAACTTTTTAATGGGAGGCTCCAAAATGGGAAGAGAGACACCACAGACCATCAAGGAACACTTGTGATGAAAATCACAAGAATTTAGGACTCCAAGTTAGACATGGCTTGTGGCTTGCCATTCACATTCTGGCACATATCAATTTTTATCTGTCTATAGTCTTATAATAGAGAATGAATTTAACATTGTAGGAATTTTACAGCTGTGAATAGATTATTTGGCTTCGCAAAATCAGTGGAAGAGTTTGCCTTCAACTCTAAAATACATAGTAAACTCAGAGGTTTACTGAGAGTACAGTGAGAATTCTCTCTCACTACCAAAGAGCCAGTCCCTCGCTAGTTCTGTATACTGTTGTATAGCAATGATTTTGTTTAGAACTAAACTGTATATTGTTGCCCATACTTTTCTGTGCAGTAGGATTGTAAACAGAAAGTGGCACCAATTGAAAAATGACAGTGATTCAACATCCATGTCCCAAGCAGCAGTACCATAACACAGCACAACCAACTTCTTCAGTCTGGTCCTTGTGCAGCATTCAGGCTGAGTGCCTTCGGCACCACACAGCAACGCTGTGCACCACACTACTTACATGCAGCCAGAAGAGACCTATCACATGCTTTGGTACATCAATTGCGTGATATGTTTAATTGTTGGTTTCAGAACAAATGAGAGGTTAGGCCATACGTTATTCTGTAACTTTAACTTGTGAATTGATAGCAGGCCACATCATGGAACAACTTCTCTAGCTCAGGGATATAACAGCAAAGTAGATAAGCAAGTGATGATCAAATATTCTTGAGATGCCAAAGAAAATACATTAGGATCAACTTTACTCTAAGGCTACAGGCATCATGTGTACAAAAACCCACACATATGATGTGTACACAAACCCAAAATAGATAGTTTTTGAAACCCAAGAGTACTGTAATACATACAACTAGGTTGGATGAGAATTGAAGTTGAATACCTTAAACTGACCACTCTCAGTTACTGTTTCTTTTGTGGCTCTTCCGCTCTCCCCCTACTCCACCTCCTTTATCTCTCGTGTCTCAGTTTCCCATTTGTAGTACTACCATTTTATTTCTTTTGAGGAGAACGATGTAAAGAAGAAGAGAATAAAAATATATACACTGCTATTTGAAAAGCATTGCTAACGTGGATAAAAGAGCTCCACCAAGTCTCTGAAAAGAAGCAGCATTCTGTAAATAAAATACAGGAGTGTACAAAATCCCCCAGCACAACTGACTGTTTTCATTAAGTGATTTCTGTCTACATTTATACTCAAAGAAGTCAATCAAGACTTTCAGTCTTATTGTTTTCTTATTGTCTTAAAATCATGGTATAAATCTAGCATTCTTCCAGTTTTCTATATATGAAAGAAAACTGAAAACCTCAGCTCCTTTATGTGGAATTATGCTTTTTCTATACTAGTCATCTAAGGATTGAAATTCCCACTTTGACTCTCTTGCTATTTCAGTTAATGGAGTTAATTATAGTAGGTAGATGGTCTCGCTGTCTCAGAGTAAAGGATACACAAATTTTACCTTTGGTTTGCCAAAACACTGCTGACTGTTTCCAAGCATCAACATTCCTACGTTCTAATTTTGGAAAAACAAAGGTGCCTCCTCTGCCATTTAGCCCTTTCTTTCCAAACTTTTAAAGAAAAATACCTTTTGTCTTCCTCCTTACCTAACACCGTTCCATCCTTCTTGCTGAGATACTCTAGGCTTTTCAAGGTGCTACCCTCCTTCCTTTGCTCAGAGATTACAGCACATGGAGACAAAAGCATCAACAATGCTACATTATATGTATTTCCTTGTGGCCTGATCCCACAAATTCTCCCGTACACCAAGAGAGGGATTCTCATACTTCATAGGAAGCTGGTAGTTAAGTACTTTCTTGGACAGAAGCTCTGTATCAGGGGACAAACTAAATATGGGGACTACATACTACCTGTAGGTGACAGCTTTCTCAATTTTATCCAATACAAAGAGAAGTTTTTAGGAGGATTAACTACAGCAGACTATACTCCAATAAAAAGTGCTGCATAAACATTTTTCTTATAAATCCTTAACATTTGCCATGAAGAGCCACGTAACAGTTTTCACTGTTCTGCTCTTACCCTGACCCTTCAGACATACAGCCAGAGAAAACCATTCTTCTCAAATAGACTATGAACATCAAATTATCAATTTAGTAAAAAAAATATGCAAGTGAAATCACTGGGCGCTTGCACAACAATGTAGCAGCAGGATAAAGTCAACGCCCTTATGAAGCTCTGAACAGAAATGCAAGTTGGACTTAGAAATGTCAGCCTTTGGGATGGAACAGATAAGAATGGCTTACTAATGCCACTAACAAGATGTTGGACACCTAATTTATTGACATTCAAAAAAATGTGTCAAGGCAGGAGAAGCATATCTTTTGAGTATTGAAAAAGCTATGTGGAACAGGGAAATTGGTGAAGTGGCATCTGGGAACACATGAATCTGCTCCAGCCACTCCATTTCAATCCAAATAAAGAATTGGAGGGAGGCGTGTCCTTTTTTAGCAAATATTTTTCAAAAATCATCCTCATAATAAAGGAAGAAAGAGCACAGATAAAAGCCTTTTAAACATAGAGAAGTAAATTTGGTCACAAAACACTAGGAAGAAATTTTGTGGGAGGAGAGAGAGAATGAGAGACTGAGAGAAAGAGAGAGCAGTAAATTGGTTTTGCCTCAGTTTACCAGAATAGCAAGGCTGTTTTCAAATAACCAAGGGCAACATATACACACAAAAAGAAAAAAAAAACCCAACCACCCTTCTGAGATTTTCATTTGTTAAAAAAACCAAATGAAAACAGCAAACAAGCAACAAAAGCAGGAACAACAAGAGTAGTTAGCGTTCAGGCTAGTTAAGAATTAGGGTAAAAACAATATTACTATTTTGATGAACACTAAATGGTTACTATGAAGTTTTACTTCTGATGTTAAAATTTAACAGCAGATGTAGAATTCCATAAAATAAGGGGGGAAAAAAAAGTGTTTTGAATGCTGCTTGTAAGGATTAGCAACATTAAAACTATTTTTATACTAATCTGAAGCACACTAGGCAGATTACTTGCTGTAACTCCTTTAGAGAGGCTACCGATTTCTCAGGAGATCCATTTAAGATAATTTCTACTAATTTTGATGCATTGCTGTGTACATTCTGGGTGTGTATATATATTGCAAAGTCCAAATAATTTTAATGTTTCAATCTTAGTATACAAAATACATTCCCTTGAATTTATTTCCATCTCCTGCCAAGGATACTGTGTTTTTTTAACTTCACCCCCAAAATCTGTTTCCATTGATGGAAACAAGTCACATTTGCAGAAGGGCTGCACCAACAGTCTTGCTTTCTATGAAGACCAAACCTGCAAAAGCAGCTCTGAGTTTAGATAACAAAAAACTGTTCTGCACTTTAAATAGGTAAGAAAGAGAACACTGCAAAATGCCAGACAAAATAAATAAATAACCTTAGTTTGTTAATTTCCCTCTTGGTTAATTAACACCTATAAATGACCTTTAGCATTGACAAGTCCAACTTCATCCAGAAAGCCAAGGTTTAAGAATATCTATCCAAATAGGATTGATTACTGATTACAGCATTGTGAGGAGCACAATTCAATCTGATTTTTTTTTTTCTTTAAAGGCTGGAACTGCATTCCTCAGTAAGCTGATGTGACTGCCAATGAGGTAAAATGCAGAGAGTCATTACACTATAATGTTGATGTTGCCACTTCTACATTTATCTGAAGCACAGAACATATATCATTTTAGACTGAAATTAAACCTTGCCAGAAATAATTTTTCTTTATATTGTTGGAATTAAAAACATATTGAATTGATCCATTAAGAAAATTCTATGCTCTCTATCTTTGTGTTTTTCAGACTGTGTCTGCATCCTTAGGCAATGAAACAATTTTTACAATTGTAATAAAACAAGCAAGTGTTGACTTTAAGTTAAGAAAATTGTTGCTTGAATGACTAAATACTTCAGCAAACACAATAAATCCTTCTAAGTTTAACATACAGATAAATCCCATGCTTGAACAGGTACATAAATTTCACAATTTTTCTTATGCAAGTTTTCTTAAACTTATTTCAGTTTCAGTTTTCTGCTGAGTGTTCACAGAGCAGGTCTGCATCTCTAAATTTTAATATTGGCTCATTCAAAAAGCATCTACCCTTAAGAAGGAAAACTAAAAATCTACCAAAAGAAAAAGCAAGTTTATAGCACAAAGTACAGCAGTAATGTTATTCTCCAGCAAGAAATACAACTGTAGCACTTATCTGTACTTCAATGAAGAGAGGACTGAATAAAAAGAGTCAGCCCCATGTATTTCTTGCTTATTTCTGGACATATGAGTTTCAGTTTGACATTGTAATTTGGGAATCATAGATCTCAGCCCTTGCTTTCTCCCAGAGAAATTAGACACCAGCATCATCGACCTATGTTCCCAACAAGAGTGTATCAACATGTTGTACAGGAAAATGTCTAAAATGTTACTTTTATTTGTTTTCAAAGAGCATCAGAGAGTGACAATGTGCCATTTAAAACCAGTTTCAAACAATATTTGAAATAATTCTTTCCTAAAGCAGAAAAGGCTGCAGACTTATTTCCTCTGACGTTTGCAGCAATAGCACAATTGATCAATTTAATTTTAATTTTATTTCAGCAAGTTGGATGCAAATTTCTTTCTTTAATGTTCAAATCTTTAATCTTTCAAATGTAATCTATCTTCTACTCTCAAAGGCTATTTTAGACTCCCTTTGCCCTTCTTTTGGCTCCTAATGCTACATACCCTACCTAACATGTAACCATTATTGTCAAGCTTGAGAAAACACAGGAAGATTCCCAAATACACAGAGGAGGAATGAACTGAGTACTGTTTGTCTACCTTCTGCATGGTTAGCTAGCACAAAATATCACCTACAGGCAGCAAGTGTCTTATCACAGCGAAGTATGCAAACCAATCCCATTCCATGTTAGAAGATAAAGAGACAGTAAGATGCAGACTCCACAGAAAGGTACAGCTAAAACTATATCTTAAAAATGATGACAACTATTTTTTACAGTGCAGTAGTCCATTTTATCACTTACTCAGCTGTGAGAGCTGTATTTTCCTGTTTTCAGTTCCCAAATTCATCCTTACTGGCCATGTTAAATGTTGGTTACTGCTTTAAACATGGTTGTTCAATCCTCAGAGACAAAATCTCCTTGCCAATACTATTGTTGAAATAGTCACACACAAAAAAATTAACATTTACTAAAACCCTAATACATCTCCAGAATCTGTTGAATTTAGGTAATGCATGTTACATTTATGCATACTCCCCTATCAGTTTACTACATTAAATAATTTCATTTTAAATACCTGTGAGAATTATTGATTAGTCAGAAGTTGTTCAGAATTCTTAGAGAAAGATTCTGTTACTAAAGGGCTCATCTTTGTTTCAGGTAGAATAGAAAATAACCATACACCACAAACATTCTGGTTCCATTTTACTCTATTATTTTAAAATGCATGTTACAAAGATTAAAATAATAAAAGGCCATCTTAATCCTGGTAATGGTACATATCACCTGTCTCTGTCAATGAGACATTTAAAAGCATCTCTTTATTAGAAACACAAATCAATACACTCAGGGGACTGCAATAACTGCTTCAAGCAATTTGTATTATCATTTCACTCTTGATGTTCCTACTCAGAGCAACTTATTATGAATGGCGTGAAAATGGCAACCTGTCACAGTGGATTTTTTTTCTAAACCTCTTGAAATAATTTTTTCCTTTCTTAATATAATTATCTTCTTACTAAACACAGGTCTAGGTTGTAAGGTACAGACCACAGCTGAAGTTTTATTTCTTTAAAATTGAGAGCACTCCCCAACTTACATTAGAAACATTACTGATTAAGTGAAGAGCTATTTGCTTTGTTTAGAACTAAAGAACCTTGTACAGAAGGAAGCACTGAAACTTCTGGTCTCTTCTCGACAGAAAAATATCTTGAATATGTTTTAATTGCTTGCAAAAATCCCTGAAAGAGTTCTGGGTACAGACTGGAACGTCAGTTATCTTGTTCCACCACCACTGGTAGCCGGAATAAACTTTAGTAGTCTGTTATAAACACTCCTTAAAACTACTGTGTACCTTTAGCCAAATACCTTACAGTAAAATAATCTGGGAGAAGTGAAAATAATATTTAGTGAGACAGAATTATAAAAGTCTGAAGATGCACATTGATACTTCAAAGACGAATGCCTCCATTACTACCTGTAACACTCCTAGCTAAAGGAAGAATAATTTTACTTTCAAAAGGAGACTGTGGCAGAATTCACTTCTTGTACCAAAATTCAAGTCAGTTCAGCACACATGAAACACATCACAGTAAAAACTTGTAGACTTTCAGGTTTAGGTACCTCTATTTTTAAGTTTTCTGAGAACAGAATCTGGTGATCCCAGAGTAAGACTAACTTACCTTATTTTTTGGATTGGATGTGTTCATTACACTTCGTGTTTCCTTGCCTGTGTAAATAACAACACCAATTACAGTTCCTGAAAAACAAACAAACAAAAACCCAGATGTGTCAAGTAAATAAGATAAAATTTTCCCAAATTAAAACTTGCACTAGTTTAGTTCCTTAAACAAATCAATTGTATGAAAAAGCCTCAACATTTATGCATAACACTGTGACTGCTGTTTTTCAGAATGTACAATGAAGAATCATTTTAACTTCTGCAATAAACATCCATAAAGATGATAACATGCTCTCCTTCTTTTTTATGGGAACAATACTTCCAAGGGAACTGGTTAAAAACTTGTATTTGAACTTAAAATTTCCTCTAACTGTTTTCATAAGTTATGACAGCATAAATAACTGCACAGGGAATTAAAAAAATGAGTGAAGTGCTGCTGAACACATCACACACCAATTAACTGCTACCTCTGCCATCTATAATGAGGTAAAATCTAGTTCAGCCAATTAATTACTTTGATAAAATGTCATACAGAAATAGTCTCTTCATTAGCTTATAAAAATGATCCCCAAGTTTCAATTACCTTTTAGTCAATTTTTACAGCATGGTATAGGAAAATTTGGCTTCAGCATCACTAAATAAATTTTTAAATTAAACAAAATTTTATTTTTTATTAATATGTCACTGTAACACTTTCTAGCATAAAAAAAACTCCCCTTGTTTCTATTACTTTATTAAGTGACCTGAAATGGCTTTATGGCCGTACAACCAATAATGCGATATTTTTGGTGGTCACTATGCTATAAAGAAATAATAAACATAACTATTCAGAAACTCCCTGCTCAGAAAACTTTAAAAAAAGTGGAAGTATTACATGTTTGTCTGACATTAACTTAATTTGTCTTTGGCAATCAGAACCACGTGTAAGATCTGTTACCATTACTCTTGTAGGTAACGGGTCATAAAAAATTGAAGAAACACCCAAAGACGAAACAGATGATAGTGAAAGATGTTTCGATTAAAGATGTTTGCATTTACTCAAAAATAAGAGTGTGTCCTGGTTTAATCCCAGATGGCAACTAAGTTTTATGCAGCTGCTCACTCACGTCCTCCCCAGAGCACCAACGATGGGATGGTGAGGAGAATTAGGAAAAAAAAAATTAAGAAGAAAATAAAACCAACCAACCAACCCACCCCTCCCATCCAAAAAAAAAACCCATCACAACTCATGGGTTGAGATAAGAATGGTTTAATGATTGAAACAAAGTAAAACATAACAACAATACTAGTAATACTTGTGATAATAATAATGATTGTAAATACTGAGAAAAAAAAAACCAAACCCAAAGACCCAAGTGAAATAAGTGATGCACAGTATCATTGCTCACTACCCACTGATCAATATCCAGGCCACCCCAAAATTCCTCCAGTAGTCACTAATCCATAATTTCTGAACTCTTTCTACTGTGTCCAACCAGTGTCAACACATCCGTTTGGGGCACTTTATTTTGGAGTGATCCTGAGCTGACCCCTGTCCAATAGTCAGAACGTACTGGACAATAGCCTGTAGGGAATCTCCTCCTGCACACTCCAGCAACCTCTGCCTTCATAGCTGTTTAGTTCAATAGAAGTTGGGGAGGACTGTACATTCCAGATGGCACATTTCTACAAAGTTTCACCCGGCTAGGCTGCTGCAGCTCAGAAAAACAAACTGTCCTACTTGTCTCATATTTTGCTCCTTGAAAAGTTGGTTTCAAAGGTGAAAGTCAGATTTTGACTACTGAACTTAGAGCAGAATTTTGGTTAGATCTGACTAAACTGCTGCTTATAACAAGTTGTTGATCTTAGATTTTAAACTTTCTGGCATTAGCACAGTATCAGTGGTAAATAAGCGTTCCTTAGATCTGAAGTACATTGGTGTAGGGAACTCCATCCCTAGTTTCAGTGCTGTCCCACAGTGATTGCACCAGGGACAGTTCTGGTGTCCAATAAAATGAAATTAATCCAATCTGGGATTTCTGGAAGCATAGCTGTACCGCAAGCCTCAGCTTATTAAAAGCAATGACTCATGTATTTTTATGTATGGGGCCTCTGCAAACTGGGTCTCGTGTACACTGGGCAATCACTGATAGGTACAGGTGGAGTGGTTAATGAGGGGGAGAGAAGTTACGAGATACCACTAGAACAAACATGTGGGTCCAGGAAAAAAAACAAAAGCAGACTTGTGAAGAATTAACACACACAAATAGTCAGGCATACTCTGAATCCGGTGTGTGATCGTATCAATTTTGGTATCTCCCAAGCACTACAGGAACCATACAAAAACTAGGGTGCACTCAAATTAATTAAAGTCGTATGTAGGAGTTGGCAGAAAATACTGCTTTGGATAGCTGTGCAGTTATATAAATTGTTCTGATTTTATCTAAAGTGACTTTGCAAGACTGACACCTGTCAAAATGATGATGAAATTTCATTAATACAAATCTTCTCCTAATAGGTATCTCAGCAGGTTTCTCAGAAAGCTGCATTATCTTGTTCAGCATTTGAACCACACTGATCATTACCACAAGTGGAGAACAAAAAGCTGAAGTCCATACTGTAGCAGATCTTTCGAGGCTTTTTAAAATTTAACTGCTAACTTTCCTCTCTCTCCTTCTGATATGAAACCTGCTGAAGCTTTCAGTGAACTCAAGCACCACAGTCACTGATGCCACAAGCATAAATGATCTGAAAGATAAGTAATTTCATTGAAGATAAACTAAGAGGTTTTCAGAATACTCAGCGGTTTAAATTTTTTGCTTATATTTAAAGGTGTTTCTTCAGAGACAGTAGTTTTGCAAGTTTTCACTAACTAAAATTTCTTTTCTTTGAGGCACTATTATTAATTCCACAGTGATAACACAGATATTAAGAATGACAGAGACTCTGTGCCTTATTGCTACTTTTTAAAAACCTGCTGGGATGTTGCCTCTAAGTGGAAAAGTCAGAATATTTTTTCCTATCTCATTTATTAAAGAATAACAAAAGGATGACTGCATGCTTTGGACTTGAGAGAAAGGCTTTTGATTTCCATCCCTGCCAGAGGCTTCCAGCGTGATCCAGGCACATTAATCTTTGTCCTTTCTAGGGCTAGGATAAACATCATACAGACCAGATCTCCGTCAGAGCTTTACAGAAAAGGGCAGAAAACTCTGCAGATTGGATATCAGCAGGAATCTCCATTTAGATATTTAAACTATCAGTTTTGAAACTGAGTATATATTAGGTGTGGTAAAATGGATTTTTTTCCTCCATTTAGCTTATTGTTATTCTAAGGGGTAAAGAGACATACTAAATCCAAGGAAAGAAAACGCCTTCCAAATGTAAAAATTTGAGTAATCTCACTCTCCTGAACATTATATTTTGATATAAAAAACGACATGGAATAGTTTATTCTTGAGTTGTTTGGAATGACACAATTTTGTTGAATCAATTTTTTGGTTTCCAAAATTCATGAAGAAAATAAAAAGTCTTGAATTATAGCAAATACTTTTCTTGTCACTTCTACTGCTTTAGCAATAGGTGCTTTTTTTTTTTCTCTGTAGAAGCCATTATTGTAGTATTCTGATATTTTCAAGAGCTTTGGTAATCTGCATTCAAGATGAAGTTGATAAGATTTCTCGAAACTTTATACACTTAAATTTACTGTTACTGATGTGCAAAATAATTGATTTGTGGTCTCTCTCTTCTAGAACTGTCAGAGCATCAGCAACCAGACCTCAAATTTTCTGAGGTATTCCTCCACATAATTCCCCAAACACTTTTCCCAGCTTAACCCTGACTCTCTGTATCACCTTGACAAATAGCAATGGCATCTATCCTGAAGACAGTGGGCTATCCTACCTGATGCAATGTGGGTCTTGTAACATGTCAAAGAGGAGTATCAGGAAATTCAGCATCTATTAATCACTGGGAGGAGAGCCCCCTCATCCAACAATTGTCTTGTATGTCCTATGCAAAACTGTTTTTAAAATTAAATAAGGCTTTGTATCTGCAACTCAAGTACATATTCCTTTCCTGGCCATCAGTGATGTCTCTGTCTCCACTCCTGAGACCGACACCATCAGTCAGTAATATGTCAAGATAATAGTGCCAGATTGACCCAAAACACTTTGTAACAAACTACATGGGGTTGTCAAGGGCATAACAGGGTCCCAATGAGTCACACATTTGCTTAACTTAGTAACAGATGATGTCCAGGCTGCTTAGAGAGCACTGGAGGACGCAGCCTTCCAAGCTAGACTGCATTAAAGACTGTCATACTGAAGAGTCTTAGGGTAAACGAAGAGATGCACAGGAAACATTGCAGGGCAGAACTCTACCCCCCACTACCAGGACACAGGCCTCAAACCCCCTTTCTCGAACCAAAGTGGAATAGTAATTGAATTATTAGGCTTGCACACCCATATCATAGACTTTCTCAGTGAAAAATACCTACTTGTAACTGAACTGTGAACCTAGACAGTAAGGACACTGAAATCAGATACAAGTGTGGGTGAGGTAACTGCCTGCAAAGTAGAAAAACTGCAGAGTTTCACATGCTACGGGCTGTTTATTCTTCTGTTTTCATGGAATCCTCCTGTCACTTGTCTGTAGAAGCTGTGCACAAACATAATTGTCTGCTACATTTTTCAAATATAATTAAGGGCTGTGATCGATCATAGTAGGGGAGGGAATGCAGAGGTGCCTGCATACTTGTGTAGGCAGAGTCTACCTTTGATATCCTTCCATGGCAGGTGTAAGCAAATCAGCTTATGTGTTTATAATGGAGTCAGACAGCGACCAGCATTTTTATTAAGATTTTCAGTTGTCACAAATCTCGGAAATTCAGTTACGAAGTCCACTTTAGAAAAAAACCAAATTTAATAAGCTCAGCATCAAGTGTTCTAACTTAGTTATGTACATTCAACTTGGAAGTGAGACAGAAACAACTGAATGATACATCAGTTATCAAGCAGATCTAGAACATCTTAACTTTAACAATTTGCTAGATGCTTTACCTTATGGTCTTCCTCATGACTATATGCACAGTGTACCTCTAAGACCTTATAAATGCCTTGTTAGATAAGCAACAGACTGAAGGCAATAACTTCCTACTTTTTGCTAAATGGCTAATCCTATCAAATGCTAAAATTACATCCACAGAGGTCCTGAGTAACTTAAGATCTGGATTTTTGCCATACAGGACAAGGAGTACTTACATGAGAGAAGCACATTACCATGGTATTAAATTGTAGTTGATACATGAAATGAGGTAAGTGAAATGAATGATATGCCAAAGGTTAGATTTAATTAATGTCACAAAATCAGTTACTGAAGGAAATTATTTTTCTCTGGTACCTTAATTCAAGCTGACTTCTGTAAGCACATCATGACACCATTTTTAATTTCTTGATCAAATGATTTTTCCCTTCAGAAGAGGTTGCAGTCTTGAAGAGCCATTCAATATCTTTTACTTTGTATTATTCAGTGAATTTGCCCTTAGTCTGCCTTAAAGTCTCATTCCACTGTTGAAAACTATGTTCCAATGAGAGAATTCTCTTTTCCTATGTTTTTCTGCTGCCATCATTAATAATGAGCTAAAGTCTTTCATAAATAATTAAACTTTCACAGGACCCCTCAGAAGTAAAAACCCTAAACTTATCCTAAGGTATAAATATTAAGGAGCACTGTTTCCATTAATATGAGTGCCAACTTTAGATAGCAGATCAAGAGCAATCAGTCAATAGCTACACTTCTAAACAGAACCATCTACCGTGGAAATGAAAACATGAATAGCTTTCAATTAAAATTCAAATGTACTGATTCAGAATTACTGACTTTGCGAATGCATACTCTTTGAGTGTAGTTTTCCTCCAGACATAGATTTGAGGAAAAGCAAACTCAAACCAAGTTTACACAGCATTGAAATTTATAATTCATAAGAAGCATCTTTTTATACAAAGTTAAAGATCTTAGCTACCTAAGTTAAAAACCTAACTGAGGACAATTTTAGGCATCATCCATTTGACTGAATAGTTTTAGAAGAATAGTTTTCCACTGCAATCAAACCAAACAACACTAAGAATCAAAGAACATGACTATCTTTTCAGCACTCGGGAAAGGAGTGCTCAGTCACAGACTCCTTTGCTACCTCCTCAGAGTTAATCTCTCCCCCACAGCCTTCCAGCAGGCCCCTCACTGATGTAAGAAGTCTTCACAGTAGGGACTAACTTTACAATTTAGCTGGAGGCTCTTTTACTTTCTTCCCCTTTCTCAGCTGTTCCCAGTTGTTCCAATTCCTCATCTTAAATCCTAGTTCTCTTCATAAATCACGCTCTCGCAATTCCTTATTCTCAGTCTTTTAATGCAGAAGAATAACCATAGCCCTTTTGACTTTTCTTACATAAAGCAAAAATGAAAGAAAATAAACTTCTGCTCTAAAAACAGAAAAGTTACAATGGCTTAAAGTCTGAATACAGCATCTAGGTAATAATGCGTAATCATTTATAATATCTGGGACATACATGAAACAGTACTAATATTTAGATCCCAGTATTTTAAAATTACGTAACTTTATAACTTATCTATTCTTTCTGATTAAGATTTTGCATAATAGAAGATATTAATCACGGTGCAGACGTAAAAGAAAAACTCTTAAAAAAATGCAAAACCACCCTTGCTTTTCAGCAGGGAAAAGCATCCACTGTGAGCTGAACAGAGCACCTTACAACTTGAAGTTTTAATTAAATCAAAAAGGTCAGTGACGTCAGTGGGCTACAAGGGACTGCATTACTCATAAAGCAAAATTTAAGTTAAAAAAACCCCAAAAGCTATTAAGAAGGATTAAAAATGTATAAAAATATTTTGAGCAGCATGATGAAACCAGAGGGAAGGCAGAAAAGCAACAGTTTAATAGTCTGGAAGATAGAAGTATTTTACAACATGAAATATTAATGGCTTTTGAAAAATAAGAATACACTTCCATGGAAGTATTTAGATACATTGTCAGCTTTCTATTGCAGTACTTACCCGAAGCAACAACAGTGCTTGCCCATAATGTATTTTCTATGCTTAGGCTTTCGTGAACTGCAGGATCACTGTCTTCCTGTTAAAAATAAGAACAGCTAATAAGTAAATCACTATCATAAAAAGTTAAGAACCATGTCAAACCATCTGAATAACTGACACAGGATGTTTGCATCCTTGTATCAATCACTGTATAACAGCATTCACTGCACACACACGGACACAAATAATTTTCTAAAAAGTGAAATAATGTTTGAAGTTCATATTACTTCTATCCAACCATATGAAAAGAACTAGTCAAAAGTATTTTATAAGTAACATATTATTTTCCTCAGATGTATCAAACTGCAGAACAGTACGTTATAGCATGCAGTTAGAGTGAGTTATGAACACTAACTCCCGAAAATTAACACCCTGTCCTGTATTTAAATCATCTATACAGTGAGTTATAGTCATAATCATTTTGCACCTGATCAAGATTATATAAACTTCAGGGAAAAATATTTAGACTTTAAAAATGAAATTCAGGTTTGTATTCTCTTACCACATACAAAATACATACTCCTTGGGAAAATACTTCCAGTAAAAAACTGCTTCCATGATTACTTTAAACTTCCCTTTTTTTTCCTCCCTTCTCTCCTTCCAACCAATAATGATCCACAGATTGTAAGCAGACAATCTCTCATAATCAATTTGGAGCATGTACCGATTTGTTACCCATTAGCAGCTGTGAAATGTTCTGTTTACAACTAAAGGAAACTTTAGGAGGTAGGATAATCCAGTGTATTTGATCAAATTACAGATTGGTGGTAAACATTTTGCAAGAAAGAGGGGATGACTTATTTATCAAAGTACACAATAAATTCTACATATTGTCAATAATCAAAACCTATGCCCATTTTTCATCTCTATTTTGAAACAACCACCAAGCAAGAGATGAGCTGCATAGAAATTTCTGTTTCCAAAAAAAAGGTAAATCTCCAACTAAACACATAAGTTTTTGTGCATACATCAAGAGAGCCCTATATAGCAAGGAAACTATAGTTCTTATTCTCCTAAGTGAGGAAAAATCGTTGTTTAAAAGGCATGGAGAACCATTCAGTCAAAAACAGAGAGGAAGAGAGGGAGGATATGGAATTAGACCTAAAAAGAAAACCACAAGTTTTGAATCAAGACTTCTATTCTGATGATCCTGGGATTAGCTCAGTTGGTTAGGATATGGTGCTAATTATGCCAAGGTTGTGGCTTCAATCCCCTTTATGGGCCATTCACTTAAGAGTTGGACTTAATGATCTTTGTGGGTCCCTTACAATTCAGAATATTCTGTGATCCTGTGAAGAATCATCAATGTTCTATAAGACTAGCCTTAAATTAAGAAAAAGGGGAATTATTTTTTGATTCTTACCTAAGGAATTAGTACTGCAAGAATTATTTGCTATACTCCTAACTCTTAATGCTTAGATTCCTGGTTTGATTTACAATTGTTCCCAAATTATTTGGATTCTGTGATCATTTCTGTGTTTATTCCAAACAGAATATAAAAAAAACTGGAAAATGCTCAAAAAGAGCAATAAGGAAGGTCAATGTAGCTTCCATACTAGATATGACTAAATAAACCTGATTTCTAATGGGGAATATGACAGACATCTATGAAACAGGCACCTAAACAGGGAAGATAGATACTGCTTATTTTTACCAAAGAAGAAAGAAGTCACAAATAAAGTCAGCGAAATTAAAATAACACGCAATAACACTTAAATATGTACTTAACCTGTGAAAGGTCCTCTCATTTGAACGTTAAAAGGTTACACAGGTTCAAGGGTGAACTGGGTAAGTTTAAAGAAGGAAAATTCACTGCAAGTTACTTACAGAAACCAGCTCTAACTCAGGAAAGTCCCACATCTTGAGTTAAGAGACAGATGGCTCTTTTGAGGAGGTACTACCATGTCCTTACTATAGTTGTATTCTCCTTCCCAGCACTCTGCTTCTGGCTACTGTCAAGAACGGCATACTAAGCCAGGTAAATCTTCTGTTTTCCCTTATTCTTAAGTTAGCACATTTTAAGACTGTGAATCATGAAACTCTTCCATATTACAAGAAGAAATCAAAAGCCCTGCAATGATTGTGGAGAGCTGACAACAGGGTCAGGAAAAAGTCACTTGTCCAACGTCTACCACTGCTACAAGACTTGGTGAAATACCTTCTTATAGGTCATTCAAAATAGGAATACATCAAATAAGCTCTCTCTCTTTCCACTCATGCTCATCCACAGAATGGTCTGGCCAATAACTTATCTTCTGCTTATTTCATTATGATACTTTCATGTCTTTATACCCTCACCTAACATTTTCAGCTTTCTACAGTTCATTCCATTTTCCAAATACCACACCTTCCATGCCCAAACAGATTATGACTTAACCTTATTTTTCTTTTGTCATAGGTTACTCAAATGAAAAATACAAGGTGCCTTTATGGGTTATGAGTTTAGCTGTTTCACACTATTTTTATTTGTACTTCTGGAGAGATCGTAGGGATAGATGAAGAAGGGATGGACAAGAACTGCAGTTACTGAGTAAGACCAGACCTGTGGTAACGAGAAATTTCTGGAAATTTTCTGACACTAACAGAACAATGTATGTTTTGGGTTAAATGAAATCCATCAATGTATGTTTTGGGTTAAATGAAATCCATCACTCGCTCTCATAGCAGAAATTTGATGTACAAGGGCTTCTTTGTCCAGCTGACAAAGTTTCTACTTAAGGTCTGCTGGGTTGAATTTCATTTGGCAGCTGTATGTTTCTTGGTCTTTGAATTCTGAATTAAGTTCATTACCAGAATAGTGCAGTTCAGTATTATATTCAAGCTTCATATTCAGGCTCAGTTTTTTAATCTGTATGCAGCATCGATCATAGAGGTTTAAACTGTCTACAGTTCTTATTCAGAAATTAGTCTGTAGCTCTTGAATGTGCAGAGAAAAAGGAAAGATGGTCAGTGAAATAAAAATTGAATATAACCCACTCTCAGTCCTTTCATAATTAATTTCTAAATTCTTTTCATGAATTCATAATACAACTGACCAAGGATCATGACAAATTTCAAGGAGTCATTTAAAAAGTAGCAAAGCTACAATTTTTTAGAAATTTTTGTAAATAACGAGAGAGGCCTTTGAGACTAAATACCTAATCCTTGAGCGAACCAGTGTACCACTTCTATTTGACCTTTTCTAGTTCTGCTCCTGCATGACAGGATGCAGTACAACAACTCCCATCAACTTTTGTAGGAAAGTGGAATACGCATTAATTTACTTGAATCACTGCAAGTGATCCCTTCCCCACCCCAACCCCACAGTAAATTTTTCTGGCTACGTTCCTTTTACTGGTATGTGTTTTGGACAGGGTCTGATTAGGTTCCACACACGTTAGCTCCCTAGTCAAGCTGTCTGTACGGCTGTTACTGCCAGCATAAGAAAAGGGAGTCAAAAGGATTTGCAAAACATAATACCGTTCCCTTCAGTGGCAACATAAAAGTAAGCCAGATCGAAGTGAACACAACCACTGCTTCAAAGCAAACATGAAGTAAAAAAATGACTTAAAGTTCTCTCTATTAAAATACAAGACATGTCCAAGAAAACATTTGTATAATTAGCGTCAGGCCAAAGATTCTACTCATAAATGAATATAGCTACATGCACCAGGTTTTGCATCAGGATAGCTTTTTTTTAAAGCATCTAACAAGATGCTATAATGGAAAAAAATTATATCTATTATATAGTATAGCTCTGTACCATATGAAAAAAAAAGCTTATTGAAGTAGTTGAACCAAACTCAATGGCATTTGCTTTCTAAGATTTCTATTAGAACATAAAAAATTAAGATATATTCCCAAAGTAAATGAGGAGACTATGGGGACAGCACAGAGCTGCAATATAGAAGAAATAAAAGGAAAATATTCTTAAGGGAATAGTGAAAGAAGAACCCAAATTTAAACAAAAAACAGCCAAGAGAGACTTTCCATGATTCTATACAGAAGTAAGCAAAGGTTAAATAATACTGGCTGTGCCAATACACACTGATGTAATGCTCTAGAGTACTCTTTAGGCTCTAACTGGTAAAAGTGGGGTTAAGAAGTATGGTTACCTTTTATTGTCTTTTTACAGATTTTCAGCATTGATAAAATAGCTCCCTCATTGATCAAGCCTACAGAGGAGCATCAGACAGAAGAGAAATTCTAGTAGTTACATCTGCTTACATCCTTGTTCTGTACACCACTATTTAAAAATAAGCTCAGCCAAGATGTGGATGATGCCCTCCGAACAAATAAAGCTATCTCATAAATTTCCACAAAACACTAATTTAGCTCATCTATTGTTTTTGATAGGTTGTCTAGTAAACGCGAAAGGAAGAGAGGAATTAATTTATGCCATTATTTAAGGGCTAGACATGATCATGCAAGGATACGCACTCACTTTCATGCACTGACTGCATATAACACACCAAAATCCATGGAGAACAATGGAAAACAACTTCATGTGAAGATGGCAGATATCAATAGAGTGCAGCAAAGCTTTTATGCCTCCTGACATGGTTATGCAGGTGTTCTGCAAAAGGTATCTTCTGTCAGCTCTCAGGTTTTCTGTGGATAGATTTGTACTTAGAACTTGCTCGCTCATAAAAACTCCAGCGCTGTGCTCCCAAGTTTCTGGTTTGTTTTATTGACATGCACTTTTTGAAATTATCTAAGTTTGTCTTTTACATTGTTAGTACTCTGTCTCCATAATGGGGGGAAAAAAAGAAAAAGAAAAATCAATGTGCTATTACCCTGTCAACCTACCCTTGCAAGAATTCTTTGAACATCAATGCTTAAGGAAAAAAATGTATGCATTAGCATCACTAAGCATACTAATTTTTTTTGCTTTAACATAAAATAGAAATTAGATGCAAGAACTGATTTATTGTAAGAAGCAAGGCCTCACAGCAAAAGCAGAAAGATAAATCAGTAAAAAAGTGTCCTAAAACAACATTTCACAATGCAGAAGGTACACCATTAACAAAAACCAACCTTCGAAAAATATCTAGTGTGATTCACTGTGAACTAAATTTGAGGGCAATGCCCTCAGATGCTTTACACAGAAGTTCAGTTTAAACCATTCTTCCTACGGAAGCATCCAAAAAAACATATATACAACCCTGAAACCATAAAATGCACTACAGTTATTTACACATATCAGGATGTTTGAATAATACAGCTCTTACGATGTGTACAAACCGAACGCACACCATGGATGATTGTGATGATTTCCCAATGTCTCAATTACTTATACCATAGTTGTTAAAAAGATTCCAAACAGTTCAATATATATTTAGGAAAGTACACACTTAGCCACTGAGAGGAATAATATGAATTTGCAGCTGTTAATAGAAGTTTCATTTGGACAACTGGTCAATATAAGGTTTAAGTAAACACTGTTGCTTACTGCTTTAGAAGGTGTAAACAAATGACATTTACTTTGTGGGCAGCATGGACTATGTAACTGGTATAAATTGGTCTTCAAGAGCCAGCAACTGCAATATCTCGTTCATCAGTGTATTTACAATTGTGAACTGGAATTCCAATTACAGAACAAAATCTATTACCAATTTGAGTCACGGGTAAAAAACCCTTCTCTTTACCTCTCCAGCAGTTAATTCTCTCAAATTATTTTAGAAACAAACTATCAGGAGGAATGAGTCTAATACTGAGTTTGGCTAAAATAAACAGAACAATCACTATATCTGCTAACATACTGCTACAAAACTGTAAACCTATTTAAAAAAAAATAATTACTACCTATTAGGACACTCTACCTTAAAGGGTCAACTTTAGCCACCTTTTGAAAACAATAGAAACAAGTCATAGATATTATTGTATTGTTATTTTCATTATCAGTTTTGAATATAGTTATCTCTGGAGAAGAGATTCAATAGAAAGCCCCCATAAGTAGCTTTTAGTTTTATTTTACTTTTTGAGAAAACTGAACCTTGGAAGTACAGCAGAAATGCTGTTAAACAAGGCACACTTTTATTGCACATAAACTAGCAGATGCATTGTCTCAGGCTACTGTTATTACTCAATTTGTCAGTTTTTGACATATAGGAACAATACATCAGATGCCTGGAAACAAAGTATACTGTTCACAAAGAGTTTCACATAAAAAGATTAAAGTGATGTCAACCAACCAGTATTCCACTCTCCATCTCCAATTATGATTTTTTCAGATATTCCTTATGCATTAGCCTTCTGCAATACGTGTTTAACAGGGTATCTTTTATATGAAGTACCGCCATGTCAGGAACTTACGAAAAAACACTGCTGTAAAGCCAAGGAACCATCTGACACAATGCTGACACTAAGTGCAGGTTTCACTTACACTGAGGTATTAAAGAGAGAAGTAGAACTGTATTTACATACACTACTTACCCGTGTGAAGGTACCCTCAAAACTGTGGATATCCAGCTGTGGCTTCTGAGCATAAACATAAGCATTGATTGAAAAGAGATCCTGTAGAACAAAATAATGTCTTTACTATTACTTAAATTTAAATATAATCATGTATTTTGAAGACCTGGTAAAGATTCCAGTTTATGACCCCCACCAACCCACCCCAAAGTAAGGTCATGCAACTTTTAACCAACTAAGAAATATGGTGTTTTCTTCCAGTACATCTTGCTATAGGGGAACTAGATTCAAGTTAATATTCTAAATGTGTTGATAGTTCAAACACTAAACTGTTCTACATTTATAACATGAGTTAGATATTTTATCAAATTTATTTTCTTTTAACAGCCCCATTTTAATTAATAATAGCATAATCTTAAAATATTTTCCAGATATTTGTTCTTTTAAAAATAAAGTGGGGGAGGGAGAAGGGTTGGTTGGTTTGTTGGTTGGGGTTTTTTTAATGAAACTGGAAAAAAAATACTTTTCCAGCAAAGACAAAGCCAACTGAGTACAAGAAGAAAAAATGAAATTGATTCCAGTTCTCTTGAATGCTCTAGCACCTCTGTGAAAATCCCATGAGAAAACCTCATCAGCTTCAGAAATGCCTGGCTACATCAACAGGATTACTCAAATGTTTAAAGTCAGGGATACACCAAAACTAGTCTGACAAAATTTGGTCTAATATATGTAGTACCACTACTCATGACAGCAAACAATCCATGAAATGTTCCTACCCTAAAACTAAGAAGAATGGGGAATTCCTAAGATACTACAGTAGCAGGCTCTATAAATAGATTGCAGTATAGTATAAATGAAAGAAAAAAAAATCTGATAAATATGATTGTTAGGTCTTAAGAGCTGTCCCTAGAGGGTCAGGGAGGTTCACCTTAAAATAATCTGAAACAATTATTTCATCAGATAATTGTTCTAAAACATCCACCTTCCACAGAAAGAATACTACAGACTAGAACCCTGATACAAAGGACTTTTGTCAATCACAAAAGCAAACTTTTTGGTGCTTTTTAGATGGCCAGGACCAACAGCAGCTAAGAGATTTCAAAAGGAGTTGACCATTCATGCATGGATCCACAACAATCCAATTTCTACTCTGAAGAGGAGCAGACGCTTGATACCAAGTTCCAGTCGATCTAAGAATTCTAACCCCTGACCAAACGCAAGGTTGTACACTTTCCCACTATATGTAGCACCTAATTATTTGGGTTATCTCCATCCTTTATTACTAGATGATTCTTGCAAAAGGCTAATTAATCAAACACCATCTCTGGGGACCAAATTACACGGGTGCAACACCCTGTTCACGCTAGCTAGAATGTGCTGCCTTCAAAAGCAGAATTAATTTTACAGCCTCTTTCATGGACATATAACCACACCTTGGCTCAAATGCTACTTTTAAAAGTAGACCATTATTTTTTTCCCATAATTTTGAATGTAAGAATGCTTCACAATTTGAACAGTGCAAACATTAACCAAAGGTGCAGTTGTCTACCTGTGTTAATGTCTTAAAGCCCAAATATTTATATCCTTTAGTTTCTCTGATACAATGGCTAAATTGATGAATATCACTATTTTTTTTTGCTTTTCCCTAGCAAAATGAATGTTTTCTTAAAATCTAATGTACATCTATGAAATATGTTTGAATTTGGTTTAAAAACGTGTAGCTCTATAAATAATGAATTTGTACTTATATTCTGCAGACAAGAAATCTCTCATGGCTTGCAAAAAACACACACACTTTATATTTCACATGCTTTTTAAAACATGAATGAAATCTGAACACTGAATCTCACAAATTATCTTAAACCACTAGGCATTTATTGAAGTCTTTCACATGAAGTTCATTCATTGCATCCTTGTTCTTCCAACCTACTTTCAACGGGTTCACAAGAAATAATTCATATGAAACTAATACACATGTGGTGTCCTATATCTTCATCATTCACGTCTTTCCAATCTGTTATCACCTACAATTTAGCTAATCCAAGCTATTATGTGCTTTATTATGCAAAGAAAAATAAAGAGTCTCTCAGTACTGGATAGCACAGAAGAAAACTAATACCACACACATACTCATATACACAATAAAAACTGCTAGTGAAATGCGTCAACTTCTCTCTCTTCAAAGAATGCCCTAGAGAGAAGCAAAATTAAAATAAAAGAAAGTGGAAATATCCACCTTTTAAAAGTGAATTAGCATTTGTACAGTAATATATTTTCATGGTTTCTAATCTTTCTATTTTTTTCTACTGTGATGTTCTCCTTTGTAACATTTCAAATGTAAAAATTTCTATCTACCATACTCTTTAGGTGTCTTTTCATGTTTTAATTCCCCTTTCGTATATCTGATTTTACACCTGAATTTTCATGTTTTCTTTTTTTTCCTTTTTGAATTTCAACTCTGATTCAAACTTACTTATCTTTGTGAAAAACTGAGATCTGCACATTCCCTGCGCATTATCGGCATTACTCTGAAATGCTACAAGCTAGAACTGGCATAGTATTCCAGAAGTGCACGGGGTTTTTTTCCTAAAACTAAAAACACCTATGCTCTGGGGGAACTCAAAGGTATTAGCCCATTGGCATTTCATTCATGAGTAGTAAAAAGACAAAAAAGCATATTACTTGTGCTCAGTAGATTTCTGAAGTATTTGTTTCATTATTAGGGTAAAGAAAAGAGTTAAAGATTCTAATTTTCTGTAGCCAAATGTTCTCTACTCCACAAGGACACCATTTTCAGGCCAATAAAATACAGTAGTTTTATAATATGAGGTAAAGAAAGAAAAACTTGAAGAATGATACAGTTACAGAAGACAAATTTTCTATGAACTCCATTCAACAAGCAGCAAAGGTTACTGTAATACAAAGATGTTTCTTCACCAAGTGCTGCTTTTCCAGTATGGAAGCTGTGCATTTCTCCTCTCAATGTCTTGAGGGGAGCCATCATAAGCGTGACTTTAACAAGGAGACATCAAGATTTGTAAGCAACAGTACATGTAAATATAATTTCTGCTCACTAGGCAAGAAAAATTTATGTCATTAGGTTGTCATTGCTTTTCCTTATATAAAAGCAGGGGAAAAGGAAATTACCTTAAACATAGGATTTGATTCTATTATTTTTAGAAAAGGCAACTACTTTTTATTAATGATTTAACTAACGGGGATTTGTGAAACTCAGCTTCAATAAAGACTTATTTTCATACTAATACATTGAATTGCTGATTCACTGAAGCCAAATAGTTCTACTGATACCTTCAACGGAAACAGTATAGTGCACCTAAAATTACATCACTTTTAGGATGCAATAAGGGCAGCTGACCTCAGTTATTTTCCTACTCAAGACCAAAAAATGTGTTTGAGTGGGGATTGTAACAGTTCTAGATTAAAAAAACTACATGAAACATTTTAATCTCAAGTAAAAAAAAATATATAACAGAAGATGAGACTTTTCTTTAAAAATTTATATGCATTTAATTATCTCATACTTGAAAATAATTTGGAAGAATGCATTTCATCCTTCTACACTGCAAGTCAGAAAATGACTTTGTGATGGTACAATAATGAAAATGTTCTCTTTTGCATTTCACAATTTAAAAATCACCACAGTTATCAATAACATAGAAAAATCTCCTCTATTAGGTCAAGGGCAACATTTGTTCACCTTACTTAAAGATCATTAAAATACATTCTTAATCATAACATGTAGTTCATTGCAAATAAAATTGCCTTTGGTTCAATAAAACTAATTAAATGTAAATGGTATTGTTTACTGCTGTATGGATCTTCTGATATAAATCAGCAAGTCACCATTTGTTGAAAATTACAGTGACCTCACTGCTGTTAATAAATATAGCTGATCACACAAGCTAGAGAAGAATGCCTCAGAACTCGTGTATCACCAGAACCATCCCACCTATAACTATGAAGCTGCAAGAAACCTAATCTAGGTGTTACCATATTTGCTGCTCAGCCATCATTAAGTGACTTGCTGAAATTTTAATTCTCTGATCACATTAAGTGCTTTAGAAAGACAACAAAATCTGTACCGATCGTCTTGGTGGTGTCATCTGTTCTTTAAGAAAAGCTCTGAAGGTCTGCAGGTTTGTTTGTTCTGGGTGTCACAGTGGGTAGGATTATAGTGCTGCTCTGTTGACACGGCTGACAGCTCATGCCAACACAAGATACTCACTCTCCTACCTGAAAGGAGGCTGTAGCGAGGTGGGGGTAAGTCTCTTCTCCCAGGTAACAAGTGACAGGAGCAGAGGAAATGGCCCCAAGTTGCTCCAAGGGAGGTTTAGATTAGATCTTAGAAAAAATTTCTTCACCGAAAGGGTGGTCAGGCATTGGAACAGGCTGTCCAGGGAAGTGGTGGAATCACCACCCCTGGAAGTGTTCAAAAGGCATGCAGATGTGGCACTTGGGGACACGGTTTAGTGGTGAACACAGTGGAGCTGCTCACCGGATTCAACAGTCTTAGAGGTCTTTTCCAAACTTAATGACTGTGTTTTTACAACTAAAGAAATCAAAATGAGTGACAATTACGGAGAGTATATTCTATCCAACACAAGAGCTAACTGTTCATTATAGTTATTAATTATTAAAAATATATTTCAATATGGAAATATGGAAGTATGAACTATAAGTCTCAGCTTTGAAAGTGCATCACAAACACATGGAGAAGCCACTGTGGAGAGGCCACTGCGGCAGGGATGTGTGATGAGTCTCTGGAGGCCGCTGCGGGCAGAGGCTGGCTGGCATAATGTGATCCGTCTGGTAACACCCCGAAACGTCAGCCCAGCGGCAGAGAGGGCAGAGCCGCGGGGACTGCGCCCCGCTGCCCCGGTTGGCACGGGTTCCGCCTGGCAGAAGCAGCCGGGTGCTGGCTCATCACGTGCCCATAGGGATTTAACCCTGGGAGCCGGGGACTGTGTCGCCGTGCCGAACTCCAGCAGCGAGCTGGGAGGGCCGGGTCCCGGCGGGCGGCAGGGCGCGGCCCGGGCCCCGCGGCTCTCAGGGCCGGCTTTGGAGCGGGCGCGCCGGAGCCCCAGGCGCCTCACGGCTGCTCCGCGCACACACCGGCGCTCGGGCTGCGCTGCCGGACACTGCAGCTGGACGGGTCGCTGCACGATCCGCCTGACATTTGGTACAGAAAACGAACACAACTGTGTAGCTATAAAGAAATAATTCTAGACACTGCGTTTTGACTTCCTATAGGGCCCACATACAAGTATAGCTTATGACTCTTATTATAAAGCACAAAAATTAGGCTTACAGTAAAATAATTTCATAATGCTATTTTTTGTTAGTTTGATATTCATAGCTTGCTTACACCTCCATACCAATCTCTGATAGTTGTCTGTCTATCTAGAGTTTCTTCACAAGACTGACACTCTTGCATATCACTGTCATTTGAGTAAAGGTAAAAAGTGTCTTTGCAGAAATCTAAGAATTACCAATGTGCTTTTCCACAGGAATGGAAATAGTATTCTGCGATGGGCACTGAGCATCATTTTTTGTGACAGATATGAGAATATCTTAAAAAACCATTTACATTTGGGTGCATTAGGCTACCACTCCACCAAAAGTAAGTCACAGACAGATGGGGCTTAGGAGCAAAGCCAGTATATGTCACGAGCACTGCAAACAGTGTAAGACTTGCTGGGAGCAGCCATTTAAAATGAGCTCAGTAAAGAACCACCAAGTGTAAGTGGTTTGACCAAACTCCATAGTACAAAAATTTGCAAGTATTTTAGTTTAGCTGGCAGGAAGTATTACACCCAGCGTCAGTTACTTCAGGATGAAATGTCATCTCAATGCAGACAAAGCCTTGTCTAGCATGGATAAGCACCAATAACTGAGTGGTATGAGAAAGGGCAGAGGCACATCAACTGCTTGGTGGCTTTCACATGCTGCTGGTAGCCAGGAAAGGTGTGTTAAGTGGAAGCAGCTCCTGATTAACCGCAGTTATGATACAACTCAGGTTTATCAGCTACAGCTCAGGAGGGAGAGTATAAAGATCTTACAAGAAGCCCAGATCAGTTAGAGGGTGGTTAATAGCTGTAAGTGGAAACAACTAAGGAAGAAATGGTTACTATATGGTACAGTTGACTCCTCTATATTGTTTCAAAGATGCACAAATAATTTCTTGGCGATATCTTGCCTTCCCTCCCTTTCACACCCAAAACAACCACCACCTGAAGCGAACCTTCACGTCTGCAGGAAGATGAGGCTGCATGTCCTGCCATTCAAATGCGGACATCCCAACTTCAACCACTTCTGATTTACCAGTCTAAAAAAGTACAGTCATTTAGTTCTCCAAATCATACTGCACAGATTTAACCATAATTTTGTGTAATCTCCATAGATGCTTAATGGTTTATTTGTCAACTCTATTGATAATTGATTTTTATTTTTTTTAAACAAAGAACAGAACATAAAATTACAGTACAAAAATTTCCTGCCCCACCTAACATGAAAGCTAGAAAGCTAATTCCATGCTTTCTTCCTAACAAGGGAAAAACTTCAAAGATGGATTTGGATCTTTTAGGGAAAAAAAAAGTTAATGCAAAAGGTTTTTTTCTTTTCCAAAGGATAGGGCAGAGAAGCCTTTGCATTGTAACTTACTCCAGATTTCATCATCCTCAGTACATCAAGACTTCTAAGCTGAGAACATCAAAATTATAACCAGAAAATAGAACTATGAGGCAGTGCTTTGCACAGTATTTGCAACTGCAGTCAGTGATGTTTCCAAAAAAAAAAGACAAACAAAACATAACAGCTAAGTTGAACACAGGAGTAACTGTTGGGAAAGTACTACTAAATTTGAAAAAAAAAATCAAAGCAAGAGCGAAAGTTGATTGTATTTTAATTAAACGCATTGCATCTGTCCCAAATTTGGATATGATTTTATTTTAATGAGAAAACAAGAGAAGGCCATGATTAAATGTTAAAAACGACAGGAGAAGCATTACTGCAAATACTGAATTCAAGTCCAGGTTACAGAATATTTGTTAAAGTCTGTTCTTGCACCAGAACTCGTGACTTGAAGCCTGACTTGGCATCTCTGTCTCATATGACCAACCTTTGGTTCCAAACCTTGTTCTCAACTCTCTCAAGTAACTACTTTTTCCTTCTTGTGAAGCCAGTAGTCAGAGAATACTAACACAGGAGAAAACCTCTCCTTTTTGCTAATATGAGTATGGCAGCAACTCTATTTCTGGAAGTGTAACTGCAGAAGTGCTGCTAAGATCTGGCAGATAATCTAATAGTTTTGCTATTGAGATGGAATATAAACAGTCCACTTAAGGTATATTTGCCTTTGATAAAACACCTAAAAGATTTAGTGTCAAAACACCAGAAATTCTGTACAAGTAAATTTCCACAAGCTTGTCACTTGAGTATGTTTTCAAAGGAGGTCTCCTAATATCAAGCCAACTCGCCAGTATAACAGCAAGCTTTCCCAGTACAAGGGAAACAATTCAGCTTCTTGTAAAGGAGACATTTATACAATTTTACATTTGCTTTTGTAGGTATGTGTCTATTTTGGATGTGTATGTATACACACACATACACCTATGTCCCTTTTCACAATTTTAGATTTACTCGTGACACAATACACGTATGCACTCAAAAAATATCCACATTCAGGCCACTCTTAGAGAGCCCTGCTTGCAAGAACCTGCACATTGCACCTAGTCAGACCCGAAAGAATGCTGACAACAAAAAGCACTTCACCTTTCAGGAGCAGACTATTGTTTCCCAAGCTCACAAGTAAGTGATTAAAGCAATGGTTTCTGAGACAAGAATAATTTCCCTTTGCAGTCTAACACTTGGTTGAAAACACTGTAACTGTGATTTGCTTCTGAGAGAGTGTGAATCTCAGTGCAGACAACAATGAGAACCACTAGGTTGAAAGATAAAAATCCAATTCTGACTCAGTTTCTTTTCAATGCAAAACCAGGAATATTTGTGTAACCAACTTCTTGTTCAGCATCCGGTGGAATATCTGTGTCTTATGTACTGGAAACGCTAAGGCTCCGGTAACAGGTGTTTTCCAATACAGTAACTGTAACAATCTTTTCGATAACAGATATATAGGCACACATAGAAGATACTTTAAAAGCAAACAGAATGCTTACCCCCAAAGCTGGCAATCTTTGTGTGCAACTGACAGCAACCTTCAGTTTCCAGTCTGTTTCTCCATCCAGCTGGTCAGTTCGAATGAAACACGAACCTTGAAGTTACAAAAAGACATCAAACTATTTTAAGTTCAAAAATTCAGTTTGGGTTAAAACATTTAGAAGAGTGAAAACAACACAATTTACAACCATTTTATAACCAAATGTGCAACATATAAAAGGATTTGTATTTTGGAGTGTCCATATGCTTTCTTCCAGGAATGCTTTAGATATCACAAAATTGCACCATTTTTTCCGATAAAATTAACAATATGTCTGTTTATGAATGGAGATAACTTCTATTTCACAGGTTTCTTCGAAGTTTCTAAACAGGTTTTCAAATGTTATCATCAAGAGAGATAACTTCAACTGGAGTTGAAAAAGGTTTAGTTTTGTTTCTTTGTGCAATTCTGTCACTTGTACAATTCCAACACAACACACTACATAACCAATGCCTGTGATTTTTTCTCCTTGCTGGTATGACATCACAAACTTTCACTGGTTATTGTCTCCTGGCTCCTCTGAAAAAAAATTTAAGTAAGTCCTTAACATGCACAGCATTCAAAACAACATGGGTCTGAATGTATTATACTTAAAAGAAGTAATTTTGAATCATCTGCAACTATCGGTGATCCAAGATTAAGAAACCTGTCAACACATGCAAAGTACTTAAGATATGAGGGAAGCTCAAGATACAGACTGATACACACTGAAGAGAATCAGTGTGCTGTACAGACAGAAGACCAGTATTGAAGGAACAGAAAACTGAGACCGTTGCAGAGCGTTCCCTTACTCCCATAACTAGTTTGATGGATATAGTCAAGTCTGGAGTATTACATACATTACTATGTAAGATTCAAAAAAGACCACATGCAAACATTGCAAATCTATTAAAAAATACAAAATTAACTACTATTCTATCAAGCTTGAAGCCTTTTAAAAAGGTGGTAAAATTTTAGCAACACTCTTCACAATTGCTACACTAGAGAAGCCTTAAATATTTCTGAAGTAGTAATTACAATTTCCTTTATAGTGCAGCTAAACAACCATATACACTATTGTTACTGGGTGCTATGGGTGTGCAAAGAATAGATTTTACAAGTTATTAGTAAATTTAACAGACATATATAAACACATCTATATTTCCTTCTGTATTTCAACCAATCCAATAAAAACTAACAAAGTAGTTTTACCCCTAGAAGTGATGTGGTAGCAATTAAGTGGAATGAAACACTGCAAAGGAGTTTATCCAGGTTTGAGTCTTATCACAGGCAAGAAGAGAGCCTGCTAGAATGTGTCAAGGCAGTATGTCAAGAAAGGGTACCTACCAGTGAACATAAATTAAGAGAGAGATTATTCTACAGGACACGTGGACCCCGGTGTAAGTAAAGTCTAGCAGAACCCAATGTTTTATCCATCAAAGCCTGCAAATTAAGCAGTTTGATGAGCTAACCGCCTGAAAGGATGTGCTTGAGAGAGAAGCCACCTGAAACTGTATCTGACTAAAAGATAGTGTTTTTGCACAACAGACTTGAAAGAATCTTACAGGCTTTCATGTAACAGCTATATTTATATTAAGTACATTGTAAATAAACAAATCTTTAAATGTTAATATAGATAGCTCTGAGAAAACATTATCACAGCTAAATTTCGTGCAAAGCTCGGAGATGTAAGCTACAAAGCTGTGTCTGTAGTTCTTGAAAAGCTGGTTTTAAATTCTTAACAGAACTCTTTATGGATTTTCCTCTAAAAATAAAATACTATAAAGCACTTTTTGAAGAGTCAGTGACATCCACTGCATTATAATGAAGCGTGAAGTACCTAGGAACACCTAGAAATAACATGGTATCACTGCACTTTCTATCCACGGCATAGATGAGCCTACTCTCCATCATACTTTTCCTGTACAAGACATTTCGTGGTTCTCTTTACCCTTGCTGTCAATGATTGCTCTCTTGCATCAATTCCATTTAGAATTATACTATAGATCAATGCAGTTCAAGACCAGTGTGGCTGCTGTGAATGGTTGACTGCACATATATTCATTTAATAGAGCTCACACTATGACATGTATTGGCCAGCTGCATTTCCTCTTCACTTCAGCAGTTAATTTCATCAATAACTTATCTCATAGCCTGTTTCCCTTTTATCCAGAAAAAGGGACTGCTTTCTGCCAAGTCAGCTTTCAATAGTGATCACAAAAGCAAAACCGAAACAATACAATCCTCTACCTCAAATATTGCAGTAGATTTGACTAAGTAATTTTAACTTTTCTCTAAGGTAACGTGGCTTAACTAAGCTATAAACATGGAAGATTAAATATGCAATTCGAAAGTATAAAAAGCAACTCTTCACCCCTATGAAAAACCTCGAATTTTTGTAAAACTAAATATTCCCCACTGTGTACTGTGTGGAAGTCATACGTACTTTACCTTTGAGAGGTATTTGAGTCAGCAGTACATAAAACTTCTAAAAATCAAAGTCTTTTGAAAAAAAATAAGTATCCATTTTAAAATGCTCAGAAGCATTTTAATCAATCACAAAATTAAAACCAAAAAGCCCCCACAAAAAAGTTGTAAAAATTGTGTTACATACTTCAGCAGAATGCTTTAAGACAGTGTTAAAAATCTCTTACATTTCTAACCTGAATATGACTTGCCAGAAAAAAAAAAAAAAAATCCCCAAACCATCTATACATGTCAGGAGTTGCTATTCCTTCTGAATACAGAAATACCTCTTGAACCTGACAACTCTTTTACAGCACACAAAGAATGAAATTTTTTTAAGTTTGTGGTACTTTAAGGAAATGCCATCAAGTATTTTAAGTATTTACCAATCTAAAGTAGGTGTTTACAAAAAGAAAAAACTAAAAAAGAAAAATTTCATTACACACTGAACATGAGAAATTTTCATAAGGCTACATAGAAAGTAGAATGCACAAAATTAAAACTTTTACTTTATACAGTGAGGCACTCAGATGCTCATTTCCCATAACTATACAGTTGTTCAAAATTAGTAGACAAAGTTGTACATTGTGAACATCTGACTTATTTCCATCGTTCAAGTGAAAATTTTGGAATTATCTAAATCAGAATTTAAAATTAGTTCGAGGAACTTACACTAGGCCTAAATAGCTTAATCATTTATCAAAAGTGGTGCAAACTTCAGGAGCACATTTAAACTAATTTACAAATGTGTCATATTCATTCAGCCTAATCAGTTGAAGACAGGCATAAATCAATGTAGAGTAAATACATGCAAGGTGCTGCCCAAGTAGAAACTAAACTGATTTTTGAAACTGTTTCAGTTGAAACTTTGTAACTTGAATGCTTAGGAAAGTCCTGGGACTACAATCCTGTTTTGGTGGTTTAGAAAGAGCTCAATTATTTGAGTTCTGTCCAGAATTTACCCTAAAGTTGCTTTTCCATGGAAAAACCACACCTCAATGCAAAGGATGAAAATAATTTTAAGAACATGAAATAACTATGTAATTTCACATTATAAGGATACATTGATAATTATACATTGATAATTATTAATAGACTTCTTACTTACTTTTATTTGAGATATTATGGATAAAAAACATTTTTTTAAAGCTATTTTGTGTGCTAATAGAATATTGAAGAAAAAGAATGGTTATTTCAGTACCTTTTATGGTGTTTTGAAATAGAGATAAAAAAGCTCATCTATGATGGCACTAATCTAGGGCCATGATACGCCTGGCCTAGATTTGTCAAACAAAGGTACTGTTACTACAGAGTAAGCAGGAAGAATTCTACTTACTCAATGTGTGCTGGACTTAAGGCTTCAATCAGAACACACCTGAAGGACATGTACACATCAAATGCTTCTGGGAATGATGTACATGTGCACATGCATCAGTGACCTACCTGCCTCTAGGAATCCAAAAGAAAAGGGCCCTGAACAAAAATTCTCAAACTAAATTTGAGAAAAAGCTGGTTATATTTTCACCTTAAACTTAAAAAAACATGCAGGAGGAAAAAAATAAAAAAAAAAAAAAAGGGAAAAAAATTCTTTCCCAAACCAGAAAGGGAAGCTTCTTAATCAAGTAAAACACAATTACATCATAATAATTTCTCTTAATTAATATTATGCATCATCACCAGATAGCCTAATCTCATTTTTTTATACTACCAAACTTGCTAATCATATTTCGTGTATTAATTTCTTTAAATGTGGATATCTTTAAATTCCTGAAATTATAGTAATGTATATGAACTTGTGCTACTATCAAGCACTTAAATTTTATTTCTATATACATACTCCAGAGTATTAAATACCATTTATTAAAATAGGCTTCTGAAAACAAGCTGTTACTTGGGAAGTTGTATTTTCTTAAATGCATACTAGCTTCCAGGGTTTATTAAGAAAGTCACCCAGAAAAGAAAATTTGCTGTGTATTAATTAAATTATTTGTTCCTATTTTATTTGATTTGGACATGTTGCTGTTTCTGTTAAGCAGAAAGATGGATTATTTGTCCTTCTAATATTCAGCCTATTTAACAAGTAGTTTTTATAGGAAGTGTACTTAACGCAAGAAACCCAAAATAGCAATATTGACAGACTAAGAGCAATTACTTCACAAAAGGAAAATAATTTATTCTATGTAAAATTACATGACCTGATTTTAATGGAAAGCTGTAATGAAAAAAAATTCATGTTATCTTAATTACATTGAGATTTGATATTTGAAATACGTGTGGAAAGAAAATCTCAACTGCCCTAGAGAAGTTGATTTAGTTTGCTGCAGAATCAAAACTGTGTGTTATTTGTAGCATCTCCTGTGTTACATTACATACATTCCTGCATATCACAGACATTTTTCTTTCAGAGATGCTTTAGGCAAAGTCTGTTCTGTTGTATACTACCAAACTTTTCTTAGTAGCCTAATAGTGCCCTTAAATAACCAGACAGACACAGAATATCCTACCAGTTATACAAGTATGACCTAATGTTCTTTGTTAGGCAGTAATACTCTTGAATAATCCTAGATTGCATAATTGAATTCAAATACCTCAAAATGCATGCATCAACTCATGGAAATTCCATGCAAATCGGACTCCCTAAAATGGCAAGCAAAAAGTTTAGGTAGAGTGGCATGACGAAAAGACAAAGCTTCCTCTCTGCTTCCTTCTTGATCATGAAGTCTACTGGCTTTATTTTTACAAAGAGAAGGTTGGAAAATATGCTAATACCTAAAGCTAAAATATGTTAATACTTGCTTTCCAGGACTGGCCATGTTTCTTGATGAATAGCAACATGAAAAATTAAGATAGTTTTCTCGACATAACAAACTAAACTATCCAACTTGTCCTGTATCCAAATTTAATTTTCATTTCCCAGCTCCGGCCTGGAAGAAGGGTCTGAGAAAGCAGTACTAAGTCATGAGATGAGACACAAGAGGATTCTCAATTCAGGAAAAAAAACCCTGCTAAGGAATAACTTATTCTGACTAGCAATAAAAAGCAACAAAGTAAATGACACATTATAAAAGGAGTTCCACACTTCTATCCTTCACTTTTTCTGCTCTTGCTTTGAGCAATCACTTAGAGCAGATCTCGTGTTTGACTACACCTATTTAATCAGCATTTTACAAGTGGAATGATTTTTAAAAATATTTCCATTTTTAGATTTCCCAAGTACATTCAAATCCCTTCCACAGAGCCTTACCAGTCAACCCACACATGGTATTTGTTACAAACATCAGCATACACAGTGAAGAATAGTGTATAAGAAGTTAATCAACACAGAAGTTCTGAATACTGTATTTAACGTTCTCTCAGAAAACATTAAAGTTAACAGATTTCTGCTTGCAAATTTTTTGCCAATTATCGGCAAGCTTAAAAAGTCGACTTGCCAATAAGCACTAAAGTAAACTTATAGGTACAATTCAAATATGCCATAGCACACATTTTAATGTTACACTGTGATGAAGATGCATCAGAGGGAAGCAACTATAATTTAGTTGTATATAGCAGATATACAGGAATAATATATATAGTTATTATTTTAGTTAATAATAATAGTTAATATAATCGTTAATATTTTACAAGCACCCCAGTCTTGAAAAGGTATTGTTTTTTCTGCATAAATGCAGGGTTGAATTCCACACTCCATTACAGATATTGTCAAAAAGCAACCCTAGAATGCGTGCACTTAAATTAGGAAAAAAAAAAAACAAACCATAAAAGTAAATTACGCTTACTTTCTATAATATATAACTGATAAGAATTCCTGTCAGTTATTCTTAAAGAGAGATAATGCGAAACCATCACTACATGTCTGGGTTCTTCTCTGTCAAATCTAAATAAATAAAATTATGTCTGCCTTCTCTCTCCAGAGCTGTATCCAATGAATTTTTTACAAATGAGAACAACAGCTACAACTAATGCCTTTCAAGCCTCAGCAAAACTGAATTATTAAATCTGTCTGCCTATATCCTATTACAGCCTACTTATGAATACTTGATTTTATTTTGTATAATTGACAACCGTTGTCAGGAAAGGAAGGTTTTAACGGCAATCAAATTAAGATCAACTGGTATAAGTGTCAGAGTGAAGAGCTTGTGTCAAGTGTTGATGAATTAATTGATGGGTCAGTTGGAAACAGGGCACGTGGAACTGCGGTGTCATAAACAGCTTTATATTTTCTGGCAATATTACCAGCCTTCCTGCTTTAAGTGAAAAACATTGAAAGAGATGGGTTACTAGAATGTACCCAGCAAAAGAAAAACGGTTTTTGACTTTGCACACCTAACACCAGATCATTTACAAACAACTTAATTTTTAAATCATTTATATTACTTAAGTGCATGAAAATTTTAAACTGATGACAAGGTGAATAGCAGCACCAAGATGACATACTGGAGTACAGAGTTTCATTTACTACTCTAATGAAAAGCTTTCAATTATGATCGCTTCTAAGGAGGAACAAAACCGCAAGACACGTGAAACATCCTAAACGTTTAAGCTACGTCGCCATTCCAGAGGATGCACATTCATAGAAGACTGATTAAATTAGTTTAAAAGCATTAATTTCTCTTAAGGGCAGCGAAGAACTGTGTGTACTTGAGATATTTGATCTGAATTAAGAAACCGATGAAGCAATTGATTAATTGGAATTTAAGCCATCAGTCACTGGATCCATCAACAGTTTCATTTACATTCTAAACAATCAGCTGATGGTCTTATAGGATACCATGTATTAATACACAGTCAATATGATACCCCTAAACTCATCACAGTTCCTTATTGACAAGAACTCAGACGTTTTTTAATCCAAGCTTGATCACATTGCATCTTTTTTGAATTGCGGTATTGATTTAGTACGCTTTAGGAATTTTTATCTCTATTAAAACATTATGGAATTCTCAGATATAGCAAACAATGTTCCAAGTTAAAAGAAAGAAATCTACATTCATATTCACATTCTCAAAGTTTAGCTTACTGATTTATATTATTTTGAGATATACAGAAGGATACTCAAAACCATTAATCTTTTCCATTTAATAGGATTTGATGCACCACTTTTCTCCATTATTTTTCTGATGCATACTAGCAATCTCTTTTTGCAGAAACCCGGTGATGCAGAAAAAAGATGGCGTGCATTATTTACATCTTCAGACTAATGACTAAATCAAAAAGTCTGCCATAGAAAATGCTTAGAACACTGAAAAAATTTTCACTTTTCAGAGAAAATAAGAATATTGACTAAACAGCTGCATGATTTGAGAGCTCTGACAGCACAGTGGAACTCACTGTCCCATCAACCTCCCTAATGCACTTACGTATTTCTAAAGAGCAGTAATACAAAAAATACATATACACCTCAAAGAAGGATGCTTACAGAAGACTTAAGGAGCATTTCCTCTTTTGATGAAAGCAGAGCTGACAGAGGAGGTTGAGAAAAGTGTATGGCCAAATATACCAGAATTCACTGAGAGCACGTTTTGCCTCCAAAATTTTAGCAGTAGCAATAATAATCAACTTGAAGGACATTCCATTAATTAAATTAGGAGGAGTACGAATAAAAGCCTTGTTATCTCATAAAGCTTAAACACAGAAAAGTACAAGTCAAAGGAGTTGACAAAACCATCAGGTTACAATAGGCATGTGAAAAACAAGAGGATAAATTTTTAGTTAAAATTTAGCAGGAAAAAGCACATTCTTCTTTACTGTTTGGTAACCAGGAAGAAACAACAGACATAGCTATGAAGATTTAACACTGGACTTCATTAAAGCAAAAAGCAGAGGGTTTACAATTTTTCCAATTTCTTTTTACATGACAGACAGAGGAAGGCTGTGTAAAGCTACTTTCAATCAGAACTGTAGCTGAAGAAGTTAAATATTTGAGCCAAATTGCATTTAGCCTTCATATACACCAAGAGCAGTGACAGCATGGTAACACAGGCCACAACACTCGCATGGAAAACCCAGTCCTCTCCTCAGCTGAGTACTCCTTACAAGACAGGTTGCTCCAAGTTTGGATTTCTACCACTGGAAAGAGAGCTGCTAGACTAAGGTAGTTCAAGTCTACGCAAGTTTCCATTCCAACTCCAGCCAGTAACACACATCAAGCCCCACACGAAAGTCAGAATCAAATTAGCATGTGGAAGCCATCCTTTCCTCATGAATGCATTAAGATAGATTTGAGGATTATTTCTAAATTTTTAGTGAGACAGCTCTGAATCTACTGCAAGATTGACCTGATTCACTAGACCTGATAATTAGAACTTTGTAGATTACACAGAAATTCCTTTTTCACAATAAAGATGTGGCCCACCAAGAGACTTGTTCCCATCACTTCAAAGAATCAAGGTAATACTAATGGCTTGCCCAGTAGAGCCTTCAGGTAAGAAAAGAAAATAAAACACCCCAAATTCAATAATCTGAAAGAAGAAAAAGGACACAGTATCTTGAAAAAAATCTCAAACATAATGCATGGTATCACTCTTATGAACAGATACTTAGCAGAAAACACATTATAACCTTCTACACAAGGAATTCTTGAACCCTACTTTTTCAAGAGTGATTTTGGTTTTTTATTTTCAAAGCCTTTGACAACATACCAACAAGTCTATCAGTTCTTAATATACATGTATTTTTTTGCCTGACTTGCCCTGCCTCTGGAATCTGCTTTGATGATTCTTACCTTCAGGTTCTCTATGTTGTGTCCCAAACTGAGGGAATTGTTTGGGATTTCGGGACATTCAGACTGCTACTCAAGCCAAGCCACCAAATCCCCTCAAATTTCTGGGAAAATGCATTATCACTGACAAATAAGAACAGGCTAAGTTATGCCTAACACAATACACAGTCTCGTTACAGATCAATTTTCTCAACTCTTACAACTCTTACTCTTTTTCTTAAATACAGAAAAAAAAATTAAAATATTTCTTTGTTAATGCTTATTTTGCTGCAAATCTTATGAAACACATGGATTGTACCAATCAGACAAGTATGCACAGAAAATAAAAGAATTAGGGAGTTGTATATATTATCATGTCTTCTAATAATATTTTACTGTGTAACTTTATAGTTCTAATAGAGAGAGTATAATACCATTGGGAGCCTAATACCTGCTGAGACCACCTCCTTCCACCACATAACATTCATACTATCTGACTATATCTTAAACAAGTAGCTGATCACATCAAATCACTATTACTCAGTGGCTTAAAGCAGATACCAAAACATTTCAAGCCTGAGTCAAATCAAATGCTAAAAACAGAATAGGAACTGAAGTAGAGAAACAGATTAAAGTAGTTTGGACAGATTGTTGGCAGCTACTCATGCCCTGAAGATAAACTTTTATCTGGCCGTATGTGCAAAACTCAACTCTAGTCATTTATCATTCTCTATAGCAATAGATTTTCAAAGCGTTTTACTTTCCAGACAGGTAGGTTTTAGAACACTTGTTTTCTAAACATAATAGAAAATTCCAGAATGTGTGACAAATGCAACTCCTTCAGCCTTATTATGCTGCAGTAGCTGGTTTTATGAAGAAATAAAAAGTGACATCAGCTGCACAACAGAATTCCAAACTGACATTTTCTCCTCTGGTTTGATATTCAAATATCTGAAGTTCCAGAACAGGCTGGGGCCCAGATAATTAAGTTATTTGTAGAACACTT
The DNA here is from genome assembly GCA_013397755.1 of Cnemophilus loriae. NCBI lineage: Eukaryota > Metazoa > Chordata > Aves > Passeriformes > Corvidae > Cnemophilus > Cnemophilus loriae. The sequence continues at coordinate 602,168 of VZTF01002009.1, forward strand.
ACTCCTAACTGTCCATGATAAACAGATAGTACTAGCATCACCTTTATTATATTTTTCCTTGCAGTGAGTTTGGAGTTTCATGCTTTGACATAAATGTTCTACTAATATTTGCTTTTTAAGATCTACAAAACTAGATCTTTTAAACAAGTAAAATGTGTCTGGTGGCACAATGCTCTCTTTTTGTATAGAAATGCTTAAGAACTCATCATTTTCAGAAAATCTTCTTTAATGAGCAGACTTTGTTTGAGATGGTAGACTCTGGAGTATGCCTTTACTGGTTAACTCACAGCTCCTTCCAACAGAAGATCAACTTGTATGAATGATTATTTAAGCCTGTACTTGCATTGCAGAGTTTATGCCAGTTAAATGGTTAGCATTTAAAAGAAAAATCACGTCTAAGAGTTATATTGCTACAGAAATGAATTGCTACAAAGCCTCAAAATAAAAATAATTTTCCTGTTTTATTCCCGCATTTTACTTACACCATTGTTGTTAAAGTAATTACAAGTAAAGAATCCTGAAAATCCTTAACTACAAATTTTAATGCAAGTGAGATTACTCTTTTTGCTACAATTCTGTAAACATGTTTGCAACTAGTATTTTATGCCTGAGTAAATATACTACTTTTAAATAGTTTCATAAGTGGAATTCAAAACACTGATCTATGCAATGGGAAATGTCCAGAAGGACCTTGACAGTCTGGAGAAATGGGCTGACGAGAAAGGACTAGAACAATGTCACAGTGGCCTGAAAAATACCAGATGTAGCAACTGTGCAACCCCCATTACCTTGCAAAGAATTAAAGGTTCTCCACAAAGGATTGTGAGAATTTTTAAACAATTTTCTATTTCCCTACTTCTTGCATTGCACAGCTGTAGTGGTAGACAGACAGTGTTTTGCCATGTCCACACCAGTAAATTATTATGTTCCAGATTTAAGGACTAACAGTAACAAAATTGGTTTAAGATAAAAACCTTTGCATGAGAGCATGCTTGACAGCAGTGGAACTTATCAGCCATGGGGAGCTGCTCTCTCCAGAGTATCACCTCTAAAACAAAAAACAAAACAAAACAAAAACCTCTTTTGTCAATTTGGTAGCTGTTGAGAAGTCTACAGCAGCTGAGGTATTAAAATAAATTTGTGACTTTATTTTACCAGACTTCTACATATACTCTTTTTTACAAACTTTTACAAGTTTGTTAAAAGAGAAATATTTTAATGCAGTACTCTCTTTCTTGAAAAAATAATACTACTTTTCCAGAAGTGGTGGCTGTTACTCTACACAGAATCAAGTGTCTACCAAAAAATTTAACTCCATGCAGAAGATATGTGCTAGGTTCAAATACTATGGTCAGGAAAGCTGAAGCAGACCAAGAAAAACATTTCCTGTTCACCTTTTGGAAGTTCAGTTTCACCAGAAAAGGCTGAAGAGAAAATCCAGCTCTACTCTCCGTACCAAGTATTGCAGACCAATGATCTCAAAGTTAGGAAGTTCCTTGAGTTTTTGTGAAACAAGAGAGGATGAAAGAGCCATATGAACAAAAGAAAAGCCAAGCTGCTAGCTCCAACAGTCATCTAGGAACAGATGTTATATGATGATCTCTGGAATGCCCTGTCTAGCCTTTGATTTTTGATTGAGACAGCATATAGACAAATGAAATGCAGAGAGCATGCCAAACAAATTAAAAATGATCCTGAAAGTTTTGTTAAGGGCCACTTAAGATCTAGTTTAATTTCAGCAAGGGAGCTTTGTGTTAGTGTAACAGAGATCTTGCCTACATTTGCGTAACAGCTTTATACTAAGGTAGTCAGTTGTTTTTGGCATGCTGCCTGCTTATACAAAAAATGAAAATAACCTTTAAACCATCTTTTGCAGCCAGCTCAGCATGAACATTTCCTTTCATTTGGTGGAAGGCCGATAAATGGGACAAATCATCCAAATTGCTTGTCACTTCTGCCATATATGAGTAAAACCAAGATTCAGCCATAAATAATCCCCTCCTACCTTTTCAAATACATAAAACTCCAATATATTATTCCAGGAGTTTTTAATGCTTTTTTAAAAAAATTATTTTTATTTATTTTGGAAGTCATTGAAAATCTTTTGAAAACCTCTGTTTTACAGGGAGCCAGACAGCAGCAAAGAATTCACATTCGAGGAGTGATTTCCACCTGCTCCATCTCCCTGGGAAGTAATCTTAACTCAAAATACGAACAGCCATCTAGCCGCCTGTGTTCATGAAAGAGAGGAATACCAATGTTACAGACTGTCACACGAATAGAAAACAAAGTCCCACCAATCTGAGCCTTTAGACTATAAATTCTGTAAAAGTGTGACTAAAAAGCATAGGAATCTTCGAAATTAGATACAGGAACACAATGAACATCCAGTTACTATATCAAATCTTTGAAGAGATCACTCTAGCTAAAAGACAATGCATTTGATAAAGAAACGGAAAAATGCATCGAATAAGAAATTAGTTTTATCAAAATAAGCTTGATACCCCGGAGTGCAGCTTCTCCTATGCAGAGTTAAAAGTATCCTAGAAAACTGTAAAAGTGCATTGGGTGGGTGAGTTTCAGGACGAACTTTGTAAACTGCCCGTTTATAACTCAAACTGCTTCTTTTTTTGAGTGAAGATGTAGGACATTGCAGTGCTGAAAACTACATTTATATGTAATGTAAATATTGAAGCTGGAAAATAGTACTTTACCCCAAAAGAACCTTACAAGAAGGTTTAGATTTTGAGATTAGTTCAAACTCTCCACTTTACTCTTTATAGATTTATAGTACGAAGGTATAGTTAAACTGCTTTATTACAGAGAAGATAAAATTACATATAGAACATAAAACCATGCAAAAACTGTTTCACAAAGTACTTAAAAATGTCAACTATAAATTAAAGCATAAATCAGTCAAAACTGCAACATCAGGAAGAAACAATTACAGATGTAAGTGTTCACTCTTTAGTCAAAAAACAATTACTGCCATATGCTTGAAGCTTAGGAAATTATTTTTGTGTGGTTTTGTTTTCTTGTTTTGTTTTTAAAGAAGTGCAACACCAATAAAACTAGTTAACCTGTTGCTTGTTAATAGAAAATTAGGCTTTTTTATAAATTGTGGTTCTGAGAGAGAACAAAAAGAAAAGCACCTGTATCCTGAACCAGAGGGTGGTTAACAAAGCTGGAACTTATATAAGACCACTAGAAAACTTTGTCACTCCAGGCCAGTTATAGATGATAACTGCATCTAATCAGCATTAGCAAGACACAGTAACTATACAGTAAATTCTTCTTTTAGCAAATATATAGCTCCACTAGAGTTCCGTAGGCTATCAGAAATATTTTTGTCTTCTCTTTCAAATGATCTCTACAAATTTAGGCTTTTATCTGAAATATATGATAGAACTCCAGTGCCACAGTGAAATACTATGTGTCACTAATACAGGGCTTACCAATATCACAGCTATTAGCTTTGTGAAATTTAGTGCTGTCTGACAAATACGAGACAGTTCTTCAGGATCTGAAGAGAAATGGTAATATAAAGGAGGAAAACTCATTTGAGTTATACACAGGGGCATCCAGTAGTAATTTCTGAACTTTACAAAACAGCTATAACTTATAGGGTTCCTATAAAGGAGACATTTGTTTCTCAAAGATTAAGAGTACTCTTCTATCACCACATGATGAGAAATAGAGCTAACAAACAGCACTTCTCTTTCTCTCACTCAAGAAAATTCCTGGTTTTTTGGGGGGTTATTTGACTGACCAAAAAGGCAGTAGTATTTTGAAGTAAAAAAATCCAAAAAAGTTATTTCAGGAGTTCAGATTATTGTAATAAATTTTTCCAAAAATAGTTACTTTAAACACATACTATTAGGTTCAGATTTTAGGTCTTTTCAATTTAATAACTGAAACACAATCAGATGACATTTAAGTGTATGTTGCAAGACAATGATTAGTTGTGAATAATTTAAAATAATGTCATATCATACTAATCAAGTACAGTGTTATAAATATATTTGCTAAATATGTTTAGTATTTTTAATATTTAAACCTTTTGTTAAAACATCTCATAAAAATCATCCATGTAGAGAAACATATCTATAGAAGTCTCATGTTCACAGTAAGATCACTCCTGGTTTACAGTCCAAGCATAACGTGTTTGTCACATATGGACTCTCTCCCATTAATCTGATGAAGGTAGAGCTCCATCAATCTATTTAACCATTTCAAATTTGCCACAGTGTACAATCTAAAATTTTACCACAACCACCAACTTTTCATGTAACCAGTGTGAATTGTCAAAACATACCCGTTTTTTCCGAGGTTCTAAGAAACACCATGTCAGACGGGATTCGTTGATTCTGAGAGGAGAAGAAAAAAAAAGGTATATTTTTTGTAAGTAGGAAAAAAAGTGAATTCCAATCAAAAGTCCAGTAAGATCTATCACCAAAAGGTCACACTTGGATTGAAACTCAATTAAAATAGGATTTCTCACAGTACTTTACATTCAGCATTTGCAATTCAGAAATCAATATTTTCGAAAAATTATACCATAAGCAAACAACAGCTAATCCTTTCAGATGTTCTTTATAAGTGAATCATAAATACCTGAACAACAGATTAACATTATCTTAACTGAAAACAGTACTTCAAGTATATAAATACCTAATCAAAATACCTTAAAACATAATTTCACTGAGCAAAACTCTGACATTCAGTTAGCAAAAAAAAAGATAAATCTAAAATAACTGTCTTGGCACTCAAGTTGCAAATGTTATGTATACCAAATATTCTTCTCTCTTCCAACACACACAAACACAGGGGAAACAGCAAATTAGGGAACAGCATTTTCCTATTCCACATATGTAAAATGAACAGAATTTCTTCCTCACTATGTAAGACATAGAACCATATGCAGTCAGATGCACCTGTTCTGCTATTTCCCTTCCCAGCACAGAACTGTCTGTATCAAGTTTTCCATTATTTGTTGATCACAGAAAGGCCAATCTAAGCTTTTACAGGTTAAACAAAATGAAAAATACCAGCCTCCCACACACATGCTATCTGCTACATGACTACCCAAATCCTCAGCTCTCTCTCCCCTTGTTCCCAAGGCATCTACCAGCACCAGTTACACATGGCCAACATAGGGTTTAAGAACAAAACACCAGAGAAAGCAAAAATAACCAACATATCAAAATCTGAGAGACACAGAACTGGAAAGGAAAAAAGCAAAGTTTTCCATTAATCCAAAGAAACCTTCCCAAGACCAGCATGTGACCACAACAGTGACATTTGGAATAGTGTGATCTGAAGAGATCTGCCAGAGTCAGCTGCCAGACTGTGTGTCATATGAGCTTAGCTTCCAAAATGAGATGAATAATAAACTCTCTAAATCTCTGGGAGACCGGTACTTCTTACCACTCCCTGTAACATACTCTCAGTGATACCAGTTCATAAATGGGACTGGAAGCAACTGTACTTTCTATGGGAAGTTCAGTAAAGAGGGGCCATAATGGGCTACAGAAAGGGCTACTATCATAAGCAAAGATGAAGCTTGAAAAATGAGGAAGTTGGGAAACACTAGAAAATAGATGCATATTTTAGTTTATCTAAAAATTCTACATAGGTAGCAAAAAACCCTCTGCATAACTTAAAATGATACATTTTCATCCATTAATATTTCCTGATTTGCAGCATTTCCCATTTTAACTCTTTGTGCTTTTACGAATAAAATTCACTTGCTTGTATGCCAACAGTATTCACCTCGAAGAGGGTGCTCATCTGTAACTAGTACAGCATTTTTTTGAATCTTCCTTTATAAGAGCTAATAATTAAGGATGTCGTGAAATTTCTAATCCACCATGAGCCCAGATTCAACTAGGAATATCTCATTCAAATTTGGAAAAAAATGCAGAAAAAAGATTAACTTTAAACTATAGTATTATGCACCTATTAGAAGGAAAAAAGAGAAAAAGGAAAAGGCAACTTCAAAATTAAATAATTCTGTCCTTAAATGACAATAACAATTAAACAGATATTCAGCCTTAATATAGATTAGCTATACATTTTTGCAGCTTCCCTGCCAGCTCTGACATAAATCCATTACACAAGTTTCAGGTTACTGACTTCATGCCTACAAACTTCCAGTTACTTGTAAACGAGCTAAAACACTTCACCAACATCCAAAAATTTTGCAAAAATAACAGTCAAATGATCTAATACTGATCAAAATAGAAGTGCTAATAATACAAATGAGGTATTTACAAGTCACTACCAGCTTCCACAGAGGACACATTTCACACTGAGTAAATGAAACATTCGCCTGGCAAAGAGTATCCAAGATTCAGATATTTTATGCCTGACAAAACTGGGGAAAATTGTAGAATATCTGAAATTGAAAGGGATCCATAAGGATCATAGAGTCCAATTCCCTGCTGCTTTAAGGACTACCTAAGACTAAACCATTTGACTAAGAGCAACATCCAGACAGTCCTTGAACACAAACAGGTTTGGTGCCATGACTACTTCTCTGGGAATCCTGTTCCAGAGACTGACCACCCTCTCAGTGACAAGCCTTTTCCCAGAACTTCCCCTGACACAGAATTCACAGAACCATAGAATGGTTTGGGTTGGAAGGGATCTTAAATACCATCTTGTTCCAACCCTCTGCCATGGGCAGGAACACCTTTCACTAGACCAGGTTGCTCAAAGCCCCATCCAGGCTGACCTTTAACACTTCTAGGGATAGGGAATCCACAGCTTCCCTGGGCAACCTGTTCCAGAGTCTCACCACCCCCATAGTGAAGAATTTCTGGCTACTATCTAATCTATATCTATTCTTTTTCAATTTAAAGCCGTTACTCCTAGTACTGTCACTGCATGCCCTTGTGATTCCATTTCCTCATGTCTTGTCACTGATCACCAGAGGGAGATCAGCAACTCCTCCCCCTCTGTCCCCCAATAAGGAAGTTATAGACTGTGATCAAATTAGTCATGTGACTATTTTCTCATTTTAATACAAAAAATGCATATTGATTTTGCCTTCTTTTGTGTTCTCTCTTGCTCATTTTTCTTTCCTGTAAAATAATGTAACCTTTTCTGCATAAATGTATCTGAATGTATCCTACCATGTGGGGAAAGCTAAAGACTGACTTGTCTTTACAGTATTTAAAATTGACATCTTGTTTTATTATCAGTTTTTCATATTTTGGAAGTGCAGGAGTACTAGGAACCAAAAACATTGTCACTATTATTGCTGACTCTGGAGAGCAAAGACAGCCCTGCAGATACATACCTAGTCACTATAAGAGTGACTGCACAGAAACAGATGGCAAGTATGCCACAAAAATCTTTAACATCTCATTATGGAGAAAATTAAATCCTGTTGTACATTGTCACAGTCAAACAGCAGCAGTATGTCAATCATGTTAGTCCTCTCATGTTATATTTATCAAAGTAGAACTAGTTAAAATGACAACACATACAACTTCAAGCATTCAGAAACCCATGAAAAAACTACATAACCTCAATTACCATAGAGATGATGCCAGAAATGCTTATTGACATGTACTGAAATTTGAATATATAAGTCATGAAAATTACTTGAATACATTGTTTTTCTGAAATCTGGGCAGAATTAGAGCTCCAGAAAAGGAAGGCTTCCATTTATCTCACTGTTTGCAGAGTTCCAGATTCAGTCCTAGAGATCTAACTACAGCCAGACAATGGTCAATACAAGGCAAGTGCTTCCCCAGCTCCAGGGTTCCCATGAGTAACTCTATGTCATCCAGGAATACCAGTCAGACTGGTAAACAAGAAAACCCATAAAGACATCTATACTTCCCTGCAACACAGGCTACAATATTCACTTAAAAAATACTGCTTCTCATAACTTCCAAATTACTTTTATAGTTTTCTCACGTTATTATCATGAAATTGTTATTTACATAAACGTCTCCTTTTCCCTAGTCAGTCTTCCAATTCCCCTCAGGATTCCAAGATCCTTGGAATTTTGTATTTACTGTCCTTCCTTCTCCATTCATGCAATGAACCATGTACTTTTATCATTAACTAAAATACCCCTGCTCGCTTCTGAGTTATAAATAGAGGAGGTACTTCCCAGTTGTCTTCTTGGATCCGCACGCTGTGCAATACTGCGTTAACTGCAATCCTTGCAAATACTGGATTAATTTCACTTTACAGCCAAGATTAAGGAAAAAATTGTGTACCTTTACAGCTCCAAGAAAAGCTCTCAAGGTTTTAAGAAAAAGCATTACTGTTCTCCTGCTTTAAATCACTATTATGTGTTATTGTTAAATTTTGTCCCATAAATGTGTAGTTATTATTATTAACTAAACGTGTTATTAAGTTTTATGCCCTCCTCACATCTCTAAAATGTATTCCAAACAGTCAGTAAGGTACAGTGTCTAAATAACAATATCTGAACTCACCAACTCATCCCTTCAATTGTCTTATTTAGGAACACTGCACATCTGTGCTTCCACTGGAAACTAAAAATGTATCTTAACACAAGCCAAGGAGAACATCCAGAAGTAGCATGACTGTTCAAGGCAGGGGACCATTTTTCAGCTAACAGATATGAATGTCTTTCAGCTTTTAAAATTAGGCAATATTTTCATCTGTTCAGGCTTCATCCTGCCTAGTAATAGAGCAATATGAAATTTTCAGTTGGAACAACAGATATATTACTTGAAACTAAACTATTTTAAGCATATTATAATCACTTAAGAAACACTTTGAAATTAATTAGGACTATTAAAAAAAAAGACAATAATCACAGGATATTCAAAGTTTAAATCTAGAAAAGCCTTTCACTTAAGTTGTTAGTATTTGTGATGCAGTCACTTGTTAACATATGGATCTTCAGCTCAAGTGAGTCATTAATTTCACTGCAGAAATGCTGTTGATGCATCTACCAGTCAAATACAATGTTAACTTGTTCCTCTGCCATTAGAGTGAGCAATTGAACATTTCACTCCTGACTGGTTCTTTGGCTTAAGAGTCATACTCTGAAATTGAAAACTGCTTGCTCCAACAAAATACACTCCTCAACAGAACCAGAAAACATTTAACTTCATTAATCTGAAAGCACCCCCAGCTAGGTCAAAAGGAAAAAAAGGCAGCTCTGCTGGGGAAGTAGGGAGCTTAAAGCTGAAATACAACGTTCAAACCATTATCTGCATCTTACTGAGATACCTGACTAAAATCTTCATCAAAAAGCACACTACTCATTATTTCTCAAAATCCTTTAACATTACTTTTTTTCATTAGAAACTTCACGTACTCACAAGATATGAGCTCTAAGCAAATACTGCTAAAATAGATGCTAATGACCAACTTCATGCATGATGGACTGACCCCCAAAGTAACCTCAGTTTTCCACATTCTAGTATAATACAACAGACAGATGGAACACAGTGAATTTCAGGGAAGGCAGATTACCTAAGTAGCCAGTAGAGTCTTCTCTATACTCTATAATAATTAATTCCAGGTTTAGAGTTCAAGAAGGACCGAATAATTCCCTAATAAAAATCAAAGCAAATGTCTCAGTCTCCTAGAAGTTCTGGAATAGGCAGAAGCAAGCACCTGCAAGCCAATTCCACCTGCACTCTAAGGTAAGAAGGTATAAAGCAAAACAGATGTAAAGGCCAGAAATACCAGTGCCTATCTTGTGCAGCCCAGCACTTGCTGCTCAGACAGTCCCAAAAAGTTATAAGGTACACAGAGCGGATGAAAAAGAACAGCAAAAAAAGCAAGAAATGGTGCATGAAAATATATATGTTTTAAGCTGAGAGTAGCAAGCCAAATGAGACTTGGGTGTTTTGCTTTTTTCTTTGAACTACAGAAGAAATAGAAAGGAAGGAAACAGAAGTTTTCCAAAACAAGCAGAAGCAGATACAAGCTTCAATTTGAGGTGTCTCCTTCCAGCATCACAATGGATCAGCTCTCTAACACAAAATGTGATTGGAGTTAGTTGTAGGCACCCAGAAAGTGAGCCACCTTTCCAGAGTTAATTTAAGCAAAAATAGTTACCTCAGACAACAAATTTAAACTGACTTCTAAGATCACAATAATTTCTTAGTAGGCCAGAAAGGCAACTGAAATAAGCAACTATCTTTATTATAATGTTAATATAGAGCAAAGAAGAATTCACAGCTCTCACTCACCATCTACAAACAAACTGGAAAGCTTTCTGTCCATTTAAAAAACATATAAACTTTCTTACTATTTAATTAGATATAGTTAGATACATATTATATTAAAATAATACAAATATAAATATATATATATACACACATATGCATAAATAAAGATTATCCTTGAAAGCTTCAGACAGAAAAACACTGTTTCAACCATCAGAAGTAAGGTATCAGTAAGAAGACATCTTAAAACATTCAGCACAGTACATGTCAGAGAATTTAATTCTATAATTGTATTCCCTTCACAAGACTGATTTAAGCATGTATCTATTCATAAAATATATACATTCAATTAAAATATAATTAATTCTATAATAGACTTCCTTGAAGATTCTCAAATAGGACTTGAACTAAAATACTAGCTAGTTAGGACTTCACAGATAAGTACCTTGATATACACTTTTCTTCAGAAGATAATTAGCATGTTAATAATCTTTAGTCTCTAAAATATATTTTAAAAGTATCAACCTTTTCCACTATGATGAGGTCTCCAACTTGTATGTCTGAACTCTTAACTTGCACTTTACCTTAAAAAAGAAAAGAAGAAATGTAATCAACATTAATAAAGAATAACAAGAATATAAATCTCAGAATGCAATTGTTATTTATAGATGTTACTGTTAAGTGAAAATGTTACAATTTATACAAAATAGATCTCTGCTGAACACATTGATAAATACGTTTCATCTGTTTGAATAAATAAATGAGTGGTTAAAAAAATTCCAGTTTTGTAACCAGTTAGCTATTGTAGAAGTATTAGAGGAAAAAAATACATATGGGAGATGCTCAAGTCTGATCTATAGTACCTGTAATCGAGTAAAATTGGAAAAAGGAATCTTTTACATCTACTAGGCAGCACTTTTGTGTCTGACAGGAATTGTTAGGTTTATAGTCCTGGAGCATTCTCATATGCATGAGTTGTTATTCACAGCCCAGTTACCAACAGGTAACTTTGCCTGACAAAAGTTGACGATGTAATTGGCACTGTCTGATAATGTTGGCAATTATAGTAGAAAACACATAAATCTCTCTGAAGTCAAAGAAATGCCTAAAGATTTAATTCTAGATTTTAAAATATCAAAAGCTGGAATAGAAGTTTTTCATTCTCTAAAGCTGCCCATTCAGTAACTGCTGTGAACAACTCGCTCAAAAATATACACAGCACATTTTCTAGTTTAATTTCCATACGTTCTGTAAGGTATTAATATTTGTAAGACTGTTAAGTTTTAACATTCTTATTTGATGGACTGAAAAACTGAGACAGAGAGGTTAACCTATTGCCCAAAATATGTTATTGTTGATCTCATTAGAATTCAGGAGTTCTAGTCCCAGGTCCCTGCTACAACTCCAAAATAAAGTTGCTTCCCTGAGTTAAAAACAACCAAAACCCAAAAACCCCTGGGGATATAAATACACACACATATTTGAATAGCCTGCTGAGCTGAAACACACTCCCTGTAAGTATGATCTTTCCTCAACAGAAATACTACCATGTTTCTAAGCAGCAGGTCTAAGATGGCAAATATGTCAAAACATGGTAAGATGGTAGAGTTCTAAATTACAGGTGGAATGATTTAGAACAGAAGACACACAAAAGCACAGAATGAGCAGCAAACAGTTTGAAATTTAATCAAAAATACTATGAGCAGCAGATTTGTCAATGCACAGTCACATCTCAGTTATATTAAGTATAGCATAAAAATCTAGGGTAGGATGCAAATCCATGAGAGTTTCTCATTACAACTCTCAATAAAGATAGACCAAATTTCCTTATACTTATATTTACATTTAGTACAAGTCAGTAAGATTCACGTTATGAGTAATTATTTTGAGTACTTACTCTTTAAAATTTCATGCAAAAGCAGCAGTTGCTTTATGTCTAATTCAGTCAATAATAGATTTATTCCTGTGATATGCAGCTAATATTTAATAAATTTTTCCATTAAAATAGCACTTCTAAAATGTGCAGTGTCAGAAAAATCACAATTTTTGCTTGGCCTGTCTGCAAAGTTACTTCTGAGAGCCAGACTTTGCTACTGATAGCGACCTTTTACACTAGTTCCATTTTTCAGTTGCCAGAAGTACTTTCTGTCCTCTGCTCTCAAATATAAGACAAATTCTATCTTCAATAGATAAATTTGTGAGGATAGAGGAAGTAGCAGAAGACTGCAGAAGGGTATAAAAAGCCATAGCAAGAACATCAGCAGTTCTCTACAAGAATTTCGAGATACCTATGGAAATTAAATTAGTGTCAATGTATCAAAAGCTTTTTTATTTTAAATTTAAAGTAACTAATACTTAAGCTCAACCACTAGAAGAACATAAAATCAACATATTTCGCCTGCTTACCTGCACAAGCCTGTGAATTCTCCTTAAAAATTCCGAAGTTTTGACTAGAAGTGAATAGTATATACCAGAAGAAACATTGTAATGTTACTTTGCTTTCTAAGTCTGTTGGCTTTACCAAAAGGAGAGCATTTCCTATATTTTTTTCCATTCTTCTGCTAACAATTTTCATCAATTTATCAGTCAATCACCTGATTTTAGCAGTAACAGCCACAAAAATTCCAGTACGAGCTATGTCAAGTCTCAGATCTACACCACCTATACAATCATGTATGAGCAAAACTATTCAGAGGTACTAACCAAATGCAACTACTGGCAATTTTATCACCTTAAACAATCAGATTTTCCCCAGTCAGGTCCTAACTGCACCTTCGGTAAAGACCAAGAGACATTAAGCCTGAGAGGACAAAAGACGTAGAATGTTCATGTGCAACATGATGTAGGGCAGACATAAAGCAAAGATTTCTGGTGCCAAGTACACCAAGAGGAACCCACACTGCACCTTTGTTCGTACTTACTCTAGCAGCTCCAGGAATTTCACATAATGAATTGAAAAGTTTCCTTATCAGACTGTTTTCTAGGTGGCTTAGTAAAACAGAATAGAATGCTCTCTTTATTAGACAATAACATGTCTTGTTAGATCATCCTGTACAACCTCACACATAAGGAAAAGGCCTAACATACATACAGGACAATTCTACAATAAATTTGAATGGCAGGATATATTGCATTAAATACTAAACGGTAAAATGTGGCAGTAATTAAAAAAGTGGCTTAAAAATCTGGAAAATCAACACATAATGCTTTCTTTTAGGCTAGCAAAAATGAGACTCATTATATACCATTTCAGAGAACATCAAAATAATGCAATACTACATCTTAGTGAAGATGCATTTAGAAAAAAAAGACACTGAATGTTACTCACTGCATAAATTATTTTTGCAAACTATTTTTCCTCTAAAAACATCTCCGTAGCAAAACACACTTCACCATCTGTGTAATTACCAATAAAAAGTCCAAAGCTGTCAGAAGTGGCTGCGCATCCAGACTTTATAGTCCACCAAGGCGCAAGGCTTTCGCCTAAAGCAATGTATAAAATTATGCAGAACTGGAACACTGAAATGTGTCTGTAGTAAGTCATTATACTCCCGAGATAAAGCCAGTTTAAATGAACTGCAATGATTTGAAAAACTAATAAATATCTCATATGTGCTAACAAGTACTTCTCACAAAAAATTAGGAAATGAAGTAAACAAAACTATGCTTCTTTTTATTAAAAAGTGTCTCCATCACCTGACTGCCACTCATGAAAGAAGAGACACTTCTGAAAACAGCATTTTCAAATTCTTTTTAAGTTGCTATTACATCTTACCCACGGTACCTTTAATACTGTCTGAAGCACTGCTTGTGGAGTTAGTAATAGTGCTTGTCTCTAACCCATAAATACAAAACTCGACTGACAGCAGGATAGACCACATGAAAGTTTTTCCTGATATCTTAGCCTGAACTGTCAGCATAATTAAGAGTACACATAATATAATGGGGAGTTGGAGAAGAAGAGAGCAAGCAGGCAGTGTGGGAAAACTTAAACTTACAGCAAGTCCAAGGAGAGGATGCTGATCTTTCAGAGCAAATGCTGTCTGTAGGTTGTTCTTTCAAATTCCATCTTACATAGTGAAGCGAGGTTAGTCTTTAACCACCAATTGTAAAACTCTACAAAAAAGCTTCCTAGTTTCTCTCCTATGTGTCCTGTCTCTTCTCAGGTAAAATCTTCCTTATCCTATCTCCTCAATGCTGCAAAAATATGGAATAACAGTCCCCTTGATTTTTCCTCTCTTCTGGCCTCTATTTTAAATTCTTTCTTACACTAAAATTTCAAGTCCTGTTTCTGTTTTTAGTAGTGATTCCCTAATCAGATAAAATTTAGATATATTTTTTAAAAACTTGTCTGTTCCAAACGGTCTGAATACCAGAAATAAAGTCAACAGTAGGTCTGAAATGTTGCAAGCAATAAAGACCTAATGTTGTACCTCTAGATTCAGATGTGGTTTCTTAATGCACTGGCTTTTCAAAGCAGAAGGACAACCTGTTCTTGAAGAGCTCAAATTCTAACAACAACAAAAAAAAAACTGAAATCACTGTAGGTCTCTAAAAGAAACATACTAGCTTTCATACTTTTTCCTCTTGCATAGCAATTACTGGTTATTGATATTTTCTTAATTTCACACAGTTTTAAATGTATTTTTTCAATGTCATTACATTCCTTAATAGCCTTTAAGGATGCAGCCAAGACCTAAGTCTCTCACATTTGAATCCTGGATGGAATTATTTTATTACATTTATATCTCCTGACATTCAATTTTTATTTTGCTTTGCCGGTTGCAAAGTGAGAGTTCTGCAACATGTTAAACATTATGAGATAAAGTGACAGAAGCAGGCCTCTTCTGCCACTTGTAGTTGTGACTATTATAGTAAGCTGTTTTCTTCTTGATTTTTTTTTCTTGGAAACTTCAGTAACACTACACAGATAAACCTAACTAGGAAAGGTTCAGAACTGCCGACTTCAAGAATGGAAAGGGTGAAAAAAAGAGTTAAAATTGCTTTACAACTTTATTATCCAATTGGCTTTTCACAGGCTAATGAAATAGATAATAGCCTGTTTATAAACTTGAGGTGATTCTGCTTCAAAATAGTAGTCTTTTATAGGCATTTAACTGGTCATACCTAAGTGCACGAGAGAAGAAACTGTGCCAAATGTATAACGGTCCTTTAGGTAAGAAAAACAGAAGACCTCCCAAACCTGCATGCCCAGGTTTAAATTTTTTCCCATTGCAGTTTTTCTACTCTAAAAAAAAAAATATAGAGATGAACGGCTCTTAAAGAGAAATCCCTCCTTCCAGCTTAAACTTGAATGCTGACTGAAAACTGTCTATTAAGGATGTGCAGACTTTCATATGCGGCAAAGCAGATTTTGCAGCAAACATCTCAATAAGATTAAGACAGCAAAATTCCTCATACACTGAACAACTTAATATATTTGATACCAAAATCAAGGGAAAAGAATCACATGACAGACATGAGACAGGTAGACTTAATTGACTTGCTTACTAAAAAAATTCAATGCATTTACTGATTTGCATGTTTCATCACCTGCCATGAAGGGTTAACAGAAACAATTCAAACTTCATGTTTAGCAGGTTCACCAACTCGAAAAGAGCAAAGTTACACACTGCAAATTCAACAAGGGGTGACCGAGCTTTTCCATGTTACATGACAAATAGAGAACTGCATATCACTGGATATCTCATGAATCAGAATTAGCCTATGGATGTTAATCTGGCCAATAGCTGCCCAACTACAAATAAGTAACACTTAAAAGAGATGTCCCATTCTCCCTTGATTTCCTGCTCTGGACAGCTCATTATTATAACAAAAAGCTTACAAAATAAAAGATTACAATAAATACATATTCAAGTTCTTGAATTACTAGAAAGAAATTCTAAGTCTTCAAGAGTTACTACCGTGAATACCCTTATCTTCAAAAGTAGTTCTTACACTAGCAACATGCAAGTCATAAGACAGCATAAACACGTTTTACATGTTTAGGATTTCCCAAGACTAAGGAAGACTCCAACAGAAAGTTAAGCCTGTTAGGTAGTCATCTAATTAACAGTCATTTAATCTACTGCACCACCATATAAAAAAAAAATTAGTTTACAAATCAGCTTACCCATGCTATCTTTATGGAAGTAATTAATCACAATTCAGATCCTAATAACTTCTATTGTGACAAATATGTTTATTTTCCCTTAGTAAACACATAATTTGGAAAACAACTAACTAGAAATTATTTTCATTAAATTTTCATTTTTATCAACCAAAACTGAACACTGAACCTTGTTAATTTTAAGTTTTTCTACTGTCCAGTTTGAGCATGGGCAACCTACTTAACATCTCTCTGTCAGTTTCTCTAACTTTGAGATGGAAAAAATAAATATTTCAAATAAAAGACTGTAAAACTAGCACAAGTCATAAAATCACTAGGGAAAAAAAAGATGCTAGAGCAGTATAAAGTGCAGTTCTACTCTGAAAAGTGACTCTTAAGAGCAGCATCAGTTTTCAGGCTTTTAATTAAATCAGTATCAAGTTTGTTCATTCACAAGTAACAAAGCCTTCTTTCTCCAAACCATTAGCCCGTACTTTAGCATAGTAGGCCTAACCAAATTTTTCCACTTGAAGAATACTGTCAATACTAAAAATTAGGTAATTATATTGAAAGTTATTTTTAAAAATAGTGTATGGAAGCATAGTACTTGACTTTATTAATTTGCACAGATAAATAAGATAAACCTGCACCCGTCTGAAACATGTAAAAAATTTTGGTCTAGTATTATCATGGGAAGAAGTCGCATTTTTTTGTATCAAAATTCTATCTCTCAGTTTCAGAATACCTCATTATGGAAGAACCCTATATTAGGAAAACAGTGCAATTTATCACTACTCATGATTTTATATATGGGTTTGTAGCAACATGTAGTACAATTTTGAGCGGTGACTGCAGTAATGGTTTCACTCTTAAAACTGGTCATTATTCAAAACATTGTTAGTTCAATGATCACACATAATTGTCAACATGGGATTCAGAGTTTACTGTAAGGAGAGTTCTTGAATTTTCTGTAGAAGATCAGTCTTCAAAAAACACACAAAACAGAACAAAAATCAAGTATGAATTCATTATGGCACTGACACCAAAATCCAAAAGTCAAAATGAAGGTAAAAGCTGATATCCTTTTTTTTTTAAAAAAGGGGCATTTTTAAAGCTTCTTTTTAATAAGTCCCTGCTCTCTATGTGTCAGTTCCTGATATAACTGCTGGGCTTTACCTATCTACTACTGTATACTACTTTCCAATCTCTATTCTCTATCTAGAAGGCAGTCATCTCAAGGTGACCAAATCCAATTTTCATTGACAACTTCCTTATTTCTAGGAGAAGCCACAAAATGAAGGGTTTTTCAGATACATACACCCTCACAAAATATTTCACGAGCAGGGAAAGAGGAAATTGCAATTCCTTATTGCTGAATAGGGTAGGATTGTACTATCTGTTTCAAAGGTGAGTGTTCAGTGGCCTACCATAACTGATCTAAAAAATGAATAGGCCAACTAGCAGTTTAAATTAGAACTTTGAAACGAAAGCCATTAAGAGTCCATTTCCTAACAGACTGTATTAATAACTGTAAAGAAGATCTGGATGCCAGCAGTGCAACCCTTGTGTTAAACGAATTATAGCTATGCCAATTGTCCCATATGCCAAATTTCAACAGCTGTACTTCTGAATGTTGATAACACTATCTCAGACTGACAAGGAAAGGAAGAACATGAGACTTCTATTCTCTACAGTCGCTCCCTTCAGTACGGAAACTCCAGAAAACAATGCAAGTGTCCATAACTGCAAGGAAGCAGCATGAATGCCTCTCAGCTGCTAGGTTACACCATCACTAATGAGACTGTTGACCGTTTGTTTACCTTCCAGTTACTCCAAAATACGGCAACATACAGAACATACTTGCGTTACATTACAAGCTTTTCATCCATTTTTTTTCTGGAGAGAATATTATCCAGAGCTGCTTCAAGAGTTTAGCTTCTAATCAAGATTCCAAGACCTGGTGATGTTACTCTTTCCACTGACTTTCAGAAAACATTCACCAAGATATACTAAAAAGTGCACTGAAAAGTGTGTTGGGAAGAAGTAAAAAGAGTTTA
This sequence comes from Cnemophilus loriae, assembly GCA_013397755.1. NCBI lineage: Eukaryota > Metazoa > Chordata > Aves > Passeriformes > Corvidae > Cnemophilus > Cnemophilus loriae. The sequence goes on from VZTF01002009.1 coordinate 620,506, forward strand.
CATTTGGCACAATATCTGCCATATACTCTAATTTGCTTGAGGTGCAACCTCACATTCCTTAACTTCCCACTTTTAGAATTTTCATGCCAAGGAAAATCCTTAGCAGAGAAAAAATACCTTTTGATGGTAGTAGCGAGGTTGTGTTGTAAGGTTATTCATTAGATTTGATCATAGGTTATTCACTATTCTTTGGCTGCTTTCTATGTGGCACTCTGTTCTGAATCTAACAGTAAAACATGCTAAGCACATAAAAGTGAAGAGAAATGCATAGTTCTCTCTTATGCCCATGTCTAAAATTTACAATATCCTACCAAATGTAATTGTCACTTCACATCTGAAGTGCTTCACTTCCTTAAAAGTCTTCATGAAAACCTGTCAAAGGTGTTGAGTCTAAAAAAAGTCATAACTGCTTTCTCCTTTCATTAAAGAAAATTGGCTGTTCCCGATATTGCATAATCAAACAATTTCAAATTACATGCAAAAATTCAAATTAATATTTTTGATACTGAAGGTGACTCAAATACACCTTCCTTTTCTTAGGCACAAATATATCCACTAAATTTGAAAGCCTCTAAGGAATTTTAATTAGTTTAATTATTTACTGCTCTCTTATTTCCTATATACGCTTGATACATAGTTGACAATGTTGTTGACTTACTGTTTAGCATCAGTTTCAGAGGTAAACTGCACTTTGAAGTTAAGGGTATTAACAGAAGAATTCTTAAAAAATATATACAATTATATACATACACCTTTCTTTGACAAACAACCAAATATTTATAAAACTTCTTAAACAAATTTAACAACCATATTTCTCTAAGGGAAATCACACGCTTTAATTAGTTCAGTATCAGTTTTGTTCTGAGTACTACAGCTCGAAACTATTAGTTATTTCTTTGAACTGAAAGCCTGCAAATATATACATAAGAAAAAGATGAAATATTTTAAGGATTTATACAAATGATTGTGCTAACCTCGTACTGTCAGCTTGCTATATAACTGTGAGTTCATTTCTTTATCTCTCTTGTAACGTCGAAATTCATCAACAGCTTCCCGTACCACTGTGACCGTCAAAACAAATCCCTGTTAAAGATACAATTATGCAATTCAGAATTCTCAGTGCTAGAATAGAAATAAACAAGTAGGAACACTACATAGAGTACGAACACATTCTTAGAATATTTACCTTTTTAAAATTTGGATTTGAGTCTTTTCTTCAATAAGTTAAAACAGTAACTTGGTTTAGTCCAGGAAAAACAAAATCCTACTTGCGCGTTGTACAATTATAATTAGAGTAACTACTCTACTATGACTCTGTTATGTCCAAATACACATAATTTAGATAGTATTTTGAAATGCAAAAAAGGAAAATGCTTTGGATTACTTAAAGACAGCCTTTATGGCTTCAATAAACATATTTCCTTATCTTCCACAAACTTTAGGGCTTTACCAAAAACATTTTAAAAGCCTCCAATTCTAATGTTGAAAAATTGCTTTTTACCTAATACACAGAAAAAGTTAAATGGATGGCTAGTTTAATAATTTTGCATTTTAAATGCAGTTATTTAGCAACACATCACAAATATGGACCAAGAAAAAGGGGATTTGTTCTGAAAAACTAAGTGTCTAAATGCTTTGTCTGTTCCTTTCACAGGACAATGCCACTGCAGCATCTACTGGAAGCACACAGAGTGCTTCACTCAGCTGTGATGACCTCTGGCTAGAAACCGTGGTAAGCTAAAAAACACAAAACAATTCAAGGATAAGCACATAAATTTCCTCTCTACCTCTCTAAACCTCCTCAGATCAGATCTTCCGGCTTAGACTCAGCACTTGAGTTTTTCTCCATCAGTGAAAGAGAAATAAAATTTTCACCAGTAAAAGGACCTTTCATTATTACGAATGAGTTGGATACAAAATTCAAATATTAATCAATCCACCAACAAATAAGATTCTGCATTATCTATCTAGCTTCAGACAACCACCAATACTTTATAGAAGAAAATTTATGCCATTAGACTTCTCTTGCAGAAGTCTACAGTTTGCCAAACTACCCCTAATGTCCTAGCAATACAAAAGGAGTGAAGGTGTAGAGCTTTCCTACAAGAGTGCTGACTAAAATCCTCCTATGGATTTTAGGGCTGTTTTGCAGTTCCAGACCAAAGTTCCAACACTTATTCAGCTGTGACCTTATATTTAAGCACTACTTGTTCAAGTTTACACTGGCTACAATTATATTGGAACTGCTTAGAACAAAAAATGGCCTATGCAAAAAACATTCTCTTTTTATTCCCAGGGCATAATTGAGTGAAAAATCAGATTTTCTCCCTTTCTGACAGCAGCATTTTCATATGCTTTAGCAATATTTAAGCAGCATAATAAAGGGCACTCCTGAAGCACCTTCAAACATATTTATCATTTGCACACACCTTGTTACTAGACGGTAATCAAAACACAGAACGCAAGGTGCTAATTGCAAGAATTCCCTCTAGCAGCCCCTTGCTGAGCAGCTGAGTACAGCTGACTGTGACTGAGGAACAATTTAAGAAAGACACTTCTCTTTTTACTCATTTGCTCAAAGGAAGTTGATATTCTTCCAAAGGAGAGCTAAAATTGTGAAGCCAGTTTAACAAGGGAACCTGTCATCTTTCTTTAACTGTAAGCAGGTAAGTATCTTTAGTGTACTGCCTACAATCAAACCTGTATGCTTTAAAACCTTTGCATGCTGGAATGGAAATGAGAAGTCCATTCCCTAGAGCAATTGACAATAAATTAGCAAAATAGTCTTGTTTTAAGAACTTTGGGGCTTGATGTAAGTGCATCTGTGTTGTAAAAACTGTTGAAATAAACCAAGGCAAAAAAAAAAAAAATCCTAACCAAACAACCCAAAAAATCCACATATACCAGGAAAAAACCCCAAAACACTTCTAGCAATAGTCAGCTTCTATTCATTTGGTTTTAAGTATCACGGCAAACAGTTTTCCTTGAAAATTTTGAGAGAAAATACAAGTCATAGCTACTCCTCTGATTATTAGTGAAGATTTATCAGTAGTTACATGCCCTTCAAAAAAACCTAAACTTATCTGTTAAGCAGCAAAAGCAGACCAACGGATCAGACTTAAACGTTTTGTATTTTCCTCAGAGATACTTAGCTTTGCTCAACATTCAATTTTTGTCTTTTACCTGGAGGTTAATTATTAGTAGAAAAGCTATTAAAGTAGAAACAAGTGAGTTTAGCAAAAAAACATATTGAGATTTTGGTATTTTTAAGCTGTATGTGAAAACTGGGATGCATAATTCAAAATACCCTTGAATAAGACAAACATTTATACAGAACAGATTACTGGTGTTCGCAAAATACAGTATTTTCTCCATTCTTTGAGCAGGGCAGAAATGGGCTGAGATGCTAAGGGTTTGCTGGGTTTTTTTCCTTACTACCCCACTAATGTATAACACTGCACATAGCACATCATGGTGAATAGTGCAACTTCCAGACAAGGCTGATTTCTGTCTTTTCTTACTGTGTCAGTGACAAAGACTTTGTAAATATCCATTTCAAATCCCACTGTTGAACAAGCTTTCTATCTTGAAAGTGTTTTTTTGTTGCAGCAGAAGCAAAAAGTTTTCTGGGAAGAGAGGTGGGAAGAACACCCAGGACGGTCTCTCCATTTATCCATAGTTAAAAGGACACATGTTACGACAATTAAAACAACGAAATCAATCCAGAATATTTACTCTATTGACTTGTTAAGAACGACCTTTACTCAAGCAGTCAGCATGTCACAGTTCTTCTTGAATACTACTGAGAATAAATGCTACTGAAAAATACCAATTTTTAAAAAAAGTTTAAAACATAAGGCATTTATTCTTCCTGCCTTTAAACCTAGTGTGAAGGAACTAGGAAGAAGATGAAACAAAAGGTAATGACCTGGTTACAAATAAGAAAATAATTTCAAATCATGGCAATTCAGCTGGCAGGCTACCAAAAGGGTCTCTTCTGAAGAGAATTCCGTTTTGAAACTGTAGGAAACCTGAGTCAAAAGCAAGTGGTTTGAACAGTTTCCCAAGAAAATACTGCAGAGGGCTCAATAATAAAAAGACATATCTAAAGAAAGCCAGTGCAGCTGGCAGGGTGATCAGTTAGGAGAAGCATATTTAATGAATAACTTATTTTCAAGGCACAATTTCCTCCTGATTTATCCATGGCTTAAAATACTTTATCTCAATTTTTGTGAGAAAAGGTTGTGATCAAAACTGATACAGATGGAATGCAAAAAATTTGTGCTCACAATTCTGACCTAATCTGAAAAAACGAAATAGTCACCAAATAACAATAAATGGAAACATATTTAACACACAAATTACCTATGTTACCCAATAAGTTTCTCTAGTAGCTGGAGCTATTTTTGCTTGTTGCTTTTTTTTAAACTCTCGAGTGACCAGCAGGCAGAATGGAGCACTACACACTCACACTAGCTAGTTAACAAAAATGACCTCTAGCCTGTGGGGCAGAGGCATAGTAGGCAAGTGGAAGGGAGGGCTATCAAACAACAGCTTTCAAATAAGCATTTTACTTCTGTTATGTTCTTTGACCACTGGAGTTTACCAGTTGCAGGTTTATGCAATGTACATAGACATGAACCTTTCATTGATATTAAAACCCCAAAACTTCTAGTTAATAGTATTTTTCTGTTTACCAGAGGAGCCCAGTACGTGTATAGGTAGCCTATTTTCAGTGCTGGTACAAACTGTGAGCAGGACACGACGAGAAAATAGAGATTCAAGAAAAACTTGAACTGTTCGTATAAAACCTAAAATGAAAAAGAAAGTAGATAAATGTCTTAAAATTTGGGCCCACAATATACATAAAGTACACTTTTTCATGATAAGAGATACAAAAGCATTGTATGTCATACTATTATAGATAGTACTATTATAGTACTTATACAGCACAATATATTATATATCATCACACACTACTACATTATTTTAATATTATACTGCTATTTTTGTTGAGAAAAATCCTTTGATATTATTGCCTCTTTTCACTCTGAAAAAGCAATTTGCCAGATTTGGGGTATTTTGAAAACTGGACTATTTATCAAGACCACTGTGCAAAGATTTAAATATAGGAACTAAGATATATTTATTAATAAATCAAAGATCTGGTCTAAACTCAGAACTAATTGTCCAACTTTTGAGTGAAACCACAGTAGACTTATCACATAATACATTGTCCCATATTCCAAAGCAATGACAGATGCAGAGATTCCTTTGGTAATTAAAAGCACCACTTCAGCAAGCACATGTTCTCAAGATTGCTTTGGTCATAATTATAATGCTAAGAACATCATTCATATTATAGAATTTTGAATCTTCAAAGACTTCACATATTTATTCAGTAAGCCAGAGTAACATGGCACCTCCAGCAGCATTAAGAGAAGTGGTTACTGAACTTGGAACACTGAGATTTCAGAAAATGAATAACCAATTATTTCAAAGATAAAACATTCAAAATAGATCAAAAAGCCACATTTAAAGATTGTCTCCATCTTTTAATCTTAAAATTCAGTTAATACTATCATGACTTCTGCATAAAAATCAAAGTTATTTGCCTCATATTTATTGCTCTTACTAGTCCAACATTCTTATCTAATTAAGTGAAAACCTATGTGCTAGGCAGTGTCTTTCTGGCAGGCACAACAAAGTAGTGGTACCTCAAAGCTGCCAGCTAGAGACTACCTCAACAGCCTCCAAGCATAAGATTTTTTTCCAGAGCGTGGAATGCTATTTCACGACTCACCAATAAAACTGTACAGGTAAAAAAGTCAAATCTGAAGTTGTCAGAAAGGTCAGAGCCTTCTTCCAAAATGAAAGTATTTCAGGCTGAACCTGCACCTTATGTTGATCCTCATGAAGTTGATACACTCCTTTCTGCTAGTATGTTTAACTGTTTACAAAAACTTGATACACCAGATCAAAGAAAACTCCACAGAGTACTTTAGGAGGTGCAGATCTTGCAGGAGAAGGTGAAAGTTAAAAAGCACCTTCCTACAAATCTTTTGAATCCTAGCAGATCCTTGACAGCTCATTCAATACAAAGCTAAGCACTTCAGTCCAGTTAAGCAAATTGAAAAGTCTCCAGCTGCATAAGACTAATAAAACTACTACCTTGAAGTTCAGGAGAGGTATCTTCAAAACCTGCCCATCACGGAAGACATGTTTTATGGAAACTTATGCAAAATTCCTAAGCAGCTGTATCAAGATGTATATGAAATTGCAAATGGGAATTGAACAGAATTGTATAAAGGGAGAAGCAGCAAATATTTTATAAAATGTTCAGAAATTAGGTGATATTTTGGAAATGTTACAGCTCTTTTAGCCAGCAAGTAAAATTCTGTTAATCTAAGCATTATTTAAACTTTGTATTTGGATAAGAAATCATTGAGTATTACCAATTGCCAGCCTCAATGCTAAAAAAAAAATCATAAAAGAGAACACAAAATTTCAAAAGATTAAAATTTCAACCAGAGTAGATCACTGGAGTCAATATTTATGACTTTGTCATATTTACGGGTTTGGAACCAACACATTGATGTTCCCTACAAATTATTTCTAGTAAAGCAGCATAAAAAAAGACAGCTACACAGTATTCTAATCAATGAAAAGTCTTAATTTACATCTAACACTAAAATTTGAAAACATTTCCTTTTCACCAAGTATTGGGCTTTACATTTAGGATCTCACTTCATTTTGAAGTTACTACTGAGTTTTCAAATACTAGACCAAATTAAAAATCTGATTTGGCCTACTGAGTAAAACCAAGATTTTTTAAAGACCAAAGAAAGAACAAACATTCTCTCTCACAACAGGGAATTGCAGACTATGGCTGATCCCTATAGGGAATGTGAATCTGGTTCAGGATTTGTAATCTATGCTGCAGATTTCTAGTTGCAATAATCAATGGCTTACTATATGCTTAATGAATTTTGTGACCTTTAGGAAAGCATATGTGGCTTAACCAATTTCAGTGTATTTAATAATTTAAACTTTGGAAGAAAACATTTACTTTGTCCAATAACGATGAGAATATTTTATCCACATGTGATAAGTGACATTTTATTTTCCTGACAGGAGATCAGTCTTAATTACAAGGCCATTAATTTTTTTTTGTTGTTTTAATAAGGAAATGCATTAGAAAACACCTGCCAGTCACTGGACTAAAGAGACCAGAAGAATAGAATCAATACTCTTATAAACCAGCATGATCACTTAAATAAAAAATTTAAGACAAAGCACGTCTGTATTCAAAAGTACAAGACATTCAGTTTTTGCTATGGGACACCGGACTCTTGGATGGTATTTGTAAAAATATGAGTAAAAATGCAATACTAAAATTTCTAATATCACAGTAGGATACATTTTTAGGTTTAACTATTGACATTTCAAAAGTTGTTTCTCTGTTGCTAAATTTCATTGAAACAACAATTTTTTAAAAAAACTATGAACTGGACAAAACGGTAATGTCTCTTTTGTCTTCATATACACGGTGTATATTACAAGCAAAAAAACTGAAATTAAGGCGCAATATGGCTTCTTAGGAAAAAAGTGACAAAAAAACTTTCTACTCCATAACAAAAGTATTCGCTGAAGAACTGCACTTGAAGACAAAAATACCTGCAAAAAAACTGCAATAACAAATTCAGCTCTGCAAAGTACTAAACTAGGCCTATTTGTGATACAAATTGAAGATGTTAGTTGTTTTTAACCTTTAAGGAGTTGTCCATTTCAGAATGCATTATTTATTATGCTTTCAATGGCAAGGAGTATCAGAAAATATCCATGGGACTAAATTGTAATTTTCAACTATTTACTTCTCAATTGAAGTCAGTCCTTTGCATGCAGAAGTGCTTCTTTTTTAAAAAGGATTACAAATTTCTAATGATGAGAAGTGCAAAGAAACCCTTCTCAAATTTCAAGAGCTTCACTGAATTCCAACCACTCAGATCGCAATTAAGTACATAGCCCTTTGAAAACAAAACAATTTAATAAAAATGCAACCTTGCTCTCAACTGTTAATTTTCATTGAAGTCATGGAGACACATATAGAAAGAAAAAGAGGAATCTGGGCAAATAAAATTATCTTTTTGCAGAATAGCCAAAAAACACTACAGAACATACAGTCAGCCCAACACCAGAAAACGTTTAGTGGCCTTACCCCAGGTATAAAGGTAAAGATGTTGTACTTTTGATTTTTTATGGCATTTTTGGGGTATTTTTCTTCACACTTTTCAGGACACCCAAGCCACACTGTGCGAGCCTTCAGGTCTTTCTTTCTTCGACAAATGTTTATGAGCCAATCAGAACAACTGAAAGGAAAGATAATTGTTTATTTTAAAACTAAAAATGTACTATACGAGATCACAATTTCCAAACCTGGAATCCCTAAAGGCAAATACCTATGAAAAACAGGCTTAAAAATGTTTGCCACATCTAAATAAGCAAGCATGATGTTAACTTCTAATATTTAGGGTAATTACAGAGCACTCAACTCATCCAGATGTACGCATATATACACACTTGTACATTCTTTGCAGAAAATCCTAATGCAATAATGACAAGTTTCACTACACCTTACCCTGACACAGATTCAAAAAATTCTAGTTAATAAGATTCTGCATCATACCTTATAGTCCTTTGGATAAACTCTTTATCTTGGATTACTAACACTCAGATTATGCTAATGATTGAAGAGGAAATAAAGTTTCTGTTCAATACAGTTCAAAAGATTTCAGCAGCTTTGGATACAATTACCACATAATTTGCAAATCTTCAGTTTCCTCCATACCACTGCTAATACCACACTGTCAAATATTTTAAAAAACCAAACTAAACCAAACCAACAAAACCAGAAAACCATTCAAAGTCCACTATGTAAATGCACAATGACCCACAATGGGTGAACTTCAGTTCACAGAAGAAAGGAACAGCATCCTTGCCTAACCAGCTTACAAATCTACTGAAGAAGTTTAAACCATGAGCAGTGAGATAGAGAAGAGCTCACAGCAACCTTTAAACAACTGCATTTTGGACAAGGATACAAGAATAGTGGGAAGAGATCACAACAAGGAGGAACAAAAGGCTGGCAAGTGGAATGATGCCTCTGAGGCTCAACAGACTATTTACTAACAGCCATAAAACAAGGAATAAACATGGACCTGCCTCAACTCACATAATGTAATCAGCTTAGGATTTGCTAGTACTATCTACAGAGGCAAAAAGATATCCAGATCATTTGCAAAGAAAAGTGGGTTTGCTGTACACTGCATATACTTGGTTTACAATTCCATACATTAAAGAAGAATTTATCTGTATTTATTTGTTAATACAATGAAGAGGTGCCTCAATCATGTTTGGAGTCTGTTTTAGGCAAGTGAATCAGGAACACTGAGCAGATCAGCCTTCCATGTTCTTCACCTACTGCAGCTGACTGAGCTGATAACAGCAGATTTCAGCTAATCAGCTAATGAAGTTGAAATGAGAAACGATTTCTAGTGAGGTTTTTGAATATCCTGGCAATATTTTTGATGCAGCAAAAAGAAAACAACTATTAGGAAATTCTTACGAATTTTATTCAAACCAACAGGAAGAACTCAGCTGAGAACAAGAGGGAAATTTACAATCCAATCACCTCAGCACTGTTTACTGGATTAATTCTGTATAGTCAACCTATTCATATGTATTTGTACACACCTGCAAGAAAACAGAAGTCACAACCAACAGTGACATGTCAAGAACAATCTCTAAAATGGAACTAATTTCACTCTGAGAAGAACCAATTGCACTACTGCTTGAGAGCACATGTCCTCTATTGACTCCTGGGGCTTTGAGCACCCTGATCTAGTGAAAGACATCCATGCCCATGCCAGGGAGGCTGGATTGTCTTTAAAGGTCCCTTTCAACCCATCAATCATTCTAGGATTCTACGTCTTTAATAAAACTTCACTCTCAAGACATTTATCATAATAGAAGTAAAGGAGCATATTCTTGGAACTGATGCAGTTGGAAAAATCATAATTGCAGAGTAGCTTATATAAAACCAAAGTAATTTCAGTGAAGGTCTGTAAAGCTTTATTTAGAACTTATTGGGTAATTGACTACTGAATATTTCATTTTTCAGACCACAAAGAAAACTAGAAGAGAGAGGGATACATGCAAAGAGCAGATCAGAATTCAAGGCTGTCTTGACAGATTAGAAAAACCACCTGGAAGACACAGAATGCAGCTGAACAGGTACAAGTGCAACATAGTTTACAGAGGAATAATCAACTACACAAATACAGAACCAGGAAATGCTCAAAAACCAGGTGGCAGCTCAGTTACTGCATGAGAATATTATACACATGCAAAAAAAGACATCTGTTCAGTGTGGACAAGCATACTTGTAGCAAGTCATGAATGTATTCCTTTCTCTCAATCAGTGCTAGCATGATCTCAGTTGGCTTACAGGACCATTCTGAATACCAAATTTCAACAAACAGGCCTATTGGGAAAACACAGACCACACACAAGAGTAAGAAAACAATTACAGGTCTAGAAAGCAGGGGAGGCTGACTACTAGATACATGAAAAGAAACAGAGCAGTTCACAGAAGGCTGAGTGTGAACCTAATATGGTTTCAAGTATGTAAGAACCAGCTGCAAAGAGGAAAGGGACAATTATTCTCTAGGTCCACCGTTATTAACTAATGACAGACCTTCAACTGTGGCAAATCAATAAGCAGGGTGGGCACAACACAGACAGATATTGAATAAACTCTTTTAATGACAGGGGTGGAGGAGACACTTAGGGAGGCTGGAATTGCTGCAGGTCTCTAAGATGTGGTTAGATCAGACATCAGTGATAGATATAATTCATTCTGTACAGGCAAGGAATTGACTGGAAATCTCTTAAGGTCCTTTCTTAGTTTATTTATTCACAATTATAGAATCATGAAACACATAAATACTGCAGAGAAGGAAGGCTGATAGCTTACATTGCCACAATCCCAATTAAAGTGTTCTTGTATGTAGTCTACATTATCCCATGCTTATTACAAATTAATTTTGCCAAAGAACGGAATTCAAAGTTGTTGGTTATTTTTAAAGAAAATTAAAAGTCATGCAACAGTAAAATCATTCAAAGCAACAATAACTTTGTTATGGAAATACCACTACATCAATACTCACAAGCCGACCTTTAAAATACTTCAATTTTAAATGCTGGGTTCTTAAGATTTTCTCCCTGAAACTCTCACTATGGGATAGATATAAACACGCATTTTATTTTTGTTACAAATAGGAGTCCATTCATCAGCTTTTCCCAGCCACTTTAAAATAGTGACAAAGAATTATTCTATCACAAAAATTGTAACAGTGTTAATTCAATTTTCAAAATTCAGCCCTTTTATTTAGTAACATACAAATCAGAAATATTATTACTTAAACTTGTCTTTAAAGCAAAATTAACAGCAGTCTTTCTATTTCATGATTCCATAATCAGTTTAACGGCTGTGAACAGATCCTGCTGCTGCCGAAATGTCCAGTACCTCCCTCTCCCCATAACAAAGATGTGGATTCTTGCTCCTTCCCTTGTGGTGGCACAAATACTCATGCAACTGCACGGGAAAATCAGACCTGCAAATCGATCCAGTTGTAAACTAACGCAGAATAAAAGGAGATTATTTTCAGTTATATCCATCCCCAACCTTTAAAAACCTAAAAAACTGTAAAAATAGTTGAAACAATGCAGGTTATATGTTTGCAGCAGAAGACAGAATGATTCCACTCTGTGCGAACACGGATTTTTACTTGATAAAACTGCTCACTGCATTAAAACTTTAAACTTGTTAGTTTCCAGGGCAGGCGTGTGGAGACAGAAGAGACACCTTAGTTATATACCGAGAAGTGTAAGGACAGATCCGTAAGAAAAAAGTTCCAAGGAAAATAATTTTTTCCTGGAGAAAGTGAGCTAGCATGACAGCTCTGCCTACAATGCCGTAGACAGAAATTCCCTGACAATCTTTGAAATCTTGAATTGTTCAATCAATTTTTGAACCGTAAACAGACTGAATATTTGATTAGGCACAGTCTCTTTTGTAGAATCATTTCCTCAAATACTAAGGGCCTCTCTATTGCTAAAATTAAACATTCACCCAAAGCAACATAATTATGCTCCCTTCCTTGCCATAGAGTCTCCCCTCCCTGAAACTACTTTTCTTGCTACAGATCAACAGACACCATCATGACCATCATTAGTTTAGCAAATGCCAAAAATGCCAAAAAGCACAGACACAAGAGTCATGTCTGACTGGGAAACAACTGTGACGCCTTTGATAAAAGGGATTTGATTGACATGGAGCTAACAACAGTCAAGTTCTCAGATGTGAGAAAGTTGCAGATGATGAAAATATTACAGGTTATGCCCAAATCAGTATTGTCATGGTTCAGACGAGCTTTACTACCACAAAAATAGAAAACAGTTAGATTCTGCTATTTACAGTCTCAGCAGCAATTACTGCTTTATCACAGAAAGAATACAAGGTGGACATGCTGGCCTCAGAAATCCTAATCAATTTACATTAATTAAAAAATTTAACACCAATGAAGTCTACCCAAAATTTTTGCAACTCAGATGATCAACATCTAACAAATTTCTAATCTGCTCCTGAATTAACATTCCCCAGTACAGAAAATATTTTTGTGCATGAATATAGACCCTTTCATGGGCTTTCTGTACCCAGTAAATTTGTATGATAAATGAGGGGAGCATCCTCCGAGCTTCAAATAGTCTAGAAACAAAATGTAAGATGTAGTGTGATTGAGATACACTTCAGATTTTTCTGAACTCTTATGTAAAACCACATATTATGCTAGGGATTCAGCAACTAAAAAAATATAAAGCGCATCCTTGTTTACTGATTTAAGTTTGTATTTCAAATGTCCTTGCCTAGAAAATTCAACACATGCACAGAAAGCCTTTTCCTTAAGCTAGTTATAAGCTGTGTTGCCTATATCAATATAACAGACTGCATTTATGAAGAATAACCTAATTGATAAAAGAGCTTCAAGGCATATCTATTAAATAGCTCTTTACTAACCTGCTTCCTAATGTATTTTTTTAATATGAAAGAACAATAACCACAGTCTTCATATTAGTAACCAATACCATATTTAAATTAAAAACAACAACAACAGCAAAAACTCACCAACCAAAAAAGCTCCCCACCAACAAACCAAAACCTGGAGTAATTGTTAAATAAGAACCCTTAACGTTTTCATAAATAGAGCGTATCTCTACAAGTCAAAAGCTAAAGTAAAAGTCTCAACTGACTCTGCAGCACTAATAATAAAGGCTTTTTTTATTTTCTCTTTTCATTACTTTTATCCTACAAGCTTAACTGCCAGTATCTTTCACAAAACAGCATTTTCATCAGAATGGAAAGATAATATAAAAGCTCTATATTGTCTGCAAGGGTCAGCTTTTCCTTATTAGGTTTTAAGTAGCAGAAACTAGTTCTGCAAAGAAAACATACTGTAATTATTGTACTCAACAGGTAGCTTCAGTAATCAGGCCAAAAGCAACACAGTGGTCATGTCATTCTCAAAAGATCAGCATTTTCCCATGCTTCTGCATAACAAATGCGTTGCAGATTAATTGAAAGTGTACAGGCCATCTTAGAGCCCAAATTAATCCGAGCATTTGATATCCCCTCCACTTCATATGGAAATGCCATTCAATGGCACCATTTTCATAGGGACAAAGTGTTTTTTGATAACAAGTGGAATGTAAATCTCATGAGAAAGAAATCAATCCAGCCCAAAGAACTCCAGAGTATTGATCTATGTGCATTATAATTTCACAAGCTTGAAGAGAATTTGTAAGTTAAAGGGGAAATGATTACAACCACAAAACAGCTGCTATATCACAAAGTTTTCTTTTAACTGTGCTATGAAAGCAAGAAATAAGCAGTTTCTGAAGTTAAAAGTTATATTGGTTGAATTAACTCTTCAGTTTGTTCAAAATCAAAGACTACATTTGATTTAATTATGATTTTTTTTCTTGCAAATGTAAAAACTCTTTAAAGAGCTGCAGCTTTGCAAATAAATTTCACACCATTCAGTTCTGATCAACAAGTCTAAACTGAAGTTAAAAGCCGAATGAAAGATTTTTACAAAATCATTTTTCAAGTACACAGAACTTTGTCAAAGCTTCCATATTTGCTTCTGCAAAACAGGTTAAACTTTTTAGACTAAAAAGTAACAGTTTGTGATGTAGCAACAAAAATCTAAAGAATATAAAATTCTAAAGCTGCAAAATAAGAGAAGGAAAACTTCCTCTCACAAAAATGAGATTAATCCTAACAATGCAAGACAGACAAAAACCCCTACAGGGTATGGGGGTTTTTGTTTGTTTGCAACAAGTAAAGTGATTTTGAACACAAACACAAGACTTTCACTGAGAACCCAAAAGAAATCAGGGGCCCCCTGAGCTCAGCTCCAGACTAATGCCTAGTCTTTTATTGTGTTCATCTTTCTGTCACAGCTTTGAAAAATTTACAATTTCATTTAAAGCACAAAAAGAAATTCTAGATGTTGAAGCTGAGATTTCAACCTCACCCAGACGCAGGTATGAGGTACTGATTTCCATAAAATTAGGGCAAAATTTTAAATTCTGTTTAACTGAATAGGTCTCAGACTGCTTTAATCTTACATTACATTTAAAAGAACCCTGTTTCTCTTCCGGAAATAAGTTTCAGTTGTTTATATAACATGTATACACCAACACACACGAAAATTGTTTTCTCACATGCTCCTCTCCATTTCAAGTGTGAAGGCATCAACACACAATTGTATCCCAAACCAATACTTTACACTCCATAAAAACACTGTAACTAATTCTACTACACAGTGTAAGTAAATACTGCAGGTGTGACAATACGGTAGCCTCCAAGTTTCCTGTATGATTTTTTGCATGATCCTGGGTAACTTTATCAACTGCAACTTGGCATTTCAAAAACTCAGCTATTCTGTGGGCCCCAGCAAAAATTTGTAAAGAGAGGAACCACCAGGAAGAGTAACTTTGACTGCACATCCCTGACTTTTATCAATTACAAAGCCTCAATAATGCTCTCAGCCCAGATGAAACCTCCCTACTACAATGATGGGTATTTACACACCCACTCAGAAATGCTCACCCAAGAGGAGGTTTCTATCCAGCCTAACTGGACCAGTAAATAAGGGGATTCGCCTTCCTTCCACATCATTTTCCCTACCTCATCTAAGCAGGCCTCTGCAGCTTTCCTGTAGGAGTATCCTCTGTCTCCTAATATCCAAGTGAAATTTCAAGCTTCTGTTAGAATCTGATGGTCATTTTTTCATTATTTTTTTCATGAAAAATGAAAATTATCTGCTATGGTATTCTGTTATAGAGAACACTAATGTGATTAGTAACTATTAGAAAGTAACTATTTATTTAATTTGTTAAAAAACGTTAATTAAAGTACTACTATGTGACAAACCTAGTGCAAAGGAACTTCCAGCCACCACAGATAAACCATTCTAAGCCTCTTCTTCTCTGAGAAATTCTGGCTCTTGGCAGAGTATGGTAATCACTCTCATCATTTTCAAAGCCTTCCTCTGACATCATTAGTGGCATTTCATCCAAATGAGAGGACTCATCTTCCACTTGGTACCTGGAAAAACAAAATAAAAGCACTAAATAAAAAGCCAACATATCACTTTTTATTACTGGGAATCTCCTAAAGTAACAAGTTAATTTTTGCCATATGGAATTTTATTAGGGAGGTATTTTCATCTAAGCATCTCATGCATTTTTGTTAACACATTAACAAGATATTCTGATTTCAGTTAAAATTGTGTAACGCAGCAAAAAGGCCTGCAATTATTGTCAATCACAGTATAAATAACTCCAGAGAAATTCTTGGTTTTTATATAATTTGTGCATTCAAAGTTGCAACTTCCTACTTTTCAAAGGACTCTTTTCAAGATTTTGTTAAACAGAAGTTACTTCGTAAGGCTTACAGCAGACACAAGTGACTGAGTTTTCACGGAAGTACAGACTTTTTATTTCCACTGTGCTTCTTCAACCTGCTTTCCTAATGTCTTTTCTTGTGCGTGCAGGCCTTTGATCCTCACTTTCTACACCACTGATCAGTATCTTGGTTTTAATTATGAAAACATTGCAGTTACCCTTAAAATTCTACACAAAAACATTCAGTGAGTCAGGAAGATTTGCCTGCGAGACCCATGGAAACACCATTAAGCTAACCATAGCTCTTTCCTCCCCAGAAACTATTATCCACTCTAATTTTACATTTCTGGAATGCTTTTTAAGCTAAGAAAAACACTGGAATATTCAGTAAGAAAATTCCCCTAAGTGCATGCAAATTGACTAACTTACTAATTTCATACTTTTATACCTTTGGGAACATGATTAAAAGAAGATGCACTGTTACTCAGAATTAGTAAGTTTAATTTTTATGAAGCTGTATTTAAAATTATCTGACAAGGTGAATCCCGGGACTGTCCCATTTTCTCCACAGCAACCGAAACCCAAACCATATCAAAATAGTAATTAACAAAACTGGAAATTAATTCCCTTTATGTAAGTGAGCAGCTGGAGTGCATGGAGCTCTGCCTAGGGATGGATGAGGAGGCAACTGAGAGCTTCTGGGTTAAGAGCAAAGAGAGGTAAAGGCAACATTTTAGTAGGTGTCTGCTAGAGACCACCTGAACAGCAAGTGCATGCGGGCAAGGCCCTTTACAGACAGAGAGGAGCAGCTTCACATTCTCAAGCCCTGGTCTTCATGAGGAACTTCCACCATCCTGGTATCTGCTGGAGGAGCAACACCAAAGGACATACGCAATTCTGGAGGGTCCTGCAGCACTTCGACAACAACCTCCTCCTCTAATTACTCGGGAGGAGCCCATGAGATGAGATGCTGTGCTGAACCTCATACTCACGAAGCAAGGAGGGGCTCAGTGGGGATGTGAAGGGCAACACAGCCTTGACTACAGTGAACATAAGATGGTGAAGTTCAAGACCCTGAGAGCAGGGAGGAAGGTGGCATGCAAGCTCATAACCCTGGAATTCAAAATGGATTTGGCCTTTTCAAGAAGTGCTTGAAAGAGTCCCGTGGAATAAGGTCTTGGGGAGAAGAAGGGCCCAAAAAAGCTGGTTAATATTCAAGGACGAGCTATTCCAAGTTCAAGAGATTCCCATCCAATGGGACGGCCCTGAGTGGACAAACACGGAGCTGTCCAAACCTGGACACAAAATGAAGTGCACAGAGGGTAGAAATAAGGACAGGTAACCTGGGGAAATACAAAAACATTGTCCAAGCTTCCAGGGACAAATCTAGGAAATCTATAGCCAAATGTGATTGAATCCAGCCAGGGAGGTCAAAGACAAGAACTTTTTAAGTACATAGGTGAGGTACGAAAGACTAAGGAAAATGTGGGCTCATTGCTGAATAATACAGGGGATATACAGGACATGGAAAAGGCTGAGGTACTGGATGCCTTCTTTGCTTCAGTCTTGATTAACAAGACTGACTTTCAGTAGTCCCAGGTCTCAGAGAGCAGGAAGAAAGCCAAAAGCAAGGAAGATGAGTCAGAGAACATTTAAGCAAACTGAATATGAACATATACAGATATAAAATTTTTTATAGTATAACATTACATATATAATTATATATAAATATGTAATAAAATACATATATTATTAGTATTCTATTATATATATTTATATATAAAAATACAAAAAAGCCTATGAGCCCTGATGGGATGCATCCACAAGTGCTGAGGAACCTGTCAGACGTCACTGCAAGGTCACTTTCGATAATCTTTGATCAATCATGGCAATTGGAGAAGTGACTAAAGATTGGAGGAAAGCAAATGCCACTCCTACTTTCAAGAAGGGCAAGAAGGAGAACCCAAGGAACCTGCCCATACTTTCCAGTCTCACTACAACCCCTGGGAAGGTGATAGAGCAGCTTACCTTTGGAAACCTTTTCCAAAAAAGGACAAGAAAATCATGAAGAGTAGCCAGCATGGCTTCACCAAGGGGAAGTCCCACTTGACCAACCCAATAAACTTGTAAGATTAAATAACTGACCTGGTAGATGAGGGAAGAGCAGTGGATAGTGTCTGCTTGGACTTCAGTAAGGTCTTAGACACTGTCTCCTATATAATTCTCATAGACAAGCTGCTGCTGTAGTAGCTAGACGAGCAGACAGCAAGATGGATTGAATTCTGTTGTAATGGACAGGTCCAGAGGGTGGTGGTCAGTGGCACAAAGTCTAGTTGGAGGTCAGTACACTAGGTCAGTGTACCCCAGAGATCCATACTGGCTCCAGTCCTGTTTAACATCTTCATTGATGATGTGGAAGATGAGGCAAACACACACTCAGCAAGTTTGCACATGATGCAAAACTGGAAGGAGTGATAACAGGCCAGATGAATGTGCCGCTATACAGCACAAACTTGACAGGCTGGAGAAACAGGTTGATGGGAACCTCAGGAAGCTCAGCAAGAAGAATTGCAAAGTTCTGCACCTAAATAACCTCACTCCTCACTATATGCTGGGGGCTACTCCAGGGAAGGAGCCTGGCAGCATAGAATTTGGGGATCCTGGTGGACACCAAGTTGACCGTAAGCCAGCACTGTGTCCTTGCTGCAAAGAAAGGTACCGGTATCCTGGGCTGCATCAGGCAAAGTGCTGCCAGCACGTCAAGGGAGGAGATCCTCCCCCTCAGCTCAGCACTGGGGAGCCCACACCTGGAGCTAGAGAGACATGGCCATGCTGAATAGAGTCCAGTGAACGGCCATGATGATGATGATGAAGGGACTGAAGTATCTCTCCTACAAGGAAAAAATGAGAGAGCCGGGACTGCTCAGACTAGAGAAGACAAGGCATAGGCAGGATCTTATTAATGTCTATGAACCTGAAGGGAGGTTGCAAAGACGACTGAGCCAGGCTGTCTTCAGCGGTGCCCAGTCACAGGACCAGAGGTAATGGGCACAAACTGAAACACTGAGTAGGTGCCATCTCAACATCAGGAAACACTTTTAATAGGAGGATGACTGAGCACGGGCATTAGCTGTCCAGAGAGATTGTGGCATCTCCATCCTTTGAGACATTTAAAACCTGCCTGGACATGAGCCTGGGCAAGCAGCTCTAAGTGACTTTGCTTGAGCAGGAGGGAGTTCTGCTGACATAGAGCAGCACCCTAAACAGTATTGAGTCCAAAGTCTTGATAGACAAACCCGGTATTTTTTTAAAAAAGCAATATTACAAACACAAGGGGTAAGCATGAAAAGGCACCATCACTGGGCTTGCATTTTTTCAACTCACTATATATTTAATACAAAAACCTGAAACCATTTCCTTTCCCCCTAGTTTTCTATGTTGAGCCTTGCTGTGTATAAGAATATACATTAAAGCACTTATTAACCTTTTTGGATGCCAGGAAAGGGAGGGAGGGAAGGGAGGGACTGAATATTAGATTTCTACTGAAAAGGTACACCACATACTTTACACTAGCTATATAATAAATTGGTATCAACACAGTTAAGAAGCAAACTAATAGGGAATGGGAACAAAAAGGCCCAAACCTACTATTGTTTAACAAGTCTTGAGCTATACATTTTCTCTTTTCTTTGGCAGGTGATGCCCTGATTTCTGCACCTCGTTGGAATCACTTGGTATGGAATACCATTAAGGGATGTTAACAATGTGTTCAGACCAGACTGGAAAATATTGCATAACTAGGAATAACAATAAACAAACATCTCCCACACCCAGCTGCAAGTCAACTGAGTACTGGAACTTTAAGTACATTAAACCGTGACAAGAAATCATCATCATTTTCAAATGGTGTAAAAACACCACCACACTGCAGAAAACACAACCAAAGTTTCAAACTAAAATAAATTGAGCTAGTGTTAAAAGTTACGAGTTCCCAGAAAGTTATGGGAGAATATGGCGTGGAAAATGCTTTCCAAATTATTGCATAGAGCACCCACTTGAAATATAAAAGTTTAAAACAAACATGAAAAACTTGATCTTCACAATGTTGTTTGCAAAAAGCTGTATCTGATGTTTAGTTTAATATGACAATCTAGCAATATATTTTCTCGTACTATTATTACTTATGGACATTGAGAGAAAACATTACACAAAAAATTCTCTTCACAAAACAAAGGAGTTATTACAGGTTAACATCCATATTATACCAAATTACATTGATTGCTCTCAGACTAGATGAACACTAGGTCATAAAACCACTGCTTAGAAAAAACTAAAGATATTACTTTATTCTTAGACTTCCAATAAGACAGGCCTGTGTTTAAACATACTCCTGTTCAATGCTTTTAAAAGCTTTTCTAATTAAACTTGTAAATTACATTATCACAGTTTTAATAGAGAGCTTTATGTTGCATTGTGTTTTGCTCTTGGACATCCAATTAATGATGTATTTTTACACCACTCAGTGAAATCAGTTTGCCAGCTGTAATGGAGTGTACAGCATATCACAAAGTAACACATCCCTTTTACTTCCATACAAAGTTAACAAGTGTCTGATTTGAAAAATACTATCTCTTATAAACAACAGGAACACAGTAAACATGGTAAAATCTTTCTTGAAGGAACACACTAATGCAAGAGAATCACGGGAGAGAGATTTGAAGGAGAAACATTCACAGATATGCTTAATATTTAAATCTATTTTGTAAATGTGGTAATATTTGCAGAATACATTGATCTTCTAACCATAATTTCTTTAAGATTTGTTTACCATTATATTAAGGACAAGTGTTTTTTCCCACAATCGGTATCTAGGTTTGCACTTTCAAATACGGAGCTTCACCAAGCAGCGAAGATAATGAGCATAAGCACCATCACGTTTGGTAAGCCTGACTTCAAAATACAGCCTCTGAACTGGCAAGCAATTTCTTCTGTTTCAAAAGCAATTTTGCTATTGTGTTGGAAAATTGTACTTCAGTATTTAAAAACAGTAAGATAATGAATAATGGATTTTTCATAACTAGGATGAGGACAAAAATCTTCATGTCTTTGTTACCTAGTATTTTGCTGCACTTAATTGCTTGAAGTGCTGATTTTCCTTGAGTGACAAATCAATTAAGTATAATCCTAGAAACTTGTATTAAAATAGGGAAGCACTGAAAGCAACACGAATAAAGAAGCCAGAGTGAAGACATCAAAACTCTCAGCATGACTGCTACTAAATCAGGTATGAAGAAAACTATCTTGACAAAATATGGTTTCCTACGAAAAAAGGAACATTAATATTAAACAACTTTCCACAAAATCTGACTGCTATTAGGAATATCATTTAACAGATTTAACTGAAAGGAAGCCACATACAATAAATACTTTTAAGTGAAATATCTGCTGTGAAAATGATGCCTCAAGTCACATGTACCTACGTCATTCCACTTTGATGGCTGTTTGCCAGAGTAGATGTGGCTGCAGAGTTTCATAGGTACCACGACAGGCAATGGAAGCCATTCTAAGTTATTTAAATCTAACTTGGCTACCTATTTAGATCCAGAATAATTTCTGCGTTTTCTGCCAGCTTTGCATTACTCTAAAAGAACAATATTCAAGAGTGTAGCAGGAAGGTGAAAGACACAGGGCAATTGGGACTGCATGCTCTTCTGGTTTTACTCACTCAACCAATGAAGAAGCAGTATTTATGAAGAAGTTTTTTTATCTGCTTGATTAAAAGACCAAGGTAGGAATATAAGCACTGTGTCAGATACTGCATAAATATTCGTTCCTCATCACCTATCACTTTTGCTATAGACCATCATTCACAAGAAGGAAGAACAAAGCTGATGTCTTAAAGCTGTATTTCTCAAACCTAGTGAGGGAGGAAAAAGGAATGCATGATTATGAGTCTATGCATGAATTTGATCCAGGAGATGGCTGTGGGATGCAGAGTAGCATGGAAGAGAGGCTACAGTGGAAAAAGTGTTGAGTAAAAAAGCTGAGAAAGACCAGTTGAGCTACTGCCACGCAACACTGTGACCATGTCCCATCCCGCCAAAAACCGGCAATTTGCCTGAGTGGCTGTGGCAGCTACAGGACTCCCTCTGCTTCCCGTCACAGGCAGAGGACAGAGTAAGCTGCACAATCTGTCTCACTCATATCCTGCTCTACCTCCAGCCTATGTGAACATTTTCCCAGTCTGAGGATAAAGGAGGAATCTGCCAAATTGTAAAGAAGCAGTAGGAGAAAAAATGAAGAAAGCGACAGGCATATCCATACAAAAAGCAAGAAGTGTTTCTTAAAGGATGAACCACCAAATCAGCAACTGCTGTAGACTGCCTGTATCACTGACAAAACTGTCCAGATCACGTCCTGTAACTAAGAAAAAATTCCCAGGAAACTGCAGCTGCATAAATTTTATTAAGAAAGGCACATTCATCCATAACCATGTTTATAACTATACAATGTATTTTCATGTAACCCTTCCTCTTAATCAAACAACCAGTGTATCCATAAAACAAATTGCTTTGCTAGAAAGTTACGCAAGAAAAATCAAATTACAAGTACATATTTTCCTCAAATATTACCCTGCATTTTTAAGAATTAGAAGTTACATTTTTCCTCTAAATTCAAACACCTCTACACTTCACACAGCAGTAAATTCTGTTAAACTACAAAGCAATCATGCTGTTTCTAAAATACAACAGAAGTTGAAAATGGAAAAATCTTCTACAGCTAAATGCATGAAATTTAAAGAATTTCCTTCAACCTCTTCCTAAAAAACACAGAACAGCCATTTGAGAAGTTTTTTTAAATTGATTAGAGCTTGCCGCTCTATGTCCCTATTCAGCTTTAGCTGTGCCTCTAATGCAAGTACACCCCTAATCAGTGGTAATTGGGAAGTCTGTGAACGCAGGTCCTGACCTAAAAGAATCAGACACTCACACAAAAAAATGCTACTACAAATTTTTATGGAGTAATCACAGTTAATACTAAAAATAAAAAAAAAGGAAAATACAGTTGGACAGCATTTAGGGACACCAGATAGTTGTAGAGCTGAACATTTATATCCAGGATCTTTAAAAACTTAGTACAATATTTTCACTATGGTGCATGTTTAGCCACTGGACAACAAAATACACAGAAAGAAAAAATACTTCTACTTTATGCAGGGAAGTTTATTACTAACTGCGTCACTGAGATGAGTGAAGAACAAACTCTGCAATAAGACCAAATAAATCATTGCTCCCCTGGCCCAAATGATACAGAGAGATAATCTGGAAAACCACAACGCAGCATTGTCGAACTAATACTACCAAAAAAAAAATAAAAGAACAAAAACAAACAAACAACCAAGAAACAACAACAAAAACCCCGAACAAACAAACAAAACAAAAAAACCCAAACAACCCCAAACAAACAAGAAGCTGGTATCGTCAGCCATGCAGAACCAAGAAAAACCCTTACATCTGTTGAGATAAAAGTCTACAAGTGTAATACAAAGTTATTACCATAGCACCTCCCTTTCATCAGCAGCTTTTAAAAAATTGCTTAAAACGGATACTAAAAGTACAAGTTCCACCAGACACCTACAAAAATCAAGTATTCTGAATGCTATTTGCCTCCTCTCTCTTGCACATCACACTTTCTTACTAGAACAGTGTACAGAAGAAGCAAATTGAGAAGATCTGTGCAATGAAGCCTTCATGAAAAAAGTCACCCGTCCTTATTACCCCTTGCTCACCTTACAAAGCACTATGCATACCTTAATACAAGATCTTTTTCAACCCATGACAAGATGAGTGAGTCTCTGTATTTAACAAACAGATACCAGAAATACTTAAATACACAGCAGGACCTTAGGAAACATCATCTACATTCACCAGAACCCTATTTTTAATTAGAAGGGTATGTCATTGATCAGAACAACAGGGCCATTTTATCACTGTCACTGGGTATTGTTATTGACATTGTAGCCCAATCAATTGTTTTCTCTCCCTGTTCTTAGCAATCCAAATGCCTGCCCAAGCAATACAAATCACTGTATTTAGATACTATAGATACAAACCAGGAAGGCATGCAGAAATAATAGCTTAAACATGCAGTCACTTGTGCTTATGCAAACAATAGTAACATCTGCAGTAGTAATTTGAAGTTCTCAAACTTTTTTTTCGCCTAATGATTAAAACACTTCAGATCAGGATAATTACTGTAAGAATAACTGTGCTAAAAATGATGACTGTCTGTAAACCTATCATGGTGTGGAAGACCATTATTAGAGAAGAGAAAAACATAAAGACAACTTTTTCCAAATGCACAGTTCTACACAATGTCCGGTCAAAGAACTGCAATTAAAAATCACTCTTTTACTAAAATCATCTAAAGTTCCTATGTCATCTAAATTTGTGCCTGCAGATAAAATATGGCAAACTACTTCTCAGGTATGACGCCAATGAAAGTGTCATTGTTTGTAAAATTATTTCACAGTTCCTAATGTGAGCAACCTTATATGCATGTCATATGGTTACCTGCATCATTAAATCATTAAACTCTGTCCCGAAAAGTAAAAGCCACAGAAACTAACAATGACAACACACACTTCATAAAAGGTCTGAAAATATTTACATTTGGCAAGACTATTTTTCAAAACTTACACATCAAACTCCTTAGACCTTTGTCCCAGGCAGAAGTCTCAGAACCGGCACCTATCCTAAGTCAGGTGTCAGTCCCAACCAGCAGTATTAACCTATAAATAAAGTCTTCAGCAAAGAAAGCAAAACACAGTCCAGGAATATGAACACATGAACTACTCCTTTTTCTAAAAACTAGAGGTACTCCATAACCTGAGATCTTGAAAACAGACCCAGCCCAAACAATGTTACACAAATACAGCATCCCAAGTACAAAGCTGCCACACAAATCCCAACCCTGTTGGAAGAATCAGAATCCAGAGATGGGATCTAAGACTAAGCCTAAAAGTCACTCAGTGACATAGTTCCAAATAACAGGGGCAAATCTCTGTCCAAAACCATGAACCAGGAAAGGCTAACGACAAAGGGCAGTATGTCCTGCAAGACAGCGACATCAATGTTGAATTTTTTTTTTAATGAAGAAGAGACAAACACTTGGAGTTTCAGGTGAAGTTTATAAAAAAGGGAGGGGCAAGAGTTCTCCTGGAAAAAGAACAAAAGGACATACACAACTGATCCACTTTGTAAGAATGGCATAACTGTACAGACAACTCCCCTAAGGACTATTCTAGTGAGATTTCTTTACGCTGCATTTGATCCTTTCCCCCTTATGCTGAAACAAAAGACAGAGATGTATTAGAATGAATATATATATATATTTGAATGTATCAGCATAAGACACATCTGTGTAATTTAATGTGTTCTCATTCCCAATACACTACAACACCTACATATCAGCACCTGTAGCCTGAAACAGTTATCAGGAATAACACATTTAGTTGTTCAGAGTTCATGGCATTTCTAGCAAGTATCAGCTGAACCTGCAACATTTTGCAACTTTTGTAATTACTGATACATCTCACTTTGAGTCGCTACCTCCAGCAAAGATTCCTGTCCTACAGAGAACAGTTAAGACTCATCTGTAATGGTGCATCCATTTTGCTGCCGTTCCTCTTTGCCTGTCACAGAGGAAAAACAACACAAGACAGGAGCTCCAATTTAAACAAAGCACCACAGGAACCAGGATGATGTTAGGAGTTTTGTCCACAAGGAAGTGCAGGTGTGCCAGTACACATATTGGGAATTAACAAGCAGTACCCACTCTCACACGCTCCCACAGCTGCTTAACTTCCAGGAGTTTCTGTGATCATGTCCAGAGCAGCAGAATGAATAGCATTAACAATGCGATTTCTACCAAAAAAAAAGTAACATAGATATTTATAGTTTATGTTCCTGGACTTAACAAGTTATTGCTTCTGGTCAAACAACAGATGTTTGAAGAAGTTACCATCACTTTGCAACAGCAGTTTTAAAACACAGATGTTCAAAAGTAAATTCCGTTCCATCTTCAGAATGTTTTATCACAGAAGCTATATTAAAATTCAAATTAATGCCAGTATTGTCAGTCATTCAGCTTCATCCATCATTTTCAAGCTCATTTTCAGGATGAAATATGTAGAGCCATTCAATTAACAGGTGTGTGGGGGAGAAGATGAAATTGAAACCTGTAAAACTCTGCCCAGATATTGTAAGAACTTCTGTTCTAAACATTCAGAAATACCCAGGGAAGGAGATTTATAGGAACTAGCAGCATTTCAGAAAACTGTACAAAATACCAAATATCACTGCATATAGCCCATTTGATGGGTAAACTCCACTGATATGTATCAATATCTGGGTTTTTTTAACAATTATGGACATTTTGCAAGGCTTTCCAGACCCACAGTTATAGCAATATAAGTCATGAACTTCCTGTGAATGCCATTCTACAAGAGATGTTAGGTCCTAAAAGCTCTGATTGTTACACAGCCTCACCAAATAATATTTTTAGTTATTTCGAGACATTCGTTATTACACGTGAAATATCAAAAACTACTGGAATACAAAGGCTAACTACCTAGACTGTGAAAATCACATTGTAGTTTAGAATTAGGACACAATTCTAACAAACAACTGAAAAAACAGCAGGAATCAAGGTATTTTAACAAAGCTCACATCAGACTATGTCAGAAATGAAAAAAACCCACAGAATTACAGTACATGCCTTGAGTATTATCTGTTGACATTTTCATCTATTTTTTGGTGGTTCACTGTGGAATCTAGCCAAATACCCTGAGAAATCATAACCATAAAGACTACAGGATTGCTGGGAACAGCTTTCATTCAAATGAAAAGCATTAGAACAGTATTACTACATTAAATCATCTTATTTTCTGGGTACAACAAAAATTTTTCTGAGATTTGTAAGTATCAGGGAACCATGTGAATTTTCATCGAACTTCAAGTTCTGCAGGCTTCCATTCCCTTTCATCTGGAATAGATTTCATTTTTTCTGTTATATATCCTTCACATTAAATAAGCTACTGTTCACCAATTGTTAAGCAACAAGTATCCTGCATTTACCTGTACAAAAGACACATTATCCTATTATTTGGTTCTTTTTTCCTTCTTGTGCAATTCTCTTATTCGCTAATGACATAAAAGAATTCAAAAATAACAGCATAGTCAGTTGCCTTAAAACAGAGTTGTTCCATCAGTGGCAAACTACAGAGACAAGCAACAGCAGTTGATCTGTTCCACAACTTGCCCTGCCACAACCACCTAATATACCCAGTTCTGCCATTCATAAATACACTACTGTGGCCCATTCCATGAATAATCCTGCAAGAGATTTCCTTCCAGTGGCTGGGTATCTTCCACGACACCACCTTTGTGAATATCTGGAGTGCAAGCGAATTTATGTCACATAAGGGAGAGCTGGTAAGATGTGATTTTCTGGTACCAGCTCAGGAGTCCCAACATCTCTCACCTCAGCCCTATTAGGCCAAATACAAGCATCCACTGAAAGCAGCAAGCATAGAACACCTGAATAAACCAGGTATTTTGTTTATGGATAAATGATGGTTGACCACTGTTTAGTTCCTTATCAGCTTCAAAATTCCACCAGGCTTCTTGGTTTCCTGCCATCAACCTCACATGACAACACAGGCAAAGCACAGTCAACTTCCTTCCTGTGTTCAGCAGCTGATTACTTGGGGGTTGATGACAACAAATACAAGTCTAACAGATGAGAACAAGCCTCACTGCACATTTAAGGTGAATCTGAATGTTCTCTGGTCCTCCTTCTCCCTAACCATGTAAATAAAAGGCAGCAGCTATTTTTCCTGTAGATAACAACCTTCAAGCTGAAGGACAAGGTGCTGAAACAAGTGCTGAACCAATCAGCTTTTTCCCCCAAGCCTTTTTACAACTAAGCAAGTTGAATACACTAAATCATAACGAGGATTTTGCAAATTAATTTTAAGGTGAACAACTTTTTCCTCCAGGATAGATTTCCCTAATTGCTAACAGCAGCACATGAACAGGTCTCTGTCCATCTGAGGTAGGGAAAGATGACAGAAAATATAAAAACTGAATTTCTACTGCAAAAGTAGTAAGTTGCCCTTAAACATCAGAAATAAAAGCAGAACAGGATGCATGTGTTCATTAAACCATAGGTAACATTTAATATGTACTTTTAATTATTTTTTTTAAACAGGCCTTAACACATACAGTATGAATATATAAAATACATTAATCTTGTCATGTTTATTTATATATATAAATACAGGACATTTCATGATTCTTGGCTGGCTACAATTTTATACAGAAGTGTGCGTATTATCGAAGTTTCTTTAGGTGTGTGTGGAAAAACATATTCCAGCTTCAAAATATGCACTATCTGTCTAAATAAATCTCAAAAGCACAAAGCACACTACGGACAAACACTGAGTAGGAAAGTCTTTGTCCTCACTGCAAAGCAAACTATAGCAACACTGGCAAAGACTCCTGCAGACTGCTTAGCTCAAGCAAAAGAAGTCATCCCACAAATTAGCTGCGAGGCCAATAAAGGTTAGCAACTGATGAGTTGTATTAACTGATGTTGCACAGCAGCAGGACAATTAATTGGAGTTAAAAATACTAGCACACTTAAGTTAAGGATGTGTGTTTAAGACTTTCAAAAGACTGTAAATTCTTCACTGAAGAAATAAACCACAGCAAGTCAAAGACTCTTGAAGGTCCAGAAACAACAGCACTGGATTAAACCCGAGATACCAACTCTAGTGTACTTTAATAGGTGGTTGTTTCTAGACATCTTCAGAGATATGCATTGTACCCTCTTAGGCAAAATCCTCAAGCATACATGCACATGATAGGTTTCTGTATATCAGAGACCTCAGTGACTTCACTTCAACACTCTCATAAGTATCTGACATCAGGACCTTTGCTGCAGTTTCCACAGGAATGCAAGGCTTCTTCAGAGTCTGTGCTGAAGATAAAGATTAGAAAAGCAGGATGAATCATTCATAAAGACATAGAAGCTGTAGCTCAATTACAAGCTTAGAGCTCTAAGACTTACAAGTTGTAATTTGACTATCTGCACTGCCATATTTCCCCTTTGACTCTACACAAGACAGCTGTGGTAGACTCTACACAAGCATTCCCATGTTTTTATTACAGATCCATAGGACACCTTCCAGAGGTGCTCTCACAAATCCAAGATAAGGTTCTTGAAGGAGAATGACCAACCTACTCAACTCACACCAAGAAAAATAAAACCAGAAAAGTGAGTGAAGATGCTGGACTAGAGTATTCTAATTCTCAGAGCTCAAATAAGCAATTTATTAATCAAGTGATCAAAAATGAAGAAACGTAATAAAGGAGCCTGTCAATTTTTAAAGCCTTTATATACCTACAAGAAGTTGCAGACAAGTAATGAAAAACATAAATAATCACTTTTGTGGAGGATCAGTAAGTTAAATACAGATTATGAAAGACCATTACTCTGAAAGATGTCATCTAAACTGGAAGGAATGTAATCTACAATTTTTGGAGGGCAATGCTGATCAAAGACAGAGGGCAAGAAGCACATCTGCAATGAGCTGGTAGTTCCTTGCTAGTTCCTACAGCTTGCCAAATCTGCTTATAAAGCCACGATTAAACAGTTTGTCTAAAGAACCACAATGACACCTGCACACACACCTTCAATAAACCTGTGTAACCATCTGACTTACGGACTCAACACACCACATCTACAGCATTTTTCAAATCACCAAAACATTCCTGGTTAACCTGTTAACGTGGTTAACAGAACTCCCAGTACCTTTCATAGTCTGGACTAAGTTTTTGCCTACCTATTCCTCCTCTTTACTCCCAAGCACAACACCTACTGATAAACAAATTTCAGCGAGAGCATTCTGTGATTCACTTTTCTAAGGAATAGGGATAATGATGACAACATTGCCCTACCTCAAAACAGAGGACAAACCTACTACAAACTGTCAGACATCCAAGTATTAGTAAGATGGGGAAAGCTACTACTATGGCAGACTGTCCTACAAACTTGTGAGTGTTCATAAAAAACCCTTTGTCTAGTTCAAGAATCAAGACAACATACCGTAAGCCTGACATATTTTGCACAGCTTTAAACTAGGTTTTTTGTTAGTTATCCCATCCAGACAAAGAAGTAAATACATTTTATTCATTATGAAACAGATTTATCACTGTATTTGAACTAGAACAACAGCACAAACTACTCTGTTCTTGGCAAGTCCATTTACTTCAGATCCTACAAA
This sequence comes from Cnemophilus loriae, assembly GCA_013397755.1. Taxonomy (NCBI): domain Eukaryota; kingdom Metazoa; phylum Chordata; class Aves; order Passeriformes; family Corvidae; genus Cnemophilus; species Cnemophilus loriae. The sequence goes on from VZTF01002009.1 coordinate 650,888, forward strand.
TGCTCCCTCCAGTCCTTGTATCCATAGCCAATGCTCTACAAGAACCAAAAGAAGAGGAAAGAAACCTCAAACAAGTAAGTACAATCACATCATCCATTGTAAGAGTGCTATCCAATGGAGATACCAAAATTATGGAGCAAAGTTTTTCCTTGCTCACGACAACAGTATACCTAGAAATTATTCAGAATAATGGGAAGCAAAGAAACTTTCAATTTTTGCCTGGAAACAAACAATTTGATGGCAGGCCTTTAAACTGTCTTCTCCAAATTGCTTAAGCCCAATAGTGTCTCTTTCAGGAAATTTGAAGTTATTTTAATTCCCACAGTCAGGAATGGTGCTCGCAACATATTTACTACGGACGCCCACACAAGCCCCCCGCCGCAGGCATCCCGCTCCTCAGTGAACTCCTGGCAAGGCACCCGAGCTGCGCGGAGTTGCGGGCGGCGGGGCCGGGCAAGCGAAGGCCGCACCCGCGGGCGCGGGGCCGGCGCCGGGAGCAGCCGGGCCGAGGGCGCCCTGCGCATCCTCCCGCCGCCACCGCAGCCCGTCTCGGCCCCAGCCCCGCCGCCTGGGCACGAGAACAGCGGCCCGGGGGAGGCGGCCACCACCGCGGAGGCCGGCGACTGCCGCCACCCGCCCTCCGCCATCCCCGGCGGGGCCGAC
>VZTF01002009.1:660624-682223 GCA_013397755.1 Cnemophilus loriae
AAAAAAAAAAAAAAAAGGAGAGGGTACCCTGCAAATTTTATATTACATTTTCAAGAAAATAAATGCAACTTTGTTTTAAGACCAAAGATGTTTCTTCTGGAGAATAGAAATGAATGTTTCACACTGCATTTCCCTCTGTCCTAGTAGTGTGCAACCTGGTCTCTAACAGAAGAAAAACTGGATTTTATTACAGGATTCTTGTTTGAAGACTTTACTGAGATGGAAACATCACTGATAGAGAGGAAAAACGTATCCTTGTGCCCTTTCTGAAACTTGAGCAATGTGGGCGCAGTGATAGATAAAAGATGGAGTTCAGAATGTGCCTGTAGCCTCAAGCCTCATAGACCCATAGAATCCTTGTATTAACTGTGGGGTGAATGGGGTGCGTGTGAGTATTTGAAATTCAATTTCTCCTTAGTCACCCTGGTCAGCTTCTTGTGTCCTTATAGCAAGGAGCCTTTCTGCTGTCTTCTTTGCTTCCTTGCAGTGGGTACAGCATGAAAGGTTTTTGGCAGTGAGCTCAGGCAAGACCACAACTGAGGGCAGTGAAAAACAGGGCTTGTATCATGACCTGACGACCAGTGGACTTTGTGGATAGCGGACTTCCGTTCAGTTACCTTTGTTCAGTATAGATGTGAGTGTGCGTATATATATATATATATATATATATATATGTATGTATATCCATGTGTCAGCTGTACTGTGACTGAGATTCCTGTTCTGTCTAAGAAGTTTGGGAAGTTTGCCTTTGTTACATGCTGTGGCATGCACTTCAAGAAAAAGACATCAGCTAAAGTGTCCCTGTATCACCAGCAATGTTTCTGGGATCAGAAATGCTGCAGAGCTCTGGCATCTCTTATTGTTCATCTACCTGTTAAAACCACTTTACCCTCACTGTTGGTCAGAGCATGACTAAAAGTCTGCATAGACTTAGGAAAATTGACCGGATGAGTGATGTTATCAGCTGTGCAAAGCTCCCAAGGCACAAGCCTGAGACACAGGCCTTTGGATGCAGGGCTGACTCAAGAAGGCAAAGAAAATGGAGTGAAAATTAGTATATACCTAGAAGCAAATGTGCTGATATGTGGTGACAAAATACTATCAGTGTGACACGTCTGGCCTCATTTGTTCCCTACTTTTCTCAAGTAAATCTGGGGATGGAGCTGGAATTTTTCCACAGCATAAAGACATAGGACAAGAACTGAGCAGTAATGAGCTAAAAAAGTCTATGGGAAATCCAGTGAATAATTCGCTTTTCCTCAGTCCTAGTCTAGTACCTTGTCCACAAAGTCATCTGTCTGCCAGCTTACTCCAAGTTTATTTACCTTGCTGAAAAATACGGAGCTTCATAAGACAGAAGTCTGCCCCCATCCACCATATTGTGTTGCTGATCTCTGAAGCAGGAAGGTTTTCAGAATGGTAGACAACACATTTTTGAGGTGATTCCCATGAACAGAGTGCAGTTTCAACTCTTAATAACCATTCATTATATCGTATCAATTACAAACTGTGTCTTGCGTAAGCAACGTTCTGAAAGCCAGTTAGTGAAGTGCCATTTTCTCCTGTGCTTCAGAAAATCCATGTTCTACCACAAGAGCAAAGAGACTGAGGTTTCTTGCCTTGCCGAAGGAGTAGATTTGGGAAGCCCTTCATGATGCAAAGAGCAGGTTCCCTGAGAAGTGGAAGCTTTGTTGTTAGATACTGTGAAGATACAGCATGACACTTCTGAATGTTTTCCTTTAATCTTATGAAATAGAGTTATGAAGAGGAGAGAAAAAAAATACAGGTAAAATGTGATCTTTTGTGCAGCTAACAAATCCCAAGCCTTGGTACACGTCAAGAAAATACCTTATTTTCACAGTCTAGTCCATTCCTAGTACATTTTAGGCACTGGTAATTTCAGAAAGAGAAGATGGTCCAGAAATCCAAAGGCAAAAATTCACCTGTGTTTGCTTTTAAGACATGTATAACTGAGATGCAAGAACTGTGAACAAAATCTCCTGTACGAGTGTTTCATATGCTGGTGTTCACACACTCTAGCTAAGAAACTTAGCTAACTAAAATGACCATTTCCTTCTAGTATTACAAGTTGTAAACTTTCAACCCTTTTGATGAAATGAGGTCTTCATCAAATGCCTTCTAAAGAATAGGTCTTCCATTTATAACTGCCTCTCATATCAAACCCACTAGGAGCGTAAAAACAGCAATTATTTATAATAACTTTATTTGGTATAATTTCGATCTGTCTTTGAAAGCTCTCCCTGCTGTTTTCAGGCTGTGCATGTTAAACAGAAGTGCTTACACTTGACCTTGCTCTTGATCCACTCTTTGTATACAGCAGTGCCTTTCTTCTTCTGAAAGATAGGTACAATTTGTGTCCACATAAATTATACTGTACTTGCTATTAACATTCTTTTATCTGGTAAATTACTTACACTGATTATGTTGAAGACTGTTCTATGAGCTGTTGATAATGCAGGTCTATGATTTGGATGTAATATGTCATTCTTAATTTAGGACAAGGATGAAAGGAGATGGCAGCTTGCTATAACACATGCAAAAAATCAGGTTCTGGACACATGCAGTCAGGAAAGGATCCACAGTAGTATTTGGAACAGAAAATGTGTTCAGACTCAGCATTCTGGCTAAATTCCAGCTGCAGTAATTATTCTGTCTAAATCTTCCTGCATTTCCAAAGGGGTGATTATGGTATTTTCGTTTCTTTCCTGCCTCAGATTCATGGAGCACACTGGCATAGGTAATGCCCATTCTGTACTGCATTGAAGAAGTAGCAAACAGGGAAACTCATATGATTTGTCTTGTCCAGTCAGCCACAAGACTAGAAATGCTACACTACTGATTGACCAAAAGACATGGAGTCTTGAAATCATGCTCTGGAGCAAGTGTGCTGTGCATTCAAGGCAAATGGGACCCATCAGTAGATTCAAATCCCGCAGGGCTGCACCCTCTCAGGAAGGGAGAGAGAACACAAGAATTCTAGCCTTTCATTTGTGCAATCCCATCTCTTAACGACAGGTTCCTATAAACTGATGATTTCGTAGTAAATAAATGGCAAAAAGTAGAAAGAACCCAAACATATTGCGGTTTTGTCTATTTCAGGACAGTGCTGAGGTCTTCCTTGATAATTTAAGAAAGGGAAGACGAAGAATGTTGCTTTTGCAAATTTAGGCTGTTCTGAGCAACCCTCACTGAAAAAGCCTCCTGCATTTCATTTGCTCAAAGATTATGGCTTCTCCTCATCACTAACAAAATCATTGAGGATGCTCAAAGCAGATTTCTTCCATGATGTGCAAACATCTTCTTTTGTAAACTAAGATTTTATTTTTCTAAGAGTAGTTTTTTTTCAAAGTAATGCAAAAATGCCACAAATAATCAAAAAAGGGGTTTTTCAACTGCATATTTCAGAAACGTTTTTTGTTATGATGGTAATAATGAACACACACATATATTCTCTTGAAGTGTTAATCTTGATCTTATAAAGCCACATGACAAAAATAATATTTGCTCTAAAAGACGAAAATAACCCCCTTGCTCTTTTTAATGCAGTTCAGCAAAGAGATGTAGCCCCAAAGAATCAGTCTCATCATGTTGCTGCACAGATCTGGCAATCAGTGGTTCTCCAGTGTCTGAGTCCCAGAAGGCAGGAAACAGCTTTGCTGAATTTTATGCTATGATTAGTTTTAGAGTTTCAGTGTTCTACAGACATTTGCTTATATTATTCTTAAATTTTCCTTGTGAATGAACTTGTTTAAAACTACATATCCATTTTATGAGGAAAGATTTTAAAAATATCTTGTTCTAGATTAAGTTCGTGTAGCATTCACAAGCCGCTGTGGACTGTACCTGTCTTTTTGCAGTTGCAGTCCTGCCATCCTGAAAACACTAAGTATTTTGCTGAAGTTGTTTGTTCTTATGGTTTAAGTTATCATAATTCAATTTTACGCTGTACACAACTCTGTAGAGCACAAGGTTACACCCTTCCACCCTTCTCAGATGTCTAGCCAAGACACCTCTCTGAATTTCATCGGTTAAGCAGAGCCAATAGGATTCAGTCCATGTAACTGATGGACCATTGCCAGTATTTCAACTACTTCCGTCACTCACATTCAAGAGTTAAGGCACATATTACCTAGTCTGTGCCCCCTTATCTACCCCCAAAACCTGCCTTGTGCTTTGGCACATTCTGTGGACCTGTTCGCTTTGTTTGAAAATCTGGTCCTTACTGGCTCTCTTCTGAGAGCTGCATTTGGCTCCAGTAAATGAGCCAGAGAAAACTCTCACCCATCTTCTATCTACATTTGTGGTGTTGTCTAAACCTTACCTCTGAGGAGAGAGGGTGCTTATTTATGAAGAAGTAATCAAAAGACAATGTGCTGATTGACTATTTTTTCCTTCTGCTTTTTTTGCAACGGTACAAACCAAAGTATTTTACTACTTTCACAGACCAGTGCTGCATACAGATTCTTAGTTACAAAGAAAAGGCAAAAAGGGAGAAGCTGAAAGAACGGTTTGACTCCTCATTAGCAGAATTCTGCCCCTGCAAATGGAAATACTACCTTAGTCACCTTCTGGATCATGGAAAATATGATGGTTTGTGGTCCTAAGCTAGGTTTATCAACAGCATACAGATAAAATTGTTTTGATGGAAAACTGGATACTTACATACATATTTTGAAAAGTTTATCCCACAGATAAAAAGAAAGAAATGAAGTATTTTTCTAAGAGGTTTGGGAAAACTGAAAGAAAAATCAAATTGTGTTCAGCTGTGTAATCCAAGTTTCTGACAAAGGAAAAAAAATTGTGTGAGCCAATTTTAGGTTCACTAAGATACTTGTGAGATAGCACAGCTGTTTCTCTGTCCCACACTGAGTTTTTATTGCAAAGCCACAGTGTAATGGAGCAGATCTTTTAAATGGCGTTAAAAAACTCCTTACTCCTCAAAATAAAAATATGGACAGTCTAGATAAGAACAAGCTAATTTTGCCTCTTTATCTATTAATCTTCCAACACTACATGACACAGTTATAAGTTCATTTTTGCGTGGTGATGCTGAAATCCTCAATGAGTTTGTTATATCACTTGTGATTGAGTACTTAAGCATACAGTCTTAACAATAACAAGATCCATTTTAAAATGTGTGCCCTAAATGTATTTTTAAACTATAAAAAAAACAAACAGGTGAGCTCAGGCCACAGAATGTTTGGCAGGTAATCAGTGGATGGTGGAGGTTAAAGAAAAGTCTCCTGTGCTTGGTGTGACACACAGTTGAAGCACCTGTGCCATCAAATATTTCATGTAACAAAAAGATGAGGCACTTTGGATGATTACATCTGCAGTGAAACATTACTCTTGAAAAATACATTCTGAGCTCAAGAACTATATTTACGGCTTATTAACTTCCATAGTTACTTTCCCTTCATCATTCTTGTAGAGGATATTAATTGATTTAAGTTGCTGCCTAAAGACACAAATACTTTGCAGAAGGGTATATAGCTACACGTTTTTATGAACACCCTCTTTGAACCATAACATCTGCTGGGGCTTTGAAGCATCTCAATACCATTATCAGGTGTTACATTCAATCAGGCATCTCACTATTTATTTCAGTCAGTGGTTATTTATTTTTTGTTCAGAGACTTCGTGCTAAGACGGTTTAAATTTTAATATCAACAGTGCAAATGAGTAGCTAAGAACAATAAAAATTTCCTTTCTGTCATAACTCAAAAATATTTCCACAGGCATTCATTATTTTCAATTGTAAAAGGGTTTGGTATGTAGCTATTCTGATTCTTCATGAAACTAGATAACATTTACTTATTCCAGATGTTGCCTGCTATTAAAAATCAGAAACAGAGCAACATTATGAGATTATTATTTTATTTCTGCAACATCTTGCACTGGGTATTATGCTTGCCGCTCTTTGTTTCAAATAATATAATTAGTTCTCTTATATCAGATCATGTTGTAAGCCAAAACTGTAATAATTATGTAGTATTTTTATTATTACTACTGTCATAATTTAGTGTTAGTGCATGACTGAGATTCTGACTCAACACAAAAGCATATGCAAGAGGCAATAAACTGCACACAAACAGGAGAAAATCTGTTAGGATTGCAAAGGTTTTTGAGGTCTACCTTCTTCAAATGGCAAAGTTGTTGAACACATTCTCTGGTGCTACAACACATCTAGTCTTTTTTTTCCTCATATGACCACTTCTCTGGGCATCCATCATGACAGATCAGTCAGGTTTCAGAGCTGCAAAGCTTCACCCTAGTGGAAAAGTGAGGTTGCACGTGATTTGACTACTGCTGAACACATCCCTCCTGTCACTAATGGGCTTAGCTCTCGCAGGTAGTTCAGTTCATGGCTCTTAACATTGTTCCAGGTTTTCCAGAAATGGTAACCAAGAAATACCATGAGTGTATGTGCTGTATCTTCATTCTAGTGAAGAAATTTCAGAACCTCATCAAGCTTTTTTTCAGTTTCCTATGGTTTTCCCCCAATCCATTTTGGCTGCAATCATTATGTATGGTATCCACTGCTTTGAAAAACAATCAGAAGAGAAAGAATCCCTAATAACTGTATGTTGTTATTTTAAAATCCTACCTTTTATAAGTATGAAACATTTAAAGTGAACTTTCACAGGTATTGTTGGCTTTTGCTGTTATTCTCAGCCAAATGTAATCTAAAATAGCAGCAGTTCCTTGATCTCTTCTCATTGTAAACTGCTCTTCTGCCCAACTGCTCTCACCATTAAGGACATTTTTTTAATAGCAAGTCTAAATGTTTCCTCTCTTAGTTTCAGGCCATTGCTCCTTATTCTACCAGAAAGTATTTATATTCTGTGATCATTTCTCCCTCGAGTCTCTGTGTTTTCTAGGCTGTATAAATATCAGAAGCGACCACTCTGCAGGGTATCACTGCATGTGCTGTGGTACACCAGTCCTCTAGGTGGTTAGTATCATGCAGGGTGTAACACATGTTCCAAGGCAAGCACTGTAAGTGTTCCTAGGCTTTTCAGGCTCTTGCTTGCACTGAGCCCTCATAAATGCTTGCTCTTTGAGGAGCAGAATTCTTTTTATGCTTGTCAGGAAAAAAAGAAAAAGGATTAATTCCCTTTCAAAGCTGCACAAAGAATAAACCAAACAAACCAACCAAAATCTCAGTCTTTCTCTATTAGTCTAATAAAGCAAGACAAAAATGGCATCATCACTTGACCTCCAAATTCCCACAATCTTAATGCAGCTCTATACACTTTATGATGCCATTTAGTTACACTGAACACAGATTATTTTTTCTTAAAATTCGTGGCTTAGCTGATGTCAGGCAACTCTGTTAGACTCTCATCACCTCTTCTTCCCATGCTAACCTTCACCTCTGACACACTAGTTCTAGTCTCCCAGGTTATGTGGGTGGAATGCCCTCCTCCATCCTGCCTCTGAATTCATTACTAAGTCTGAGGCACCCTTCCTGTTCTCAGTCTGAATGCCAGACTCCCCTACTCTCTCACTCAGAGTCTTCCCCAAGGCCTGACAGTCTAACCTTTCAGATCCTTACCCCAATTCATTTTCTCTTTACCATACTAGTGTAGGACTTGTTCTTTCTCCCGCTTATTCCACTCAGGCATTTTTTTTCCTTTGTACATGATAAGGGCATGAAAGGGCAAGAGGGGATGTGCCTGATCTCATTTTTGGTACCAAAGGACCTAGGAAGAACATCTGTAAAAAGCTAGAGCACACTCACTGTAAGCATGCCCTTCCACGAAGACAGCAGCCAGCCTGACAACTCTGCGAAGAGCGTATGAAAACAGACATTTTCTAAAGACTTGTAATGGGGCCATATCTGGGCACTTAATGTACAATAATGACAAAAGAAGCATCCATGAAAGAAAATGGTGCAATGCCACATCAAACCTCAAATGGCTGTTTCCAGCCATGAGAGCATAAGGACATCTTAGAGAAAGAATCCTACTCACAGTTAATACGGGCAAAGTGATGTGTTTTCCCTAATCTCATTTTTAGAAGCAACAGAAATGTTTTTGCAGTGAGAAAGCAAAAAAATCCCACCTCCTCAAAATTCTCCACGGTGGAAATCTCTAATTAAAAGTTCAGTAAAATTGTGCACAACTGATAGTAAAATCTTTATACCACAGGGAGAGGTCATCCCTCACCAGAGACTAACTTAAAGAATTCTGTAATATTCTCATAATTTTTTAGGGCCCTATTCTTCTTATATATTATTCTGTATTCTATATATAAGTACAGAATCAATATATTTTTGCTTATATAATTATATCCTACATAATTACACAGATTATTCTGTATAATCTTTGGCAAAAAATAACACGAGAGTCCAAAAGACTTATTTGACATGTCCTTACTTGAAGGTGAGTGGAAAGTTTGATTTGGGCTGTCCTTCATTTCAGTATAGTGATCTTGCATGGAGAATTCCAGCTGTAAGTACCACATCTTTAAATAGGTGATGCTGGTTTTTTAGGTTTCCTAACATACTTACTTACACAGAAAGAAAATAGCAGCAATGGTAATCCGTAAAGTTAAATATTTTAATATTCTGTCTTCTGAAACAATTTTTTTTAAAAAAATTATTTACCAGCTAACTTTCCCCTAGATCACATCACTTAACTGCTCATTACTTTGTACTTGAAGTTACATCCACTTGTACTGAATGAGGCAATTGTGCCATGTGCCTGCAAGGCGGTCCATCATAGATATTTTTATCTCGTCCTCTCTTACCTCCTCTACGATCTCTGTATTTCTGGAGGTGAGTAGGATCACTTGTGCAGTTAGAAGGCTGATTTGAGGGGCATTAGACATGTTCAGATATCCATGATCTTTAATTTTGTGCTTCATCTATAAGAGAATATACTTAATCTGCAGAGAATTTTCTCCCAAATCACTTCCTTTCCCGGTAAATCACTGGGTGCTACATGGATGGATAAAAAGCTTTGACTTTCACCTGGGGGAGCTGACTTGAGCACTGATCTGGTACTCAGTTGAGTGACATCTCAGCTACTAAGAAATTAGTCTAATCCTTCCTTTTCTTCCCTAGCACATAGTTCATGGATTAGACACAAGCATCTATGTGCATTCAACACACACAGATTTATCAGGTAGGAGAAAAAGAGGAAAAGGGAGGATATCGAATTCACTGTACCAGACCACTTATGTACTATTATCACCTAACATTTGGCAGCATGCAATGGGCAGATGAGCTGTATAAACCTCAACATATATAAATGACTGCACCCTGATCGGTATGTAAAGTATGTATGTATGTATGCTCTTGTACTTCCTTCAGCATCTTGCAGAAGGGATATTAAGTTCCCATCTTTCTTCTTCCAGAAGCAAATCCCTCCCACTTCAGCTTCAGTTTCCAGGAGATTGCTCAGGCACCAGAGTGCTGAACCATCAATCTGAACACAGAAGGAAAAGTCCTTGTTCCCAGCAGAGCTTGATTTCATTTACAGATGAAGTGCTGCTTCCCTTGACTTCTTTGGGGCAGCTTTACTTCCTTCCCGATTTTACTATCTTTGGCAAAAAAACTCCCTCTCACAGCAGATGTTTATGGATTTGTGCTAATGACCCCCTTGGCAGCTTTCTGCAGCCTTGGTAATTGTCAGCAAGGAACCACTGAAGTCCTGGCCAAAAATCAGATGATTGGATAGCAAGCATTTAGATACAGAACAAGATTGTTGGAGGCAAAAAAAGAGAAAAGAATACCCAGAATCGGGAGTTCAAGGATGCCAAACAGCGATCACCTGCCCATCCTGACCACCAGCAGCAGAGATCAGGAAGCACCTGTGCTGGAGGAGCTGTCAGGAAGCAGAGTCCTCACAACTGGGGTGCTAATCAACACCATTATAGAGGCATCCACCTGTGCCGTCTAAGTTTTGTATACTTTTCTGAACAGGTAATAGGACCAAAGAACTGACGAAGATAGAGGATCACAGGACCAGTCTTTTCAAATCTGTTACATGAGGCAGATGTAAATTTGTATTCAATAGACGTTTGAAGTCAATCCGGCTTAATTAATACCTTGACTAGAAATTAAAGCTTGAGATTCATGGGAGACGTGAGAATTTTTATCTAAATAATAGGAAGTAGTCAATAGGATTGAGTCTAGCCATTGGAGAATATTGTCTCTTTAAACAAAGCTAATATTTGTTTGTACTGAATCCATGTTTCAGCTTAGTCCTCTATCTCCTCCTGAATGTAGATATTATTAAATATGCAAATAATTTGGGATAATGGTATGGTCTTTGGGTGAGGGGATATTGTTTTTCCCTAGGGTTATAATTAACCAAGGGCCTAGCCAAATGAAGAACACATAGGAGTATTGTAAACTGTTAACCGGTCTTTGTCTTCCCTAATTAAAAATTAATACCTTGACCCCTTGCTAAAAACAATGTTTGAGTGTTGCTGCACTGCTATGATGTAATGGTCTAAGCTGTTACTATCCAATAGTTCATTAAAACAATTTAAAAACCCCCATGAACGGCACCACTTTCCCCTTCCTAAGCAGCAGAAGAAGAAGCTCTAAATTCTTCACTGCAAAACCAGCTGTGGCAGTTTAGGTTATTGTCACCTAGCACTTTCCTCAGCTACATCTCACCTTCAGTCCTTTGCATAAAACACACTGCAAAATACACACATACCAAAAACTGCGCACAGTTTATCTCTGTGTAATACTGGATAAGAAAAAAGCCTCTCCAGCCATCACCTTGTCTACGGTTTCCTAAAAACAAAGTGGTGCCTAAAATTGCCAAGACCTCTACATGGGCCCAGCAAACATGATGCAGGACTAGAAGAGCTCTAAACCTTGCTGAAGTGGTGGTCCAAGCGTATTGGATGGGATACCTGAGGGAATCTCAGATGGCACTAAATTAATATGTATGGGAGATAGAATCAAGCCTTTCATGTCCTAGTAAAATGCCACTTCTTGTCATCTTGGCCAGAAGGGTGAATTAACACAAACATGTTCACTACCTCTTGGACTGACCATACTCAGATCAGATTTTTCCATCTGGTTTCTTTAGGTGCCAGCATTAAAAAAAAAAGTTGTTATGACTTCTATCTATTATTTGACATTTCTTGATGCTTCTTGTTCTTCTCAGTTTAGACAATACTACTATGTGTAAGGGAATGGACAGACTGCTGTGTAAGGCTCTTACTCAAGAGGCGACCAGAGGAACTAGACAAAACCTTTCTCAGTAGCCTCCCGATTATTCAAAACTTAGATTTATCATTCAGCTTTGCTCCTCATAAACTACAGGTTTTGTCACTGAGCTACTGTTGGTTCATAAATGTTTTAATAATTAATGGAAATTCTTTTAACCCTTTGGTCTGAAATGTTGACGTGTTGGTTTTTTCTTACCCTTGGTAAGATTTTAAAGGATTTCTCCCAATCTAGCCATGTCAATATAAGAAACCTCATAGAAATTTTCTTTCTTTTCTTCTAGTGTTTACTGACCTATGACAGCTGGACATGGAATTCCCTGGTCTTCCCTAAGTAAATTCCTATTGCGAAAGAAACATTTTGACAGGAAAAATACCCACACTAGAGATGAATGGTTATCTATGAACATATAAGCTTGCAAAAAGAAAACTGTCAAATTATTCATCAAATCACACAACAGAGTTGATAACTGAATATGGTTTTCTCTAACTCCCTAATGGACTTTTAAGAAAAGATCTGTTCTGGCATTTAAGTAGTTGTTATTAAAGCAATCTGCATAAATTACCTTTAAGGTAGCTAGAATAAGAATAGGACTTTTTTGCAATGCCAAATTATTTCCAACAAGCAACCTCAGTTTGTACCTGCACAACAAAAACTGCAATAATGCACAAAATTAGTATTTTAACTACATAGATTAGATTAATTTCACAAAATTTTAGGTTCATGCAAATTTCACTTACCACTTTGAATAGATTTATATTGCCATGGAAAAGCATTACAGAAAGAAATAGTTCTTAAGAGGTGTAGTGAAATGTAGGGACCAGATACCCGAATACAACAATAAAAATAATAGAGTTTAATAGAGGACGATATGCTTTCTATTCAAACTCTAAAGACAGTTCCCATAAGGACTGCATGAGCTGCTGAAATATTGCTGACATCTTACAGGAGTTTCAGCTACATATGTGGTCAGCAATGCCAAGGACATGCATATATCTAGAGCTCTTCACACACTGTTGGTCATTTATTAACTCAGGGCAGGATTGTAAAGTCCTGTATTGTAGATGCCTTTGCTCGTCTAGTTGAGCCAATACCACAAAGGTGCCAGACATCAGTCATTGCACCCAGTTAGTACCTGTTTCCCACCACTGAAGCCAAGCTGAGATATAGCTGTTTACGCTCTCTACTTCGAGGTTTAAGCAAAATACGTCCTATGCTGTTGTACATCTTCCACGTGTGGGTTTCTGGAGAAGGAGGCGAGTAATGGGGGCAGCCCGATTCATGGTCCTGCTCCTACTGCTGTGCTGCCCTCTGTTACCTTTCCTTGGTTTGTGTGAAGGAGTTATTGCCTTCAGCAACATTACCAGTAGGCCCAGGGGAAAACACCTCAAAAGCTGAATAACTAAAATGGATCCTGATTCCATGCAGAGTCAGCTAAATAAAGCGTGATTCTCAGTTACCAGTTCTCAAACACCGATGGCTCCATGTGCCTCCAGAAGAATGCTGAAACATCCAGCTGTGGAAGTTATGTCCTACATCCTTCTGGTCTGTGGAATGAGGAGACATAGTTTTGTGACCTATTTATAATGCTTAATTCTCTAATTACGTCATACCTCTTCCAAGAAATGGATAGATACATCACATAAAAGCAGTTTTACCAAAAGAAAGCTATTAGCACCATCATTTTAATGTATCTCAGAAAAAGAATCTGCCTTCTTTTTTTTACCAAGTTATACTGAAAACTGTTAGATTGTAGCATCCTGACCACCTCTGAGCCTTCCTCAGCAGTTCTTGTTGATTTTCCCCATTGACTTCAGTGGGAGTTTTGGGCTTTTGTAAATTAACTGTAAACATTCAGGAAAAAGACCCTGACATCCTTGTGTGTGGCTCAAATGAAGCCATCTGCTCAATGTGCAGCTGTAAGTTAAAAATGAACATAAAACTACCACCAACAAAACCACAGTGGTTTAGGAAGTATTAAGAGATGGAAAAGAAGACACTTTCTAGGAGACATTTATCGTATGATCCTAGAAATCAATAATTGCCCTTCAGTTTTGATCCTGCTTACTGTCTGTCAGCACTTCTCACAAAACAGGGCAAAAATACAATAAATTGGAAGGACTCACAGGCAAGTGATCAGATGCCAGGAAATACTTCCACATGGGGAGAGATTGGGTCTGTTTATGAGGCAGATGAATAAGAGGTGACATGATATAATTATCATAATATCTTTATAGTGTAAATCCTAGCAGTTCCTCCTTATTACTAAGCTGCAATACAAGATTGAGGAGACACTCTATGAAAAAAAAGAGAAAAGAGTTGACTGGCTTTGTCCCTGTGCTAATTCCTTTGGCAGGTACCTCAGGAGGTTTCCATATCCCTAACACAGAGGTCATATTCATGTGAAAAAAGCCTATAGTCAACTGGACTACATATATATTTCCATGTGCACATAAGCATATCCTATAAAAAAAAAAAGGCTGCAAACAGCAATTATGGTTGGAATACATGGTTCAGGAGGTCTTGCTGCTTAGTTGGCTCTCTGAAGTCTGTCTCAGGTAGCTAAAATTCAGCCATGACATGATGATACGAGAAGTGACTCCTAGGACATGTATTTTTTCTTTCTTTTCATCCTTGATTGATGTTTTAGTATGCATTTTTCCTCTGAATCTTACTTTAGGAATTAAATAAAGGTATTGCATAAAGAAATATAACCAGTGTGTTATAGGATGTTTTAATTCCATATTTTGCTGCTCCATCATGAAGTGTTCTAAGGGGATCTTTTTTTATTTATTCATTTCTGCATTCCTGAAAATACAGAAATCTCACTTACACTGATCCTCTGTAAACATACTTGCTTCATCAGGAGTTAAAATCTGTCCATATGCCTCTTGCCTTGTACCCAAAGTCTGGCTGAGTAGTGAACTGCACAAGGAGAAAACCAATATATTGAAATATCTGTTTCACAGCCATGAACATCTGTCTCCTCTTCAAAAGTAACATAGTGTAATCTGGATATATATTCCCAGAGTGGAACTTTGGTAATTCAGATTAGAAGCAATTCTTGATGTTTTAAGGAGCCTCTTTATTACAAAAACAATTACACAACCCACCAGCACAGTATACAAAAAGGGAGAAGTAGAAGTTTATTTAGCAAGAAGGCTCCTGACAGATGCCAGCACAACTGGGGCAGCTAAATTGGCTTCTATCAATAACTCTTTCAGCCAGCTTGTAAAAAATCCTTCTGGGTCTAAGCCCTCAGCTATGCCCTAAGCATATTCAGGCATACCAACCACCCCAACACTTCATACATGGCTTAAGTGTACTAGTTCATCCACTTCTTTCCCCCAAAGCTTTATTATCTTTCATAACTGCTTCTCCTTATTGCTTTATCTCCTGTATAGTGAGCATTGAGATTGGAAAATATTTTTAATTTCAATCCTGTACCCTGTGGAGTTCAGTCAGTTTTAAGCAATGTATTGATTAATCTTTTCTTCCCTTGGGCTGAGTTGTTCAGCACCAGCTTAGATGTAACTCGGGCTTTTAATAAAAGAACTGAAAGTTTAATGTTTTTGCATGTGGATGGGAATGCCTTAAGCTTTCTGATTAGCAATACAGTCTCTCAATTCTCTCATACTGTATTACTTAAACACTGGTTTAGAAACAGTAGGGAAAAGCCCAAGACATCCCACCCCAAGACTAATGGTCTCACTGAAATGTGTGAATACATTAAATAGTATTTTCCCTATCTCAATGACCCGAACAAAGCTATACTTCAAGGAGGCCACAAAACTGAAGCAGACAGAGAACACAGGACGTGGAAGACACATGAAGAAGAAACTCATTGGAGCTTTTCGTCTTTCTTTCCTCTTGTACAGGATCGAGGGATGGAGAGTGGAGAGAGCTGACCTGCTTCTCTCTGCAGTCAGTGAGTGGGCTTCTGTGATTTTGCCAGCTCAGTGGCTCTAAGATAAAAGTAGGAGGAAGTCAAGGAAGGCAGTTTGGCAGCCCACAGTTATATGAAAGTGGACACAGCAAAAAAAGAGTGAGACAGGGCTGCATGTAGACAAAGAGGAAATAATGAAACAGTCTAGAGTAGGGAAAGGGAAGCAAATAATAGCCACAAAAATGAAGAAGAAAAAAGCCTGACTAGGAAAGAAGGAAAATAGTTATTGAAGCAAAGCTGTGTTTATATTTTCAGTAATGTTTAGATATAATGTGAGTCAAACACAAGCAGAAAATTCTGACCATGGGTAAATATAGGCAAGTCTAAAAACGAAGTAAATAATTACAGTTCAAAACCAAGTACATAGGAAATGCAATAGCAGAATAATTACCATGCTTTTGGCTATTTTCTCTGAACAGAACTGCTGTTTTATTGTCAGTCAGGATAACTTCAAAAACGGAAACTCTTTTCTCCACATCACAATAATTAGATGTATTTATTTCTTGAATGAGCAAAGACCTGGTGATGTAGAAAAAAATAGCAAAGAAGTAAATGAGACTCGTAAGGAGTACAACCTAATGTGCTTCATTTGGCACATATTTTAAATTTGAAACCATCATGTTTGCGTTTTAAAAGCTATCTTTATGCAAGGATCTCACTCCAGTTTGCAGTTCTGTCACAAATGAAAGATAATTCAACTTGATTAGGACAAAAAAAAAGGTGACCTAGGAAATGGTTCTGATGATTTATCAAGTTGTTGACTTCCCGTGAAGACAACAAGAAAGTAAGGCCACAAGTAAGTGGAAAGAGATACTGAGCCCCTCTATTTTTCCGTAGTGTAAAACAAGCAGCACGGAGTTCTGAGACGACAGCCTAGCTTAACATAGCGTCCTATTCTTTGCTGGCTTTCTTGTAAGTGACAAGAGCTTAATTATACTTTTTGATGCAGTTATATCTTCAAGCTCAAATGCATGGAAAGTAATTTTGTTACTCTGGTGGTCTTTGGTCATGCATCTTTTGGCTGAGGCAGTTCAGTACCAACTTATGAGCGTGTGTCTGGACCATAAGTCTCTGTCTCTCTCTGAAGATCTTGATTTTGGTCTTTCTTCCAGGTATTAAAAATTCAAAACCCCAGTTTAACTGCAAATAGCACCATATAGTGCTGTAAACAGTGCATAAACATACCTCACTTCATGATTGCATTTCCAGTGCAACTGGTTATCTCACAAAGGCTGCATGTAGTCAAACTGTGCAAGGCTTTGCGAGTTATAGGCAATGTTTTGATCTGTGGAGTATGAATTTGGAAAGAGAAACTTGATTTCAAGCCAGCTGAAATGTTAAAATACTCTGAAAGATTAGATCCGCTGCCCTGAAATGAATAATAAAAAAAAAATATAAAGAAATTATTTAAACATTAATTTTTTAGGATCTCTGAAAGCTTCTCATATGGGAGTGTGTAAATTAAAACTGCACTTTCTGTTTCAGTTAGAATAAACTAAAAATTTAGAGTGGCATCTCAGGCTTTTTAGCCCTTCTTTGCTTATGTGAAACCTTCAGCTATCTGAAAGGCAAAAGGAATTGTCGCTAAAAAGAAAATACCACAGCTGATGCCTGAGACCTCTGGACTCGCAAGTTAGCTAACAGCCAAACACAAAAAATAAAATGAAACAAATATGATTTTGTGTGGTAGTTTAAGAATATTTGAAGGTAAGTAGAGTTGAATAATGCAGAGAATATTGCAAAACAAAAGACATTGCACTCTTACGGGAAATAAAAGAAGTTGGGAAAAAGAGGGCTAGGATCAACATGGAACAATGAAAACCAAATCGTGATAATTCCTAAAACTACAAATGAAGAGTATTAGACGAATAAAATCTGCACTGATCAGTAAACTGCCAGAACAACTGGTAAAGAAGTCACGCTAAATAAAAAGAGCCTGTGGTCAAAGACAGACAGTTGAAAAATCTTAAAAAAGAAAAAAGGAAGACTATGATCCTTTTGACAAATACAAGTCTCAGTGTTCTAGCCCCACTGAAAGTCCTAAATGATTGAGGTACTTATGACAAAACATGAAAATTTTCCATATTATTGATGTCATTACCACCTCTGCATCTGCCACCCCACCTAAAAAAAAAAAGAAAAAAGGAAAAGAAAAAAAGAAAATAAAAAGAAACAACATCCCTGGCTTCTTTTGCACTTGCATTGGAAATAGCTATTTCATAGTAGCCCAGTAAATTTGCTTCAGAGAGATGGAACAGCTGTACAAACATAAAGTATCTTATATGGTCATATGGATGCATATCTACATTACATACAAATCTAGCCGTGTGTATTTATATCTGTGTGTATTTTTCTAAATACTAAAAGTTGGCTGATGGCTCTTAGTCCAGGATCTGTATCCTTCTCTGAATGGTTAGGCCCACTCCCATTTTAGGAGTGCTGTGAAGGTCAACAACGGGAGTCAGAGCTGTTGGGGCTACCTAAACCCCACTTGCTCCCACACACCCAGCTCACCTTGCAGGCCTCCCCACCTATCTTATCCCAGCAGCCACGCAGATGAGAGAGGGAAAACTCTCTTGACAGCTAAGCTGTCCCTCTCGCACATGCACAGGATTAGCCTCCCTGCCAATTTAGCTATTGACTGTCTAATCCTCCTTTTTGAATAATCTCCTTCATGCCATGTATCTAAGTCCTATCCGAGCCACCTAATCAGGCTAAAACCATAACTAGTTCACTCAGAAGATCCAGTTGGAAGCTCTGCAACTGGAATGAATGTTGGTCTAAGGAATTGACTTCATCTGGACTAGTGTGAGTGGAGCCAAGGGAGTGAGACATTCCAGTATAAAGGCAGGCGTGAGGTTTGAATATAGTGTCAGAGCTTCGGGGGGATGTGAGTGGCAGACAAGGATTAGGGAGAGATGTGGCAGGTAAACACAGAATAGGCAGGAATCAGATCTATGGAGAGGTTGAGTGGAAGGCCAGAAAAGCAGGAGAAAAGTGAGAGGTGGGACTAAACAATTAACATTCACATTAATTTTAAAATTATGATATTAAATCCACAACAAGATCAGGGGCTAAATGGAAAAATCCTCCTTTTACCTACTTTTCATGTGCTTTGCTTTATAGTGTTAAATTATTAGAGTGCATTCAGTGCTGAAAGCAGGTGATATTTATGGGTGGTCACCTCCCCTGAGGTCCTGATGGGTGATGCTCTTGGCATTTTTGATCCAAGTACATATGCCCAAATGTATGTTGAGGCCTTTCACCAAGCCTTTAAAGCAAACCTTAGGCTTTACTTCAGTTTAAGTGCTGGAAAAGTCCAGTGAGTTTGTGAGACACTTATTTCAGCACCTATCTCTCTTCCCGTGAGAACTCAGCAGCACAATAGTTTACCCCCTCCCCTACCAAGATAGTAAATCAGTAAAATTTCCTCGTATCATGAGACATCTCTGGGACTCCTTGCACTTTCAAGCACAC
The DNA here is from genome assembly GCA_013397755.1 of Cnemophilus loriae. Lineage (NCBI taxonomy): Eukaryota > Metazoa > Chordata > Aves > Passeriformes > Corvidae > Cnemophilus > Cnemophilus loriae. Next base: position 679,266 of record VZTF01002009.1, read on the forward strand.
AAGTTATTTCTGAGAACAGAGCACAGCCCTTTGCACTCCTTTGACTACATTCTGACAACTAAGGTGCAGCAGTGTACATGAGCAGGCTAGATTTTTGTTACATAAAATAAAGGCTGCCATACTTTTTATTGGACGAGGATATCAGATTCCTAAGAGAAGTTATAATAGAATTAAGTTACAATGTCAGTGTGATAAAAAGTATCACATCTTTGTTCTGTCCTTTTTACCTTATTCATTCACAGATTGAAGTTTCCTGGATTTCTGTCAAAAGAATTAGTCTTTTAAGAATAGAAAAGACCAATGTCATCTTTATACAGTTTGGGAATTCATCTTGAGTAGCCCAGAGATTAACAATATCAGCGATAATTGAGTCAAAGGCACCTATGGAGTACACTAACAACAAAATAGACCATGGAACAAAAGACGGGTAATTCAACAGTGCACAACTGCTGAATAATCATTTTAACCTTACCAAGGGTCAGGGCAGCAAATAAAATAAATAAAAAATGAATGAGTTTAAAGAGGGGATGAGGGAAAGAACAACAATGTACTCAGAGGGAACCAGGTAGTTTTGAAGAAAAATGTGTGCAGAACAGAAATTGTACAGCTGTTAACAGGAAGGAAAAATCAATTTTACACCACATAAAGGGATACATTTACATCATTATGATTATGTTGGGAAAGGATTAGAATTTCACTTTCCTCAAAGCATTCTTGCAATGTGTCATACGATTCTTCCTTATCTGATGATCATGATGATGCATAAAGAATAGCACCTCTCAAGCATCACTTTATTCAGTAACAGACCACCTTGTGTCCCTGAGCTCCCTGACTGCCAGATCTCATGTCTTTGTTTTCCATAGGTAAATTTAATTAAATCAGCAGAAGTGGAGTTATAATTGTTCACAAACCATGGTAGTAACTAAAGGGGGAAAAAAGGGTGGGGGAGGAGAGTTGAAAATGTGCACATATTCAGGAACTCTGTAGCATTAGATAGGCAGATCGATCCTAAAAGTGGCATAGGCAAGGGATACAGAAGAAAGCAAAACCCAGACAGCTGAATTCAGATGTTGGTGGCATAGGATAACAAAAGTCTTCATTGTAGAAAATACAGGTGTTTCAGAAATGGGGTAGTTGAACAGTTATTTGCTCTTTCTGTAAATACAGTTTTAAAATCTATCCTTGCAGTTTGAGTACAGGTACAAAATATGCTTGTGCATGTGCAAGAACAGGGTTGACCAATTCCCATAAGTAAATCCATTCCATCTGTCCAGAATGAATATTTTCATTTCATCCAATTTCAACCTTTTTTTAAATTCCCAACTACTTCATCCAGCGGGGAGTAACAGCAATGTGAATTATGCCTCTAAAGCAAACTAATCCAGATCCAGGGAGACTTAGCAGTGACAGGTATGAGCTTCTCCCAACATCCTGCTACCCACTTCTAAGCTATGTATGTCATCACTATTTTAAATTGTATTTGGCACCATAATAGAGCAAATGCAACTATGGGCTCAGTTACAGTCCATTCTGCATGGGAAGAAGATCTACAGAAGTGGAAAGCCTTGCTCTCCATCAGCGATATTTCCTGATTAGTTTCAAATAATCTCAGAAAGTCAGAAATCAGCCTGGAGGCAGTTAACTGCAATGAGCTGTGTGTTGGAAGATATGCCTTCACCTCCTGCCCAAGCGTGGGCCATGCCAGCTAATGGGGATAGATATTCCTTACTATTTGCTTTGCTACCTCAGGTGTCCTTCACTACCCTGTTCTCTAGGACAGATGCAAGCCTTCCTCATCACCTTCTTACCCTACCTTCTGCAACACTCAGAACTGCAGAAGCTCAAAACAGTTCAGAAACAGGCTCTGGCTGTGTTTGTACCCTGGCTGAATGAATGAGGGAAGAGAGAATTTATTAGAGCTGGTGGTGGCCTAAGAAAGCTGCTATGTTGAGCATATGCAGAAGGTCACAAGGCTCTGTTTCAAGTACAGCTTTGGGGCAGACCTGCCTCCTCCAAAGTCTCTTCCCCACCCCAGTTCAGGAAAGCTAGTTTTTATTTGAATAAAAGCTTTTATTTGAACAACAAGCTTTTAAGTAGGAAAATATCCCTAGAGGATCTAGAGAGAACAAAATCAACTGTCTTACGTTCAATTCTCTACCTACAGCAGCCTTTTAGGTGTGATCATTATCCCAGCCAGTTCACTAACCGAGAAGCAGAAAGGTCTGCTGAGTTTCCCACACCCCTATGATATTTTTCTCATCACCCCTCAGGTGTGGCTGTCTGCTTCCAAGTCTTTCATTCAGCCTTTTGGTTGAATACAAACTGAGCAGATCTGCAAAGGCTCTGCTGGACTCCACTGGTCTGCCCATTGTCTGTCTCTCCCTGAATCTGTTCAGTAGCGTTTCAAGAATTTTCCTCAGTAATTCCACCCACCTTCTTCAAAGAAAATAAAGCCAAATTACAGCGCATCCATCAAATTCTAAGTCTACTACAGTTGCAGCAACAGTTGAGCCTCCAGTAGGGCTGAAAGGCCAATTTTATGATATCAGAACACAGGCAATGAATCCTGAAGTGCTGGTGATGATCCTAGATAAGAGCTTTGTTTAGCTGAGATGTACCTCATATATTCCAAATGGGCCCATGTAATTTGTTACTGTACTACTGTAACTTGCAATAGGACATTTATAGCAGTCAGTGGAGCAATTATAGCTTTAAAGTTTGACATTGAGGCAAAAACAGGGCTGATAATTAAAAATTAGTGATTTTCAGAGTGTGGAATACTGAAGACAATACTTTGTCTAGTATTCTTTGAAGACATATACAAAGACATTTCTTCCTAAATGCACAACAGTCCAGTTAGCTCCCTGTCACTCTACATTTTCCTTCCTTCCTTCCTTCCTTCCTTCCTTCCTTCCTTCCTTCCTTCCTTCTCTTTCCTGAATTTTTTTTTTTCTCCTT
>VZTF01002009.1:682272-697272 GCA_013397755.1 Cnemophilus loriae
CCTTCCTTCTCCTGAGCAAATTTCTTGTCCTCTGCTTACTTACTTCTGTGCTGTGATGCTGCTGCCTACATCACTTTATGCCAATTATTGTCTCCAGGTTTTGCTGCAACTTAAAACAAAACCTTTTCTGGTCATTTTGGTAGAAATGTTTTGGTAAGTGACTAAAATCTCTAAATCATTCTGAGAGGAAAAAACTTGCAGTCCAAGTTCCTACGCATTAACTCCAAAATAACATGTGGAAGACTATATAATGTGGTTATACCACTCCAGGAGAAATACAAACTTCAGATTTGGGCACAAGCTAATGGGAGTTTGATTTTAGAACAGAGAGTCAGCTACCAAGTACATGATCATTTTAGTGGCTGTGCCTTGCTTATAGGTGTACGTGGAAAGAAAAAAATTGAGACAAATCTACCCTTTTCAGCCACAGGTAAGAATTTAAAGGAGTACGGTATCTGACATCTTAGCAAATAAAATCAGCAATGTGATGGGTGTTTGTGATTTCTCTGAATGCTTTCACTTACATTACAATTATGTTATTCAGTAATACATCCTGTGAACAGAACAGTACAACTTGCCGGTGTACAAAATAGCATGGACAGAAGCCAACTATAAGAATAATGATAGCAGAAGTCAAATACAAGCTGAGAAAAGCTTACCTCAAGTTAATGAACTGGCATATAGATGAGTTAAAAACAAAGCACAAAAAATCTATATTGAAATCCCTGACAGAGTTTCAGGTCTACTGTAATGCTCTAATCATGGAAACTATAGTACATCAACTTTAAGTGCTCAGGAGAACAGTCAAACCTCTGTCTCATAGTGGAGAAACAGGTGCTTTCTTCTGTTTTCCGATACCCTGTTAGGATCTTGCTTTTACTGGGTGCTTTGTTCAGCAATGGGGTATGGTATGGCTCAAGGATCCTAACCCAATGGGCAAGTTCTAACCTTTGTAGACCATGGATGGCATATCAGCACAGATTCTAAAGCTGTGGCATGATTTCAGCAGCTGAAATCTGCTTTTGGCTCTTATTCAATTACCCAAAGTTTTCCTTTGCTTCTGTGGCTCAAGACAATTATAATAAGGTAATTCATTTGAAGCATTTGAGTGAAACTTTACATTTTAACATTCTCCATAAAAATCAATGCTAAGAAATCCATATCAATATCTCAAGCCTCTGAAGACTTAACCCCAGCAGCAGTCAAGAGGTTTTACTGGCAGTCGCCTCCTCAGAAACCACAGAAGAATGCTTAATGCTCCAGCAGGCAGAATCCCATTGCTATCACAAAACCAGGAGCTTGAAAAGCAGATGACTCAGAGGTATTGGCATAAGAATCCTTCAATTCCATATTATTTTAGAGTAGTGTTGCTAGGTTCTGGGTTTTGTTTTCATTTGAATAGTCATTATAATAACTTGAAGTAGGTTTTAAGTCTTGCAGGAATTTTCTCTAAAAAATGAGCAACATTTTACAGGACAGGCTCCTCAAAAGGAACTTGAAATGGAAACTGAGAGGAGTAATCTCACTAGACTGCAGGCAGAGCCAAAGAAGACTTCTAGGCATTTTTGCAATGTATTATTCTCTCAGAAGAACATATAGTGGAGGTATGTTATTTCAAGAACATGGTAGAATGTTCAGCCCATTTAAAATGCAGCTAACTGATCTTAGAATAAATATTTAAATTTTTTAACAATGGAAATGAGAAGTGCAGACCAAATGCTGAATCCATTGTAATTCCTAATTAAAATCTACCAAATTTTATGCATTTCAAGTTTTGAGAGTGTATTCTTCAAGTTACAGTTCTGAATCAAATACCCTGTGTTCAGGGTAGTGAATTGCTAAATTAAACCGTCTATTGACATTTTTTTAGGCAAAAATGGAAGATAAATTGATTTTCTTGGATGCTGGTATTCTGTAAGATTGAACATCCCCAAAGAGATTTCAAATGTAGCCTGTTGTCTTACTAATTTGCACACCATGCTACTTTTTTTCCTTGATTAAAACCTTACTAAGGAACTGCTCAAACCTTGGGAGTTGCTAGGCATAACTGAAGGCCAGCATGTGCCAAATATGCCACAGCATGCAGTCTTTAGCTGTCATCCAGCATACTGTGTGTAAGCAATTGGCAAGCCTCTTCTCCCTCTACCTCCCAGGACTTTTGTTATTGAATTGCTACATAGCGTATCTCAGCCTAATTGAACTCATTACTTAAGGGACTACTCTGTCTACACAAGTATTCAGGAAATATTATTCCTGAATAACCATGAATAACATTCTTATGCTGGAACAAGAGTGGGCTAGATGACATACCTAGATAAAATAATGAATAAACAGGTGCTAAAAGATGTTCCGGCAGGTTCACTGAATCCGGAGAACCCCCTCAGAAAATCTACAAGGAGTGATTCTCTTTTAGCCCTTGAGAGCTGGTGGAAGAAGCTCAGCTTCCTAGGAGCATGAGATGTGACCTACGAAATCACATGTGATGAGTCAAATTCCTAATGGCAAGAGAGAAAGATGCCGAGCAAAGTGGTCTGATAAAGAGTCCATTCCAATTGCTTTAAAAGTACAGATACATAAAGGCAGGATAGAAAATGACTCCACCTAAAAGTGCATTTTTCTCTTTAGGAAATAAATGTTTGTCCTCATAGGCTTTGATGGTCTCCTTGAGCTGACCAGGACCAGGGCAGGCAGCCAGGAATTGCCCCATGAGACTGCAACATCTTCACAGGAAGCTTTGCCACGGGCTGAGAGACACACTCCCATTCGACATCCAGGGAAGATTTGGGGGGCAAGAGCCAATCCTAATTTTCCTGTTGGATGTAACTGTCCTCTTCCAGGAGAGTGAAAGAGTTTGAAATGGTATGGATGCAGCTTCTGCTGGGACAGGTGGCCTCTAGAACGGGAACAGGTCTGAGACGTACAGAAGTATAGATATACTTTGATTATCTCTTGCCTGTTCCAGTATGTACTGTGACTTGGTCCACAAAAAGTCCACTGAAAAAGTTATGGTTTAAGAGACAAGTGCCTTGCTCTGATGAAAAAGGGATGATACAGCCACTATAGGCCTTTGATTTTGCCCATACCAGTGTAAATCAGGAGTGATTCTGTAGAAATTAGAATACCTGTGCTCTGTAAAAAAGATGAGTCCTTTTACAGATGCACTTACCAGGATGTGCTAAGGGTCATTTTCATTCCTCTTTCAGAGCCCTATGGTAAGCTTTAGAATTAATAAAATATTCCATTTTTTTTCTAAGACCATGGAATAGAGGTAAGCTGAAAATCTGCTTGGGACATTCATACAAACTAACATTGACTAGATGATATTTCTGGTTTCAGGAGCTACCCAACCTAAACAACTGAACTTGAATAAGTATTTCCTGAGTCTAACAAGAAGCTGAACTCAGGGACGCGCTGCTTGGCTTCTCTCAAATGCTCTTGACTTCAGGTAAGTGAATCCTTTTTAAAAAAATAAAGCTCATGATTGTTAATTGCATAGAGGTGTGGTTCTGTTTCCTTATGATGTATATTTTCAAAATCCAGTATCTTAAATTCTTATATCTTCTATTGTGTTTAATTCCGGTACTGTGCCTGTGTTTGTGCTTAACACTACCTTTGCCTATGTTGACTGCTTATCATGTGGTCTATGATCTCTTTATTTTTCTGCAATTTAGCACTAGATATATAAAGGCAAAGCTACTTACAAAGATACTCGTGAAGAAAAGGCTACTCACTGTACTCATCTGAGCTTTACTTCCACCTCAGAATTATATGTGAGTTGTTCCATTGAAATAATAGCAAAATTTTATTACTCCTTTTTACAGTTTGCTTGTTGCATAGAAAACATTAGCCACTAAATGAATGGGTTGTTGATAGAGGGAAAAGTATTAGCAGTATATTACTTTTTTGGGAAAAGTAGTATACTTCTACTTTTTAAAAGTGTGGAAAACCAAGATCAGCCTGAAAGAGTTTCCAGACATAGAGGAGCTAAGAGTGGAGCTAGTTGTAAGTATAACTGGCCCAAGAGCCAGTTAATATACCCGAGTGTTCAACATGTGAGTGTGCAGTAATCCCAGCTGGACAAATATTTCAAAATTCTTCAGAGTTTCAGGGTGCTGAATTTTGCTTCATTGTGCACTATCTTGTACTCATAGTCCCAGTGAAAGATATTAATCAGAATTAGGTGGCGATGTGAGTAGGGACAATATAGCCTGGCCCCAAAATTAGAAAATAAATTAATCTCAACATAATACAACGACAGATGTGTGTACTGGGTAAATCTAACGCTACCTTAAAAGAAAACATGTGAAGAACATGACCATGTACAGAAAGACAATGAAACCAAAGAAATGAACATAGCAGCACTACTTTGCAAAAAAGAATGAGAAGGCGCATTATCACGGAGGAAACACTGCTAAACTGCTTCACGAAAATAGTAGGACTTGGAGAAGAGGAAATATGTAGGCTACAGAGACTACCAGGCTCATTTAACCTATCTTCTGTGAAGCTGGAATTGCAGCTATTGTAATAAGTTGTGCAATAACACATTTAGAAAAATTCCATTTAATGGGTAATACTGTTTGGCATGTGCCATTACTTTACCTGGGGTAAATTGTGTAGAACTGGGCTACCCAGTGTAAGGGAAAGTACTACAGAGTGGCCCAGACTGTTTCCAAATATTGGAATAGATATCACATTCAATGACACAAGATACCTAAGAAACTGTTTAAAGATTTAACTGAATTTTCTTTTAAGAAAATTTCAAAAGTGCACAGGGAAATGGATTCTGTTACCCATTAGATGTATTAGCTAATGTTTTAGTATAAAGCCTGTTGGTTTTAGTAAGCCTGCTTGGAATGGGACAATGGCAGACTAAAACCTAGTTGAAGGACTAAATTCTAACTGTGAAGCTATGTAGAGGACTATGCTGGGAAGAGTCATTTAATAGAAAATGGGCAGAAAAAAAGGCAAGTCCCAATCAAGTTCTGTCTGCAAAACCCCTACCTGAAAATGTATATTCCCCTTTTTAAGCTATCTGTTCATAACTGCTCTTACAACAATTGTTTAAAAAAGCCAAACCCAAGCCACTCCTCCTATATCAAGCACATTATTGAGAGTATAAAGTGATAGAAACCTCCTGATGACCGCATCCTTATACGTGCACATTTTATTTGCTGCACACAACAGGTAATGACGGATGACTTCCAGCAGGTGTTCACTTAGAGCCTCCACCAGCAGCCTGTCTCAAATATGATATTTACGTTAGTGTACCTATAGGTCCCATATGAAGTGTGCATTGTAGCAGGACAAGTACCGAGTGTTCGACAAAATCGGCTGAGCCACGAGTGCGAATCAACACAGAAGGAAGACGACAACCTACGACATGTTGGCTGGTAATCTGCATGGAATGGGGTGATGGAGAGATGTCAGTAATACCCCGAAGGAAAAGAAAGAGACATTCTTTTGACTAGGTTCACCCACTGTTGCTCATACCAATACTCCATGATGTGCCTGAGTGAAATCAGTGAGACTAACACCACTGTTGACAACTCAATCAAAACTAAACCAAAAACTTTCCTTAAAGTCAACTAAAAAAGCCAAGGGTATCAATAGAACAAACTGAGCCAATATATTTAGCACATGACCAGATCTTAAAGAGGCTGCTTAACACAGTATTGTAAATCAGATACCTGTAAAAAAATATTAACTACAGTTTGCCAGTCTGGGAAACAAATTACTTTCTGTTCAGCATCCAAATGATAGCAAGCATTACCTTTGGAATTATTTATTCATTTTAACATACTTATATACAGTGATCTCATTCTGATATAGTGGTTTATTTCAACATAATCTAAGACTTCTATGACTTACTGAAGTTTTTGAATACATTTGAGACTTAGACACTTTCCTTACAAGTCTTTATAAATATAATAGCGACAATATGTCTTTTGTTGTCATGTTTTCCAGTTTTTATATCTTTACTGAGAGCCAACACCATTTAATGATGTTTAAGTTGCATCCAAAATGGGCAGTGCTTGAGCAAAATATGCCACACACAGTTCAAAAACTTTAATCTAAGCAGCTAAAGAAATTTAAAACATACATCTTTATAGGTATATATATTATATATTGGTGTATAATAATGTATACACACACTTGTATTTTAATGTTTAGCTTTAATAGCAAAAGGTACAGTAGAATTCCACTGACAGCAAGATTTGATTGTAGAGTATCCATAGAAAATTGGTGCACTTTTTCTGAAAATCAATACAAGCTAAAAACAAAATGTGATACCAGATAATTCTCTGCCATAGCCTAAAACTGATAATCAATTTGAACACCTAAATAATTGAATTAAACCCTATAGTAATCAAATAGGTATTTGATAGTGAAATATCTCCCTTGAAAAATGTTACTGAGTAAAATTTTCTATCAGTCCCAACTAGGTGAGTGTACAACATTTAGGATAAGGCCTCTCAGTCCTGACTGGAGCTCATAGGTACTACTGGAGTGCAAATAATAAATAATAGTACATGTACTGTAAAGTCTCTAAAATCAGTGATAATACCAAGCATTTTCCATCTTTGAAACACTGTACAAACATAAAACTATTCCTCACAACACCCCTGTGAGGTAGGTATGAAAGTGTTACCCCGTCTTGCTGATCGGGCAACTCATCTCAATACTACAAGGTGCTAGCTGACGCTGCAAGGGGATTCCCAGAGGCCTGATTCCCTGATTCCCAGAGGCCCCAGAAGAATGTCATTCTTAAGCAGAATATTAGTCTAATAAAGAACTTGCCTACATCCTCAAAGTATGTCACAGGCACAGCCCAAAGCTGTTGGCTTTCATATTTGTCCCTTTGTCAATTGATTGAGACATTCTCCCTTTGAAAAAATAAAGTACTATACATTGGTCCTGTGACATGAACAAACATGTATTTCTCTTTTCATGAATCTGCTGATACCTTTCATATCTGCAAAGGGAAGGCATTTCCCTCTGAGTGCATACCTTGTGGTGTAGCAGAGCTGTAGCAAGTCTCCCATTCTTCTACTTTTATGCATAAAAATTACAGGTTCTTTTACTCTTTTATGTGAATACGCTGACTATTCATATGATGACATCAAATTATATATAAAGGGGCACAGCCATATGTTTTTTTAGATTTGGCTTTCAGGACCTCCTTTAAAACTGGGATAATCCTGTGGAATGTACTAAAATATATGCATTCTCTTTTCACTCATTTTAAAAATAAAGCTCAGGATGCTTTTCCTTAGACATACTTTAAAATACTGTATAGCTAGCCATTGTTTTGAAAATGTGTAAAGTAAAGCAAGACATCTGAACCTGGAAGCAGTCCCTCTATCACCAGAATAAACCTGGAGTATCTCCACTACAGGCTGCAGACCTTCAGTGGTGTAAAAGCAGGCAGAGTGAAGTTAGGATCAGGACTTCCATCCTCCTGCCCATCTGTGGCTGCCCTCTACCAGCAACGCTAAGGAGCTTCATGCGTTCGTCTGGAGGAAGGAGTGTGAACGGCATGTTTGTCATCAAATCCTGTGAGCTATGCACATACCTGATCACATCACTGAAGACTTCATCACTCATTATGCTAGTGTTACACATAGACGTAAAAAACAGGCAGCTCTTTTGACCTCTGCAGAATTAGAGAAAAAGGAAGAAAATAAACCACAGTATCTTCCAAACGACGGAGTATATGCAGAGAAGTAAATTAAAGGCAACACAAATACAGCACAAATGCAGCTTTAGAAAAACAAAGTATTTGCCAAAAGAGAAAGGACGAAACAGATAAGGGAACAGATAATATACTGAGGGCTAATACATACAAAATGAAAAAAAAAATGGGTAAAAATTTAGTTATGTCAATCATTTGTCATAAATGCTCTCTTTCTTATAACTCATGGGAAAAATGGAAGTGAAAAGTTTGAAAGCCTTGCTGGAACCCTCCCCTTAAAAAATCATAACAGGCAATTTTTCTGACCGTATATAGAGTTCCGACATGGCTCTATTTTTAAACATCTGTAATTCAACAGACTTTGACCATTTTCATCTGTGTAGCATATTTTATTATTTAATGTCTTCATATGATAAAAAAAATAACCCATACGTATTTAAAAATAGATACCATTCTGCTTTCATCCTTTTTTTGGGGGGGGAGGAGGGGAAAGCAGGTAATTTTCCGCTTGTGTTTTTGAACAGAACCATAGCTATCAGCACTCCTTTGCTTTTCTTCTCTTTTGCATATCATGTTTTCTCTCAGCAAGACTCAGGGACGTGCATGGAGGAAGAAAAGCACAAATCTATCGTTGTTGTGTCACCTGAGGAAACTCACACCTTCTTTGGGTTCGTCTTATAAAACACAGTATCTGCATAACAAGGCCACTGAAAGATGATTAATACAGATTTTTCTCTTTTATTTATCTTTTGTCTGTTTTAAATGCAGCAGGCATTCACCATCGGAATATAACAGCTTGGAGTTTACTCGAACATACAGCTTTTTTGCAGGAGATACTTAACCACATGCCTAACCTTAAGAATGTAAATACTTCCATTTAAATCAATGTGAAAAAATAATTTGGTTAAATTTAGACATGCTTTGATAAGTGAGGTTATTGGAAAAAAAGACAAAACAAAACCATGGTTTTAAAGGTATAGGTTATGTCATTTGGAATGAACGGATGCGAGTTGTCAATTTTTTTCCTTTTTGTATTTTAGAATTTGAACTGCTCCTGATAAATTTGTTCCCAAATTTTATCATGCAGTGTATCGTGAATATTAGGCAGATGTTTAAACAACCTGAAAAGGAGGCTTTTTCATTAGACAGTACATGATAAGTGTTCAGAAAGCAGTCAATTTGAAACAGTAGTCATTCCGAAGTCTGTTTTCACCCCTCCAAAATATTTTTTTTGGTGTCTTTTTTTGTTCTACTACCTTGGGATAAATGCTCTTAAAATTTATTTCCATTAGAAAAGAGATTTTAATAATTCTATCCCTTTGCACTGTTAATATAAATTAGAAAAACATTTGAATATACGGTGTCGACCTTATTCCGATTTTCAGATGCAACGATTAGAAGTCATTGACACCAATCTACCACAAGTGACCTTAGTCTCATATCTTGTTCTGTTATTATAATAATCAAGGAACGCAATTCAGAAATAATATTACATCCTGCATTTTATTCAATTCCATATGACAAAAATAGTAACCTAGACTAAGACATCCATTTCAATCAGTAGATGTGTCAAGCCAACAAGATTTAATAATAAAAAATATTGGATCTAGGTAACAATTCCCAGCTGTTTCAGGGAGGCTCCTAGCCCTACATGGTATCACAGTATAAAAATAGTGTCTCTCTTCACCATGCAGAGAGGAATGGCCTAACCCTGAATACAAAATGGGGTCAGTCTTACTGTACCATCATCAACCATCTTATTTACAACACTTTACATATTTTTTCTCTTTTTCCTTTTTCATTTTTTCTTCTCTATTTTTCTTTCTTTTTTTTTTTTCTTTTGTTAAGTTATACACATCCTTTAGGGAATAGAGATAACACTACATGGTACCAAATACTAACAAAAAAAAGTCACACCAAAAAGTACACAGATAAATAAAAACATTCAATTGCTGAAATACAGCAACATTAAGCCACCTCAGTTTTCTTTTTTTTTAATGCTTGGAAACACCCCTAACCACCCACACACTGTGGCAAAAAATTATGTTATATTGTAGAGGTGTTACAGATATATAATTTTGCTCAGATATAGATATATATTTATATCTATATATCTCTATCTCATCATTGTAGAAAATGGAGCTGTAGAGTTCATTGTTCATTTCCAATAGAAACAAACAGCTAATAAGTCTTTGAACCTCTTTTCACTCCATTACGTGATGGCAGAAATTGTCCATCCTCTTACAGTAATGGTTTCTGTTGTGTAAGAAAGATTGTCCTATTTTTCAGTCTCAACTGAGAAGACCTCACTGTCTGATTCGTTCTTCAGGGGCATGAAACTCCTTGCGCTGTTACCCAGCTACCCATAATGTCCCTCAAGCAATTCTGCTGGACGGAAGTTCAGAGCGTCAACTCCACCATGCTTGTAATGCACAAAAATGAGGTAGTACACAAAACATTTACTGTTCAAGTTTTGATTAAGCCCCAGTCTCCTCAGCATCCCCAGCCTAACTTACGAGTGGAACCATTCCCTTTGTTTACTCAGCGTAATTCCAACAATGCAATCAATGCAAAATTATATTTGATTAATCAGAGTACATTGTGCTTTGGAGCAATCTGAAAAGATAATCAGACAGTTGGAAATAAATACAGAGCATTTGTGTGTTACTACTGCTCACGCTGCCCAAAAGTTCTTTTTTTCGTTCCTACTGCTATTAGGCAGTCAGCATCTTTCTCATGGTTATGTGTGAAAGAGACAGAACAGATTACAGGAAAATTAAGCCTACATAATGTTCTTCTTCCTCTATCCTAGACTTGTATTAATATCACACTCCTAAGATAAATGTATCAGAATTCTGTCGGGGGTGGTCACGCTTTTAAGTGGGCGTTGTAGAAAAGTTAAATGAATAATTTCCATTGAAGAAACAGCAGTCCCCATATTTCCTAAGGATCTGACAGTTCTCTGCAATTTTCTGCTTAGTTGATAGAGATCTCTCATTGTTTGACCTTAAAACAAAACAAGAAACTGCAACAGGGTCCTCCTCCTTACTGCTTAAGTCAAAGTACTATTTATAAAATAGTTTACATCTTTGTTCAGTTTCAAATTATAGACAAACCTCCCTAATACAAAATACTAAAAGTGCAATAGTATAAATTAAGAGTTTGCGACCACATTATACAAACATTACCTTTTTATTGTACAGCTTTGATAACACGGAGTATTTACTCACAACTGTTTATAATGTTGTGAATAATTTATGGTGCTAAGGTTTGTCTGTAACTTGTTTTCCAATCATTGAGCTAAAATCCACACTACATTTTTTTTTCATTTAATAGAACAACTGTCCACATAGCAGCTACAAATATTTAAATAAAAAAAGGTTTGTTACTGACAGGTACTTGCACATGAAAAGCATGCTATCTTTCCCAATAAAACTTCACAATTTTGCCTGCATTGAAAGAAACCACTTATTCATAGTAAAACAAAACTTGCTTAAAAAAAAAAAAAAAAAAGGAAAAAGAAAAAAGAAAAATCACATAGCCAGATGTATTTTGCAGTACAAAAGCTTCATTTAAGTTTGGGGCTAGTATATTGTCTGTTACCCGCATAATCTTAACATTATAAATACTACAGACAAGGATACTGTAATAATACACAGCATTGGGGTACTAAATCACTTATTTAAGATTAAGATTCCTAAAAACATAGTCCAAGTTGCTAACTAATTTGAACAAAACCAGTAAATAAGTGTGACAGAATGCCATAATGAAGCCCCCCTTTCTCAGGTGATAGTAAGTTTTGTAAGAAGCAAAGTGAATGTAGACTAGCCTCTTTCTGTTTCTAATGAAGTTATCCCGTGACTGGTTTGTTTGTTTGTTTTCTGTTAAATTAAAAGGTTTCAAAGTTCTCAGTAACAGTCAAACTCACTGTTGAAAGAAGTACCATGCAGATCTTGCAAGACAACTTTTCAGCAGCCACAAAGTTATGTATTTCTGCTATGGGTAAAACTTTAAAGGGAACCTATGCATTTAGGTCAGGAAACTAATGCTTAGCTTCAAAAGCTGTACATGGAACAGGACAAGTGTTGTGTCGAGTAGAGGTCCAACAGTTATTCAGAATGAATGCTTTTAATTTATGCCAATCTCTTTATTATCCTCAATAAATCTGGTGAATGGACGACTGGCTCCCGTTTCAGAACTTGCTTTGTCCAGACTGACAATGGGAGGGCTGCTGCCCGTGCGAGCTTTGTCCATGCCACCGGTAAGGTTACTTAGAGGCGGGATGGCGCCTCCGCCTAGACTTACTGGGAGCTGAGGAATGCCTCCGTTCTGTATGACAGAAATCTCATTGTTCTTCATAGCAAGTCCGTTAGTGATAGCTGCAGCATATTGGTTCCAAAAATTGGGGTCAACATTCATGGCCCGAGCTGCCAAATCCTTCTGGAACATCTCAGAGAACTTGAGTGCATCGCCACCGAGCAAAGCCATAGGGTTTTCCACGGAGAGGCGTCGGCCGCGGCGTGCAGGGGCATTATTCCACATGTGAGTCCCCATGTGAACCTGCAGAGCGAACAGGAACAAGAAGCACCCCCAAGTTAGCACATTCTGGTGAGGTGTCTAGCCTGAAATGCTGTTACTTACAGTAGTGCTTGCTTTTTTTAAAAAATGCCTTTTAATTCGCATTGAAAAAAAATCAATTTCGGTAAAGACACAGTTCTAAGGTCCAGTCAGCCCATACAAAGAAAACCCAGTTCCATAGTAGTTTTTCAATTTGCTTCTTCTCAGAGAAAACAAACAGTGCTGCGAGATTAAAGGGTACATACTCTCTTGTGTTAGACAATTTCACATGTAAGCTGGAAGTCCTCACATGCTGAAGATTACCAAGGGCATTACTCATACTAGGAGATGGGTATTTTTTTCTGCCCTTTCCCTTTTTTCATCCTGTCTGTTTTCATACTTTATCTCATGTCAGAAGCACTGATTAATTTGCTAAATTTGGCATTTTTAAAAAGGACATTTAAACTGTCTTCCCCAGGCTGCATCCTGATGGTTAACCAAACTGCAGGAATTGGAGCCATCAGTTGTGTAGTAACCCACTGTAAATCTGTGAGACACAGCTTTCTACTCTGCAATGGCTGCGAAGTGGAATAGAAAATAGAAATTGAGGAGGCATCCAAGGATCTGAGCAAGCTCTGTGTTTCTGGTTTATAGCAAGGTTATTTTGCATTGATGGTCCATAAGAACTCTCAGAACATGTCCTTCAGCTGACTGGGTGTGCCGTCACGTCTGTCAGGGAGACTACAACATGCCTGCACGTACACCTGGAATCAGTTTTAAAGTTTGCATCATTGCACAGCCACTTTCCAGTCCCTATCTTCCACACAGTGGAAGCATAATGACTGCCACCGTACAGCAAGCATTTCCTTGAAGCTCCCTTCTCACCTGTCTTTGGGACAAACGCTCAGCACTAAAACCTGCTGAGTTCAAGAGCAGTGCTCTTTAACACCCCCCTCCCCAAGCCTTTACAGTTTTATGTGGCCTCTTACCTTAAGATTCCCCTTTGTGGTAAAAGCTCTACCACAGATTGTGCAACCAAACGGTTTTTCACCGGTATGGGTGCGCTCGTGTATCTGCAGTGCACTTGCTGAGGAGAAGGTCTTCCCGCACGACTGACAGTTGTGCTGCTTGGGAGTCCGGCGAGGGGGGGGTGCCAGCATAGGGGTGATCCCCGGACTCATCACTGTCTGTGGTGCAGCAGGAACCTGGATTCCAGCTGGAAGCGAGGGAACCTCACCCAAAGAGATCGGCTTGCTGTGACCATTCACTTCCATTTTGATCATGGTAGGTGCTGTACTGGTGACCAGGCTAGGAGTACTTTGGCTGGGACCTAGAGTAAAGTTGGGTTCAAATAACTGAGAAGGCAGCTCTTTTAATTTGTGCGTCAGTAAGTGCTGTTTTAAATTACCCATAGTGGAACACCCACGACTGCAGACTGTACAAACAAATGGACGTTCTTTAGTATGGCTGCGGTAGTGAATTTCCAATGCACTCTTACAAGCAAAAGGCTTGCCACAGATATTACAAACAGTACTTTTAAACTTACCACGTTCTCTGTTCAGGAACAGCAGACTAAAAGGAGCCTCCTCTTTGATGACCGGTCTTCCTGGGTTGGTGGATGTCAGATCTAATGCGCCTCCATTTTCAGTTGTGGGTGGTGGACTGTCTGGTTTTTCTGTCTTTAATTGTATTTCTTGTGGCTCTTCCTGGTTACTGAGACCGGGGGACTTTGATCTGAAACTTTCACTATTGCTATTCACAGGAGACAAAGCTTGCATGGAGGAAGAAGACTCTGACATTGCAGGGCTGCCTGCACTCTGGCTTTCAAGATCACCAACGGCTGATGAGGAGTCATTGCTCAAATGGTCACTTTCCCCTGATCCATTTTCTATGGATTTTAGACTGGTCAGCTGCTGACAGTTCATGACAGAATCAATCATTTTCATTTGATTCTCCAAAGCAGCAATACTGGAGATCACAGAAGGTGGCGAAGAAGGACACGACCCAGAGTAAGAGATAAGGGGTTTGGATGAGTCACTTGCCGTGTCCTTTAGTTCCGGGTCCTCTTCCATAGAATTTTCATCAATGTCATCATCAAAGTTGCTCAGTGTGTCAACATTCTTCTCATCATAGGAAAGCTCTGAGTCCATGGCATCCTGGAAGCCCTCTGGTAGCGGCGTGTTTGGAATTTGCCCACCCATATGCATACGAATGTGCTGCTGAAGAACAACAGCATTTGTAAATTTCTTCTGACAAATGGGACACGAGTGCTGTACTCTAAGTGGTGGCTTCGCTCGATGAACTCCAAAATGTGTTTTTAGATTGCCTTTCGTAGTAAAGGCACGTCCACAAATTTTGCATTTAAATGGTCTTTCTCCTGTATGTGTTCTGTAATGCATCTTGAGAGCGCTCTGACAACTAAGCACCCGGTGACAAATGACACATTGATTTGGATCTGTCATCTTTTTATCAATGTTCTCCACTAGCTGTTGTAGTTTTGAGGTTTCTGATGTTTGCATAGAGTCTAGCAGACCACCGAACGGAAACTTTGCCTTAAACTGGTCAGACACTGTTGGAAGCACAGGGTTTGGGAGGCTTGTTGCAACGCTGCTGTCTGTAACCACCGTAGGAATTGAAGACGTGGAAGCTGTGGAAACTTGCCCACCTGCAGAAAGGTCTCCGAGCCGTGTGCTCGTGGGAGGCAGAGTGACAGGTTCTGCCTTGGTCAGAGATGAGCCACTCTGAACGGG
>VZTF01002009.1:702272-713869 GCA_013397755.1 Cnemophilus loriae
ACACTGGCAGGCTGGGTAACAGTTGTGTGTTGTTGTTGTTGTTATTCTCCTTCTTCTTCTTCTTCTTATTACAACTACTACTTCTAATACTGCTACTAAGTGATTGCAAAGGAGGATTGATTCTTAAAGAAGCTGCAAACTGTGCAGCTCCCCTTCCAGCTTTTTATCTATATATCACTATTCTTTTGTTTAAGGAGAGCTTTCTCTAAACAAACCTCGCACAAAAGGTTTCAGTAACTAGTGATGGATTCAGGCAATATAGCCATTCAAATATGGCTGTCCTCTGATCTAGAATGAGCTGATCAAACACCAGCAAGCTAATTATTTCAGACACTGTACAGTAATCACTAAGCCCAAATGTGAACATTTACAACTGAAATAGGTATTATTTTATGAACTGGAAGACAGTCTCATGATCTCTATATATCAAAGCTAGTATGTATAATGGGTAAGCTTTCCAAAGCAACCTTAACTACTGGTGCCCACTGCCAGGAGGTATCGATGTGGACCTGTTTGGCATTTCAAAATAGTAAGCAGGCTAGTGTACTCAAAGAAACAGCAGTTTGCATTTGAAATATAATTTATGAAAAAGTGCATGAGGAATGCAGCAGTATAGGTCTTCCTTGGATAATTAGTGCTCAGCTCTGCTCTCAATGAAATAAATGGCTAGTTGTGTGCTGTCGCAGCGGGACCAGGCTCCTGCCTATACTAAGTAGGGACCTACAGCTCTGTTTTGCATTTCTCCTTCCCTCAACTCCCATACCTTAAAAATAGCAAGAATACTCTTCAAATGACCGATTCAAGCTCGTTCACATCATCGTCTATCTGCCTTGAAATACTCAAGGATTCCTTTAGAAAAATATTTCAAATAACGCCAGAGAGTCGCTCGGGGTTTTCTTCCCCCCAGTTCAACTTCAAACTAGACATACTATGAATCTCACCACAGTATTTTCCATTTGGGATAAATTTTTCTCGCTTTAAAAAAAAAAAATCAAATAAATCTCTCTCAAAGCTTCACTTCCTTGGACAGGCAGGCAAGCAGGTGACACAAATGGCATGAATGTAAACACTGGTTTGCCACGGGTGATGGTACTGTCCTGCACAGCACGCTGAGGCTACAAAGATGCTTCACAGAATGACAGCCTGTGGTCTCAATCCAACAAGTCCTACTCAAATGAGTAGCCTTTACTCACATCTGGAACAGAGCTGAATTTAATAGGATTGAAAGAGTACAAACTAGCCATCCAAACAAGCACTTCCAAGGGCGAAACAAGAAGGACTAAATATAACGACTGATAAATATTTTGCAATATATACCTGTACTGGACAAATGGACATTGCCTCTGTATTTCACAAATGCAATTTCTAACAGCTCTTTCAGTAGCACTTACTGATATGAAAGCGCTAAGGCATTGTATTTGTTGTTGCTTTTGAAGTGTAAGTCCTCATTGAATTCAACAGGGAGTAAAGCTTAAAAGCGTTCTACATGAAAGGCTATTTTTGCTTCTTTGTTAAAACTCAGTCACTTTATGAATGACAGAAATCTATACCAAAATCTAATCATTACTTCAGAATACTAAAAATGTTAAATACTAAAATATTAAGCTATAAATTAATTTTGCTTTTTTAATCACGGAATACGTCTATTGCAGGGAAACATAGAATTTTTATTTATTTACTTATGCTTTATAGCTTGTTTTCATTTTCTGATGTATTACAAAACGATTGAATCCATTAGGTAGTGAAGAATTTAATCTTTTTTCTTTATATTTTCCTGAAGAGAAACAATGGTTTTTGTTATTACAGTGAGGATGTGATACAGTAAAAATTTTCAAGGACTTCGGTGGAATTAAATGAGCACTTGCTTAATCTTATGGACATGGGTTGAATCTTACGGTTCTTAGTTACACAAAAGGTGTTGAATGGGAGTTTTGTCAAGCAGTCAGGATCTCAGCCACTAATAACCTCTCAGTTATTTTCCTTCTCTCATTAGCAGTCTAACAGCTAACGGACTAATCTGAAGCTGCTACGGGATGCGAGATGAATTACAGCACATCAAGCTTCCCCCACGAAAACAGGTGAGAAATCTTAGGCAGCATCTCTCAGACGGTACCTGAGGCGAGCTCCTGAGCAGGTACCAGCCCACGGAGCCACGGTGGCTCCAGCAGCATTGCCACTTCGCACCACCGAGGTCTGGCCCTAAAATTAGCCCACAGAAATTCAAAGGAAGGCATTTTGAGAAAGGCACTTTGGGGTGGTGATACCTGAAGCCGTTCAGGTGCTCTGGTGACTCAGCGAGGGGGGTACAAGGGGCTGATGCCAGGAGGCTTTGCTCTGTGCCCCTAACTAGGTGTACCCACCGAACACTTTTCAGGCAGGAGCAAGGACGATGGTGTTGGCCTGCTTCCTCAGTGCCCAAGGGGAAGGGAGACGGCTCAAAGGGTGCCGTGGGTTCTTTAGTCACCATTGGGAAATGTGCAGAGTAGAGAAAAAATTGTCACCTCTGACTCTCCACACAGAGGATTTGTAAACCTGGCTTTACTTGTTCTGAATTTTTATTGCCGGCAGAGATATTTCTCCTCTGTGTGAGAATAAAGCTTCTTGCATGATGTGAAGGGAAAATATAACGAATGGATGCTTCAAAAATGTTGCTATATATTTTTGTGAAACAGAGTGAAACTAAGCATCACATGCTAGTCAGGTTAATTCTTCAAATATATGCTGCTTATTAAATGCCCCCTTTCTTAGGACTAACTGCTTCCAGTCTGGAAAAAGCCCCAACCAAATACTGTGTTTCATTTTTTTCTCCAGAATCTTTTCATTTTGTCCCATCTGAGATCGGTTCTAGTCCCACACAAGTAAATTACTTGAAAAGGGATTTTCAATTGTAGTAAATAAGGACTGTTACAATAAAATTATCACTAATTATTCAGTATTTTATTTTTCTGTTATTCTGTGTCATGGAATCCTCAAATTATGTGTGATTCATAGGACACTTGAGTGAAATCAACTAACAGAATCAACAGAATTCCTTAGGCTTGCACATATTTTAAATTGCTGATACCTTCCTGAAGCATTCAAACAAAACTGCCTTGTAAAAGAATCCAGCAAATGTGGGAGTAAAACATTTTCTGAAGCTTCTTTTTAGACTATACACAATAATACAAATGAAAGCATGAAAGAGTGTTGTATGAATTACTAGTATTTCTACATTCAGAGCTATATAATTGAGAGTTAATATTTTCTAAATGTAGTAATGTCTTTCAGGAAGATAAAAAAACCACTGAGAAGCAGTGTAGAAACTGTGAAGAAGTTTCAGAAAAAAATGCATATGTTAGCATTGGCTATAGCTAAAATGTCCGCTAACTATGAAGACAGATGTATAAAATGCTCTCACATGCAAATCCAATAATCATTTCAAAGTGCAGCTCACAGCATTTTGTATATTTAAACAAGCATTATTATAAACAAAACTCTGAGCCTAGTGCACTGATACATGACAATTATTTACTACTCCTATCATCAGAATACTTATTTTCCCCCAAGCACAGATGAAATAAAGTAAGAACATATACTGAAAAAACCCCACAAATTTGTTTTAAAATTATATTAATTTGGAAACAGTAGCCTTGTAGCAACATATTGATCCTGGAGAAGAGCAGTACTACTTTTTCCCTAGCTCTACCATCTCTTACAATTGACGGAGCTGTTAAAGAAAGTTTTCTTAAATTGTTAGAACACGTTTATTTTCTTGCAAATTAATTCTTTTTAACTCTTTATGATAGCTTTGAATCCCATAAAGAAAGATGAATTATCACATACTGAGCCCAAGCTGTGAAACAGGAGGAGACAAATAGAGACCCCTACTGTGTTTAACAATGTAGAAGAAATTCCAGACTCAAAAGAAAAATTTTCTGTCCTTTTTCTCAGCCCACAAAAGCTGTTAGCATGGATTTGAACAGTGGAGGGCACTCTTGCTATGCAAAACCCGGTGCTGACCTGGCACACTCGGTTTGATCTATTCAGTAGCCTGAATCTCAGAATTTGTTAAGTAACAGCCACCTGTGGCACAGGCACTAACTGTACTCTGGTTAAAACATTTGCGGTTTCTAATTTGTGCAGTGAAGCACTTCACTATATCAAACACTGGCGCCTTTCTCTGTGGACGCAGATGTGGAACAGACGCAAGCTTCACAAATTGTTTGTAATATCTGTGCAAGATATCATATTAAGTAAGACCTGTGCTATGTTTTCCAAAGTCATATAAACAGCTATTCGGCTGGCTGTTATGGCAAGTGTACATTAATTTCAGGTTGTGCAGAATTCATGCACAAATAATGTGGGTGTCTGTAGGAACTAAGTTTATTTGGAATGCATCGAGTTTCATTTGGAACCCTTAAAAAAAAAAAATCGAGGTCAATGCTTCTAACATAACTGATATGAAAAAAACAAAACAACACAAATAAACTGGAAGAAAGAAGGAGAACCATAGAGATTCTGCATTACTTTCCTTGGAAAGTGTATAATTAACTACATCTTAAACTACACAACTCTTTTAACACCCTGCATGAATTAATGAAGCCAATCACTCTCTGAACAAGCACAAAAAGGCAGACAAATTTGGTTTTGGAGGCTTGCAAGACGAGGAGCCGATGTGAGGACCAAATCCTGCATCTTCTAAGCATCTCAAAACTGAACTTAGGAGTTCTGGGCTCAATGACATTGCTCTTTTGAGTAAAATTATTCATAACCAGGAGTGCTTGAAAGAGCAAACCTGGAGCAGTTCAACGCCAGTTGCGCATCTCAGTCATTTTGGTCTTTCAGCATTCCACGTACTGCAGTATTGCCCAGGATAGCAAAGCCGTAACCATCTAGACAAATCCTTTAGCTTTCATCATTTCCAGCTTTGGAAATAGAGCGCATCAACAAATTCATAAATGAAAACTATCGAATGGCACCAGGAGAAGGGGTCTCCTGACATGCTGAACAAGGAGTCGGTTTTGATTATCTGGAACAAAAATACGGCAGCACCTGCAGGGTTAATTGAGCAGCTCAAGATGCTGGGCTTCACGAAAGGAAACCTTTTTCCTACTTTCGGGACTGTAAACACTTGTGCTGAACTAGATGGGCATTTGATAAGCTGTGCAGCATGTAGCAAACTCCGAGGGATCTCTAGTTAACACTCAAATTCAGTGTTAACACTTAACAGAACAGTGGTAAGCCGTGCTGCCAAGGTCAACTGCACAGATGTACTAATTGTATTATGAGCTTGACATCTAGTGGCCACCCCTGGCAGGGCAAAGCAGGCAAAGGTTAAATCAGCAAGCCTTGTCAAAGCACTTCTAACTACCCACCCTCAGGGAGAGGAGGCCTGGGGAAGCTTTCTGGCACTCGGCGATCCCACCTTCTGGCCGGCATTCCCCGGCGGAGCCCCCGCGGCGCGGCACGGCGGGACCCNGCGTGCCTCCCTCTCCGGCTCCGAAGTTTGGAAATGTTTTCGGTGTTCCTTTTGCAACCAGAGACAGGTTTCATAGTTTTTGGTGGGGGGAGTGGTGAAACAGGGAGTGCGGGCTGGGGAACACACCACATAGGCCAGTATTAGAAAGTGGCAATAAGAATTTCGGAAGGGCTTTTTGTAAAGATTTAGCTTACACTATAATAATAAATACTGTTCAAGTATGCTCACTTTTTGCACCCTAACTATAGCAAGGAGATAGTAAAGCCCCCTCTCTTTAATGCTCCATCTTTTCACTTTTTAACTCAAAAGAAACAGATTTTTTAAATGTGTTGCATTATGGTTTTCTATCACGCTTACAAACAATTATCTTTCTGGCTTTCATGGATTTAAAGGATATTTCCTTGATAAGAAGAAATGTTCTCTAGATCTAACAGCACTAGAACTGAACCAGCTCCTGAAAGAACATTTTGGCCTAAATTCTGTTTTTTTATTAATGAAGAACCTTCTCTACATTTAGTGGGAAATTTTAAGAGTGCAAATGAAACAGGATTTACATTGATATAGAAAATTCAATATGAATGTACTGCTAGAACTAGATTTGCTAGTGCTTTCTCCGGAAAAAAAATATAGACGATTACTCTCATTTTACAAATACAATATAATAAAATTAATTATTTTTATATGCTTTATTGCAGAAACTGTGTCAGTACTTAACTATTTTAATGTCACGCCAGACCTGGTTTATTATCAGCAGAAGTGATTGACTCATGCCCTGACTGCTGGATAGTCAACAGATATGCTTGTCTATGTTTGGCAGACAACAAATCAAATGAAGGAGAGATATCAGGAAAATCTTCCCAGGACTCAGACTATTTTTCAGATGGCAGACTACAAAACAAACCCCAACACTACTCTTTATTAATTAGTTTATTTTTACTCTTTTTCTAATGCCACACGTTTTTTGAATTGTAGCTTTTCCTCTATCTTAGGCAAGGAAAAGTAATTTTCAACAGCTAAATGTGTGCATATTAATAGCTTAATTACACAGAATTTAAACAAACACCTTTCAAAATTTCCTCCCTCTCACTCTGAAAAAAGTGCCTTAATGTCTGCCTCAGGAGATGGTAAGACTTCAAGACCAGCATCACCAGATAAAATCTGACCCAGTTTTGTCTACTTCCATTGTTATACATACATCAGCAAATTGGCCGATTGCTGTTGTTTCCTTATTATTCCAAATATTTTTCTATGGCTAACACAGTTCAGTGCAGAGTATTTTTAAAACTATACAAACACAGGTGTTGCGTAGTTTGAATGCAAAAGTATTCATATAAAGTTTCAACTACCATTTCTAATTAAAGGGACAATTTACAGCAATATTTATTTGGCCTTTATTTTTCAAAACAGAAAGCCTTCTCTTACACTTGCCTCAGAACAAACATTTGCAAAAATCACCTAAGTTTTATGTTTACTGACAGCTGCTTATGACTTCTCGAGTTTTAAATGCAACAGTGTCTAAGCAGTAGAGAATAACCTCAATTTCATACGGAGGAATGTCCCCCCCAAATGTGTTTTAACCCTCCCTATATGCAGATGGAGTGACCACACTCACATGAGGCTGGCTGCTACATACTGAACTGTCTCTTTGCTGTAGCTGAGCCTGTGTGTCTGTGTACATACTCCAGAAGAATACTGAATGCAGTCACCAAATTGCCCGAAACTGCACGGCCCAATCCCACTTCACCGAGATGAAACAGACCAATTAGTTTAGACTATGTCGTATGTATTGAAGAGTGGGAGGAAAAAGAGGTCCAATATTTTAAAAAATGACTGCAAAAGAGACATTAGAAAACTCTCTTTGCACAGTTCACTACAAGGTATCCCTTCCACCTCAGGCTAAACAACGATATATCTTCCCAGAAACTTCACATGAAGAAGTCCAAAGCACCATTTGTCATCACTCTTACTAGAACCTACCTCACTTGCACACTCTCAGAATCACTTTTCAACACTACGAAAAAAGAAAAAAACAAAACAAAACAAACCCCAACCAAAATAAAAAAACCCAAACAAAACCCCCACAAACAAATAAAAACCTTCCTATTATCCCTACCTTAAAAATACAAATGCTATGTCCATGGTTTAATTTTAAAATTAATTGGAGTTGAAGCATGTGCATTGTATTTACAATTCTGATTCATTTGTAATCTGTTGAATTAGGCAAGTGTATTAGAAATGTAATTCCAGCTATTACAATGCGTTACATTTACTGAGAAACTGAGATTATTGTATTCTACAGGCAGTCATCTGAGTCCTTCTGCTGCTGTTTTTAAATGATTTCCAGCAGATCTTCTCACTTAGCAACCTCAAATTGTGGGTTTTTTAATATGTATTTTTTGTTCACTCTTCTACACTGCAGTTATTCAAGAAATATATAATCATTAGTTGTTTGTTAACATTTCTTCTCAAAATTATTTAAAAATATATTTTTTAGCATTTCAATTTTGACAAACAATTCCAAACGATTTTGATTGTATATCTGTAGTTGATGACATACTAATTATCTTCAGACTTCCAACAGTTTCTCAGTATCATGACAATGTCCTGTTTGAATGCAGTTGGGTTATGCTGTAGCCCGAGCTGGCTATAAAATTATTTGTTTAGATTCCAAAACTTTTGTGATAACGTTAGCATGAAAGTTCTGCTGTGACCAGTCAGCTTAAAACTCGGCCTAATGTTTGTCTTCCATCCTGCACCCCAAACTGCCAGGCTTCTCTCCGTTGCTCTGAATGTCCCTTCACTGTAAGGATTACATTTATGGGACACTAATTTTTAAATGCTTCATTTTATAAAATCTATTTTGAGGTGATATTAAACATGATTTCATTAAACAAATAATAAGCTTCATTTGCTTAGTCTTGCGTTAACTGCTTTGGAGACAAACATCAAAATGAGTGAAAAGGCTACATAAATGAAATAATACTGCTTAAACAGTTTGCTTTCTTAAGATGACAAATATTCTTGCGCTGTGCGAACTATTTTTGGCCTGTTGCAAAATATACTCAGGAACTGTAGCAATATCTTGATCACAGCTGTGAACAGAAACGAAGAACACTGACTTGACAAGAAGTGTTTTAATTCATGAGATTTGGAGGTCTCATTATATTTGGCCTATAAAATTGCTTTCAAGTATAGCAATCGTTAGGCTTCCTAATATAACGTGTAAATGATTTACATTACACTAATGTGCACTAGACAGCCCTCTGCTCCTGTAGCCTGTCTCCACCTTGTTCACATTTCTCAAATGAAACTGCAAACCCAACTTTAGCTTGTTAATTGTTGACTATCAAGTGTTTCACTCTATTAATTAAAATATGTTTTAATAAAAGGAAACATAGCACATTTTGATAACAGCCTTCTAAGGCTGAAAAGTATTTACATTGTTGCATTTTAGGGCTGCTGTGAAAGCCGATTTTGTGCTATTCAGGGACCACAATAATAACGCTTTAAAATTCCTCACTGGGATGCAATGTAGTCCTTTTGATGGAAAGACTGTCTTTCTCATTCGGCAGAAATAAATCCATTCATTTGATCATGTAGTCATTGAGGGCAATACAAAACAAACCAAGTGTGAGAAATTCTATGTGATGAAGTAAACAAAACAAAACCCCCCCAAAAAGGGGAAAAAAAAAAACCATTTCCATGACAAAAAGATTCTTTGTCCTTAATCTACCCACCATATGCAAGCGTTTCTTTTTAGCATATCTCTTGTTCTAATCTCGGGTGACATGGCTACACAGATAAGATTCACAAAACAAAACAAAAACCTAGTTTAACAATTTTTTTCAATTTATTAACTCACCAGGAGTGTCATAATGAAGTAGTGGGGTTTTATTTTTCTGTATTGAAATGGATTCAGAGCATGTAAAAGTTTATAATGCGAATGATAAATTCTTAGACCTAGAGTCCAACCCAACAGAGATGGGCTCAACAAATCATGCTTTCATAATAAAAAACTAATTCTCATCTGCTTGTCTATATTAATTTATTTTACACGACCACAATTTCCTAAGGAAAAAAAATTGAAAATGCACAGCTTTGCTCCTCCACTGTGACAGAAGGAAGCACTTCTCTGTGTGCCTGTTATTGTCAACACCCAAGTGGGTTTTCCTAGAGCAGTGGCAGGAGCCCCCTTAGCAGCTCTGGACAGTGTGGGACTTGCTCCCTGCCTCCCCAGATACCCTGGAAAGGAGCAGGAGGCTTAACAATTTGCCAGTCTGACAGATGTTTTAACCTGATGAAGTGGATTCACGCTGCCTTAAGCTTCAGGGCTGTAAAGTTCAGATACAATAGTCAAAATCCTCCTCAGGCTTCAACTTTGCTGCCTTTCTCTCCTCACAGATTCAACTTAAGAGTAATTATAGTTTTAAAGCAGGAGAAGGACTTTTTTGTTTTCCTTTTTGAAGGGAGAGAGAGGGAAGATAACACAGTGGAGCAAGGGGCCTACAGAGAAAGCCGAAAACATTGGGGATCCCGCTTGGTTATGTGAGAAACTAAGAAAGCAGTGGCCTCTATGCAAAGAGGAAAAGAAAAACTTTCAAGTGGAAGCTCTCAACTTAGTCCAGGAGGAGAGAACATGAGCTGCCATGTGCCTTTGCACGCTGCAGTGCCAGGGACTACCAAGGAAATTAAAACTAATTTAAAAAAAAAAAAAAAAAGAAGAAAGAAGAAAACCCTGCAGCCCCATTCTCGAAAAGAAAATTACAGCAAAGTGGAAATAAAGCGGGATTACAGTCCAAATCTCTCCAGCTTTGGACACTTGTTCACTAGCAGCCTGGCAGCCCAGATGCATAAAAGCAAGTGTGCGTGTGCCTGCGTGTGGGGAGGAAGCAAAGAATGGCGGATGGGCGAGAAAATAACCCTTCCCCACTGCCTACAGCCGGCGCGACAGGGGCTGGTGACGGTGGTGGCACTCCGTGTCACCTACCACTGATAATAATTACAGTCGCAGCAGAGCCAGGAGGCGAAGGGGGGAAGGCAGCGCAGGGGGAAAGGCTAAAAGCAGCTGTTCAGTCCTCTCGAAAATAATGAAACCAACTCCGCTGGCCCCGCGCACCCGAGCGGCCCTGCCCGCTCCTACCAGGGTCCCCCCCGGTCCCCCGGGGCCAGCGGGGGAGCGGCCGGGGCAGCCCTCGCAGCCTGCACGGACGACCCGGGGCGACGGGGGCATCCCCAGGCAGCGGCCGCCGTGGGGCTGCCCCGGGGCCCGGCAGCCCATGGCCCGCGGGACCTCCCGCAGCTCCGGGCAGGGCACCCCGGCCCCGGCCTCCCCAACTTTCCTGCCGCCGGTGAGGCCAGGGGAACGTGGCTTCTGTCTGCTCCGAGCCTCCGCCGAGACAGAGCAGGAGGGAAAAAAGGGGGTACCCAACAACACAGAGAGAAGGAGCGCGGCGGAGAGGAGGAGGACGAGGAGGAGGAGGAGGCAGGCGCTGCTCCGGGGCGCCCGTTCCTGCAGCTGCTCGAGCCCCGGTGAGTGGGGAGGGAGGGCCGAGCCCCGCCGCCGAGCCCAGCCGCGATCAAAGCGCTGGGGAGGCCGGGAGGTTGCTGCTGGGAGGGCTGGTTAGGCAGGGGGTGGGCTGCAGAAACTTGGCTAAACTGAGAACTTCTCAGTTCCGCTGCCTCTTCCCCCGGCTGCTCTAATTCCCATTCTCCCGCTGCAGAGTAATTGCGCTCCCATGTTCACCATCACCATAAATTCACCTATCTCCATCCGAAACGCACTCACAAAAAGAGAGAGAGAGAAGGAGAAAGAGGCGCCGGGAGCCCTTACCGTGCTCAGAAACTACCTCTGCTTGCAGCTCTTCGTCCGACTTGAGATGCTGGGGTTTCGCTTGCTTTCGCCGAGACATGCTGCTAACTGAGCCGTCTTGACTCTGCTTTTTGCAGAGGCATCAGCGACGTGGAGGTGGAAAGGAGGGGGGAAGGAATTGGGAACGAAGAAAGGGGGGTTGGGGGCTGGAAATAACTGTTCACAAATAAAAGTCGAGTTGCAAAACAAACCAAACAAACAACAGAAAAGGCAACCAACACCGGGAGAAAAAAAAAAAAAAAAAAAAAAAAGGAAAAGCAAAACCGCCCG
>VZTF01002009.1:721235-741235 GCA_013397755.1 Cnemophilus loriae
CCAGCCCCCTGCCGTTCCCAGCTCCCCCCTCCCCCCGCGGATCGGGGACAGAGCCCCCAACCCATGAGAGCAACAGCGGCGAGAATTACTGTCATCGTTCTCCCAGACACTCCACACAGGAGGCTCCGTTTGCTCCGTGAGCGGTCATAATTACGGATTTTAAAAACTTTCCTCCTTCCCACCAAGTCCTCAGCACCCACTCTCTCTGCTCCTCCTCCCCACTGAAATAATCTGCGGGATCACTGAAAAAAAACCCCAACCAACAACGCAGGGCGGGGAAGAGATGGGAGGAAATACCGAGATCCACTGTGGCCTCAGTTGCTGCTCCTCATTAGGGCACACAGACAGAGAGCCCTCCTGATGAGTTCCCCAGCCCTAGCAGATATCTCAGAATTGTTCACTGACCTTTGCAGCAGATATTGCTAGAGAATGAAATCAGTCAATCAAAATTTAAAAAAAAGACAGTCTTTTGTCCAGGTGATAATATCTGGCCTGAGATTAATCATAAAATGGGCATCACAAGTACACACAGGTGGATGGAAGGTGTTCTTAAGATTTCAATACTTTTTGGGATAGCAAGAGGCAACGTTTCTCAGAAGGTGCAATATAATCCACGGTGGTCTCTTCCTAAAACCAGATGATGACAGAAGGACAAAAATGAAGAAGTGGAAATGGGCAAATGCATCATGACAGTGGCTGGTGAGAGAGGGGCAGAAGGGTGCTTTTGGCTTACACTAACTGGTACATAGAGATAGTTGATCAAACAGTGATGGTCGCTGGTTTGTTTGTTTGTTTTTTGTTCAGCAGTGCATATCTTTGCTATGACCTAATGATATGTGTGCTATTGAACTCCACAAAATGCATTCATGCTTCCCTTGGCAGGTCTAGGTGTAAGAGTTGATGACTAACAAAAGTAATATAGATTAGAATCAATTCCCCTTATCTGGTGACAAAAAATAACATCGTGTCAGCACTGTGTACATCCTAGCGTCAAATGACACAATATAATTTGATTAGTTGAATAAATAATCAGCTATGTCCAGACATATAGGTCACCTACTTGTAAATTAGATTACCCTGCTTGGGTACAGGCAGCACCTGATTAGGAAACAGCTTCTCTCTGTGTCACTCTAGCTTCCGTTTAGAAAAAATGTCTGATATTTTCCAGCGCAAGGGCTTTTGAAAATGCTTTTATATTTTGCAAAATCCTAGATGTGTTTTCATGTTTACATGTAACATTTATGCAGTTTGCGCTAGAGATACCACCTTTACTGCCAAAGCTAGCTGAGTTGTCCCTGTTTGTCTAAGTATTTGCAAGTTTTAAATGATAGCCCATGTGCTGTGATCTGAAATAAGGATAGCTGAAATACAATCCTTTTGAAAACTAGGCAGCATACATTTCCATAAATGATTTTGGCTAGCCCACTCAGACTGCACACCCATATGAATAACAGGAATGTGAGAAAGAATAAAGTGTTAGATAAGGGAGCATGGAAACATTTAAATTCTAAAGTCCGCTCTGAGGAAGATCATCAAATCTCAAGATAAGTATGTCGGCTTTTCAATGTAAACCATTATGTCACACTGCAGAAACAGGAGAAAGCTCTAAGTATATGCAAAGGCTTTTTAAGGTTTGGCATTTCTGCTGGGTTTGAATCTTTTTGTAATACTCTATTGGCCTGAGAGGTCTGTGAAAAACTTTCTGGCATTTTACTTTTTCCATAACTTGTGAATTTTCACAAATTAAGTAAGCAACATCCTGGAATATGGTTTCCTTTCAGGCTATATGTGTTAGTTCGTATTCTGTAGCCTGGGTTAGAATCACTCAGAGATGTGTAAAGATCAGGAGTAGGAAAAAAATTGCAGCCTATAATGAATATTTGGTAAAGGAGTGCTGTTAAAAAGAAAGAAAAAGAGGAGTTTGATAAAACAGATAGGAGACTGAGTCACTTGAGTAGTAAGGGAATGGTGGTAAGGCCAAAAAGGTGAAACAGAGATGATGGGAAGGGAGATTGCATGGACGGAGAGAGAACAGGCCAGTGTGCGACTGTGGAGAAAAGAAGTGTTTTGGAAATGAGTTCACAGAAATTAGCAAATGAAAGATNCGGCGAGAATTACTGTCATCGTTCTCCCAGACACTCCACACAGGAGGCTCCGTTTGCTCCGTGAGCGGTCATAATTACGGATTTTAAAAACTTTCCTCCTTCCCACCAAGTCCTCAGCACCCACTCTCTCTGCTCCTCCTCCCCACTGAAATAATCTGCGGGATCACTGAAAAAAACCCCAACCAACAACGCAGGGCGGGGAAGAGATGGGAGGAAATACCGAGATCCACTGTGGCCTCAGTTGCTGCTCCTCATTAGGGCACACAGACAGAGAGCCCTCCTGATGAGTTCCCCAGCCCTAGCAGATATCTCAGAATTGTTCACTGACCTTTGCAGCAGATATTGCTAGAGAATGAAATCAGTCAATCAAAATTTAAANAGGGCGGGGAAGAGATGGGAGGAAATACCGAGATCCACTGTGGCCTCAGTTGCTGCTCCTCATTAGGGCACACAGACAGAGAGCCCTCCTGATGAGTTCCCCAGCCCTAGCAGATATCTCAGAATTGTTCACTGACCTTTGCAGCAGATATTGCTAGAGAATGAAATCAGTCAATCAAAATTAAAAAAAAAGACAGTCTTTTGTCTAGGTGATAATATCTGGCCTGAGATTAATCATAAAATGGGCATCACAAGTACACACAGGTGGATGGAAGGTGTTCTTAAGATTTCAATACTTTTTGGGATAGCAAGAGGCAACGTTTCTCAGAAGGTGCAATATAATCCACGGTGGTCTCTTCCTAAAACCAGATGATGACAGAAGGACAAAAATGAAGAAGTGGAAATGGGCAAATGCATCATGACAGTGGCTGGTGAGAGAGGGGCAGAAGGGTGCTTTTGGCTTACACTAACTGGTACATAGAGATAGTTGATCAAACAGTGATGGTCGCTGGTTTGTTTGTTTGTTTTTTGTTCAGCAGTGCATATCTTTGCTATGACCTAATGATATGTGTGCTATTGAACTCCACAAAATGCATTCATGCTTCCCTTGGCAGGTCTAGGTGTAAGAGTTGATGACTAACAAAAGTAATATAGATTAGAATCAATTCCCCTTATCTGGTGACAAAAAATAACATCGTGTCAGCACTGTGTACATCCTAGCGTCAAATGACACAATATAATTTGATTAGTTGAATAAATAATCAGCTATGTCCAGACATATAGGTCACCTACTTGTAAATTAGATTACCCTGCTTGGGTACAGGCAGCACCTGATTAGGAAACAGCTTCTCTCTGTGTCACTCTAGCTTCCGTTTAGAAAAAATGTCTGATATTTTCCAGCGCAAGGGCTTTTGAAAATGCTTTTATATTTTGCAAAATCCTAGATGTGTTTTCATGTTTACATGTAACATTTATGCAGTTTGCGCTAGAGATACCACCTTTACTGCCAAAGCTAGCTGAGTTGTCCCTGTTTGTCTAAGTATTTGCAAGTTTTAAATGATAGCCCATGTGCTGTGATCTGAAATAAGGATAGCTGAAATACAATCCTTTTGAAAACTAGGCAGCATACATTTCCATAAATGATTTTGGCTAGCCCACTCAGACTGCACACCCATATGAATAACAGGAATGTGAGAAAGAATAAAGTGTTAGATAAGGGAGCATGGAAACATTTAAATTCTAAAGTCCGCTCTGAGGAAGATCATCAAATCTCAAGATAAGTATGTCGGCTTTTCAATGTAAACCATTATGTCACACTGCAGAAACAGGAGAAAGCTCTAAGTATATGCAAAGGCTTTTTAAGGTTTGGCATTTCTGCTGGGTTTGAATCTTTTTGTAATACTCTATTGGCCTGAGAGGTCTGTGAAAAACTTTCTGGCATTTTACTTTTTCCATAACTTGTGAATTTTCACAAATTAAGTAAGCAACATCCTGGAATATGGTTTCCTTTCAGGCTATATGTGTTAGTTCGTATTCTGTAGCCTGGGTTAGAATCACTCAGAGATGTGTAAAGATCAGGAGTAGGAAAAAAATTGCAGCCTATAATGAATATTTGGTAAAGGAGTGCTGTTAAAAAGAAAGAAAAAGAGGAGTTTGATAAAACAGATAGGAGACTGAGTCACTTGAGTAGTAAGGGAATGGTGGTAAGGGCAAAAAGGTGAAACAGAGATGATGGGAAGGGAGATTGCATGGACGGAGAGAGAACAGGCCAGTGTGCGACTGTGGAGAAAAGAAGTGTTTTGGAAATGAGTTCACAGAAATTAGCAAATGAAAGATTACAGCCTTTATTTTACATAAAGTGTTACGCAAGATAGAATTCTTAAAAAAAGCTTGAGATTCTGAGTAATAGGACAAGATTCTGTGGATTTTGGTATGTCAGACCTGTGGATCCTGTTTAAAACTGCTCTTCTTTGAATGTAGAATGAAACATAAGTTTGTTCAAGAAGTTTCTACGCATAAACAGGCACAAAGGCTAATTTCTGATATGGCACTGTTTCTGTCTTTGGTTGTGCCATTAATAAAATGAAATAAAAATATATAATTCTTCCCTGCTTTACTTTCCAAGAACTCCAGCAGCCGATACTGTCACATTATTGTATATTTGTTACATACATATTTTATATATAAAAGGCACATCTTTTAGTTTAAAGTGCCGTAATATGGCCATAAAATAGCACACATTTTCAAGTATGGGCATTTGACTCCTTTGCTCATGTCACCTGACAGCCCTTCCATTTAAGGTAAACCAAAATGGCAGTGGTAGTATTAACTTGCTGGTTTTGTTGTTTTGGTTTGTGGTTTTTTTCACCACTGAAAGGTATGAAATGGTGGGATAGTGATAGGGGGAGTGACTCAGATAAAATTTACAAAGCATCACCTTTGGATTGCAAAGATTTACTTAAGGAGTGCAATACTGCTCCCAACTCATGATTTGATACCATTATAGCAAAATCTCTACCATTGCTGGGATCAAAATCAATTATCAGTCAGTCACCCTGCCTGCCTCTGTCTGCTAACAGGAATGATACTGCAGAATCTATTCTTGCCCATCGTTGTGAGAATAAAGGAAGTTTTGCTTCCCAATTTGGAATCCGTTTCCTAAATGAATGCACCAGCTTTTGTATATTTGCATGTGCACCTATTTGTGTGTATAGAAACATAGAATCATTTAGTTTTGAAAAGACCTTTAAGGTCATTGAGCCAGGTATGTACATTTCATAGTCACATACAGAACTCTACAGATATACCCATGTAGATCTGAAAACTGTCTTTGCACACTTCTATTCTCTTCCTGAACACAGGGCTTGATTTTAAAGTAACATCCAGCCATGCATTCCTCTTTTCAAAAATGATTATCTTAACAATCTGTGCAGCTGATAGCAGTATCTATCCATGACAGTGGTTGTGCTGTGTTTTCTCTGTCAGGTGCAGAGAAATATTTCTGGTTGAAAGACCCACCTTTCCCCATAGTGGGAGATTTCTTACTCAAGTATATATTTATTTTTTCTGTGCTCTCAAAGCAGAAAAATGCATCTATACCATGTGTTACAAGCGTGTTTTCCAAATGTAGAATCTGATCCTCAGAGGCACTATATTAAAGTCATGAGAATGATGAATTCAATCCATTAGGTAAGTTTCTCATAATTTTACAATTACTTAATATATTAGGTTTACATTTAAACCAAAGAGGAACAGAGACATACACAAATGGAGGGGAGGTGAACCACAAGGTTGAGACCAACCACTGTCATCTTATGGTTAGAAAAAAATTTCCATGATGGGCAGCTAATTTTAGAGTCAGTATCAGTATGGTTTCTGACATTCCCCTAAAGCACCTGGTACAGGTCAATGCCACAGACTGATAAAAAGTAAGCCAGACAACTGTCCTGTGCCAGCATGAGAATTTGTATGTCTTTCTGTTCTCTGGCAAGGGTGCATTACATCTGTACATCTCTAGTTCTCCCTCTCATCTGCTTCCCTGTCTCTGCTTCCATGAGAGAATAATATCAGCTCTGTCTAACCCAGAGCAAGTCGCTCTCTTTGAAATAACCTCCATTTTGTTTAGTTGTGGAGGAGACTCCAAAAGGAGTGGTGCACAGGGGCACCTGTGCAGGAAAGGTGCACAGGGGCAGGAGAGACTGCTGTGATGACAACACCGTCCTGCAGGTCCATCCTTCTGTGTGTCAAATCCTGCCTGCAACACAAGGCTTATCACTTAACTGGAACACAAGTCTGCTTGCTGAGCTTCACCACGTCCCAGATCATGGAATGGAGCTAACACTCTCTTATGTTACAGATACTGGACATCAATTCACGCTCCAAGGTGGATATTGTATGAGTATGGACAGTGCCATGCTGTGAAGCCAGGCATTCTTGTCAGGAAAGGAAGAGCTTGTCCTCTTAGTTTGTCACCAAAGAGCTGATTTATGCCACGGGTTTGCTTTTGAGTTAAAAAATCCCTCTTTTAAGCCTTGCTGCAAGACATTGACATGCAGGCGAGTCAGGTAGTCTTGTTATGTTATTTTCATATACTTGAAATCCATATAATTTATTTTAACGGTCAAAAATAGAATAGGCGAAGTGGTGCCACATACGTGTTCTTTATTGCCTGTTTCATTAGCTGAGTTGTTTGGACCCTGCTGTTTTCAGAGAAGGATTTTTGTATTTGACACATCCTACTAATATCAGTCATTAGGTACAGCTGCCTGTGATTGGTGCTCTATAAATGCCTATGTACAAGTGGTTTGTCATTGTTGCTGTGTAAATACCTACCAAAGCTAGCCCTGCACTGGCCAGGAAATGAATTGGATTGTCCTGCAGGAAACACACAGAAGCAGGTAGTGAGAGAAGACTGTTCTAAGCTCCTTTGCAGAGGTAATGAAGATGGTTTCAGGAACAGGTGGCCTCACTGAGGGACCCTGCAGGTGCTGATCCTAGTGTCAAAGACTCCTGCAGCTTTGCCTGGCTTCCAGGTAGTGCGGCATCAATGTACATGCACAGCGTGTTTTCTCAACTGGCTTTTCCTACCCGAGGGGACCAGACCAGGAAAGACGGTCTGCTGGAAAACTTGGTGTCACATGGCTGAAGTAACTGCTCAAAGGGACTTCTGCCATGGCTGATCACTGAAGTGTGGAGTTTGCCCAGCCGTAGCCTCATCACTTGTTCTGCTGTTTGACAGTTTGTACCATACCCTCTTAGCATCTTTCAAAAATATCTTCAAATCCACGTGTAAAGCCTTTACACACAGACTGAGTACTCTGTGTTGGGGAGTGATTACAGTCCAGGTTCAAATTGTCTTTGTGGTAGGTTTTTCCCTTTTTGCATGAAGGATACAAGGTAAAACCACTCACATTTTTGGTTCTTTCTGTAATTTGAGAGAGAGATATATTCTTTACCTTAACTCAGGAACCATGGATCATACCTCCAGGTGAACAGCAGTAGGAAAAAAAACCAGTGAGTAAGAGGTTTTCACTTTATTTATACAACTTTGCTGAGTGAATTTTCGGTCCAGGCCATGTGAAGACAGTGTCTGAACCTTAGGCTTGTTGGATAGTTAAGACAAGCTCTGAGGGCTTCTATATAAACAAATAGGACCTTCAGCACTGGTGTGTTAGTCCAGCCAGGAAATTGTTCTTGGGTTGGCTACTTGGGCTGTTGGGAAAGCTGTCTTGGATTCAGTTGCCAAAAGCAAAATTTAGTCCTTTGGGAGGTGTTGGAAGTGAGGAAGTACAGGCATTTCAGATGTGTGAATCTTGAACCTCAGTTTAACAGCAGGTTGTAGAGAAAGCGATGACCATGATAAGAAAATGCATACCAATGCCCCTGTAGTCTGCATTTGCACTGGGCCAAATATATTCCTGCTTACAGAAGTCGGTAGTCTGATAGCCCAGATTTTGTGGACCTGCTGATTTCAATGGGAACTGCATCCTGATATAATATAGAATCAAATTTGGCTGTTACATCAGATTGGTGTAAGTTACAGTAATTTTGAACATCTGTTGAATTACAATTAAGTATGATTATGTACTTCACCCACTATAGTAATTTCCTTACCTAATTACATCCAACCACTTTGCATGCCACTATTGAATTTGCCCAGGTATATTTCTGAGTCAGTACTCCTGTAGCTCTGCAAATGTGATGATGTTGAGACAAGAAAGTACTTTTTAAAATTAAGAGCAATTTACAATATGTTACACATTCAACATTCAATTAAATAATACAGATATGAGAATAAAATCCTTTTGCAACTCCAGGGAGCCACTGATGGAATAATCTGCAAATAAGATTAAAAGATTTCGGTACAACTAAGATTGCCTTTCATGACCTTAAATGTCATTCACATCAGATTTAATTCCAAACACCGATTTTTTCCTTTTTCATTAGTCAGTCTAGGAGAGAGATGATAATGCTTTATCATGATGTACAAGATGGGTATTAGTATGTGAATAATAATTTATTTTCTAGAAATACATGCTGCTCGGTTTATATTTCCATTTAAACAGTAAAACCTTTGCTGTATAATGTATGTAAAGCTCCCACCTGCAAACATGATTATTCTGTGCTGTTGACATCACATTATTATGCAATCAATACTTTGGCATGACTTGCATATTTTTTGTTCCTCTGGAAATTTGCTACTTTATAATTCTGCTTGAATAAAGAAATCTTTCCTGCTTTCCTATTATCCAAGTGCATTTTTGATTAGTAATTACACATTTCCACATGAACAGCAAATCAGATGAAAGAACTATCCTTCTCCCTCTCATATATCACCAAGATGATTTGGCCAAAGTGAAATTTCAATAGTGTATGAGAGATTCTGAGGAGCAAAGGAAGAATTATTTTTTCATTTGGTATTCAAACAACCATTTAATATGAATTAGTTTCATAGACAACATAATCTTGGGCTGTTCACTGCTGAGCATATTATCTGAAACAATTTAGCAAAGTCTCCTAGAGTATTATCCGAGTTCAGGCTGAAGGGCTGGTACCAGACTTTCCAGGTGGACCACCTGACAAAATTGTATTAGAAGATAACTGTGAACCATAAGAAGGTTTAATCAGATTCTTTTAAAGAAAAGATACATAAATCCTTTAGACTCACTAGCAAAATTGATTGCCCTGAGTGGCGTATGGGTTTGTATTCTTTCATGTTCTGCACAAACAGCCAAGCTTAGTCCAGCATTATATATTTCCTGCCTGTTTAGGGAAGCTGGCAGCATCAAACTACCCAACTGAAAAAGCAGCAAGTTTCAGAATTCCCCAGCAAGATATCAGTTACAGAGACCTCCATTTCTAGTAGGGGGTTAGTAAGGCAAGGATATGAAAGGACTTCGGAAATCCCATCTCTGCCCTTGGGAGCCTAGGTCATTTGTATTTCTAATGGGATCTTTCCTCACAGGCAACTTTACATCAGAACCACACCTGTGATTTAGTTAGGGTGTATCAAACCAGAAGAATTTTCACAAAAGTGATTTTACTTTGATAAATGGGTGTTTTCTGACAAGGCTTGGTCAGAGCATTCTTTACCAGTGTTGGTGACCTCAGTCCTCATACCCCTGTTACAGAGCTATGATAAGTTGTATGCAGATACTACAGCTTTCATCAGCTCCAAGCATCTAGAAAGCTGCTTGCCTACGCTGGATAACAAATATAGACACAGCATTTCTGCCTGATGAAGTTTATGCATCAGCCAGATGCATAAGAGTTCCAAAATGCAGTAACTGGTATGAAATCATACAGATAAGGCAGTAATGAAGTCTGAGTTAGGACCTGGATTTTCTATCTGTCCCTTGCAAATCGTCTCTAATGCTTGCACCTATGTTTATGTACTGCAACTTTGCGGATACTTTCTTTGACAGATCATAACACTCCTAGCGACACTGTGATGCTCCTAAATATCACAAAAAATATTCAACAAGAGCCAGTTAGAGGTAGACCGACCTGATCTGTTTAAAGCAGGATATGTAATTCCGAATCAGCATTCAAAGACAGCTCCTTGGCTGGTGACAATCTATGAAAGATACTTGTTTGCAAACATTACTTACTGAACTAAGCTTCACAACAGCTTTATGAAACACTTCAGCATTTTAGATGAGACTGAGGCCAGGTGTTAAGATGACTCTTTTCCAATGACAATTAGTGAGCACAAGCCATGGGACAGGTTTTCAGAAGTACCAAGGACATAGACATGTTGTGACACAACATTAGGAGTTGTGTCACCTGAAGTTCAGCCTGAATTGTCACCAAAAGGCCACTCTATTGACATTAACCTGCTCCATTTGTCTCTACCTAAAAGGACCATCCAGAAGCAAAAGTCAAAGAAGGATGTTTAGCACCATCTACTAATGACACTGTTAAAATGGCAGATTAAGTAATTCTGTGCCCTCTGTTACTTTCACATGCAGTTCCAGAAGTTCTCAATAACTTGTAAATCCTCGTGTTTTGGAGCCTCCCTTTGTCTTGCTCTATTTGGTATGTGGTACTCCCTCCAGCAGCCAAAGTTATATGGGAGGTGTTATCTGGGTGGAAAAACCAGACATTTTCTGCAGAGGACATCCAGCTGTGAACATTTCAGAAGTTTTTTTCATCAGAATGTGTTGATTTCTTTCTCTTTTTCTTCAGTATAGGTAAAGCAAAAATATGTGACTGGTTTTCAGTTACACACTGCTCAGGCTGTGATATATGAACTTTCAAAAAAGTTATCAGCAGTTCACTTGTAAGAGCAAGAGATCAGAGCTCTTACACATGTTAATACAGAAGGTCAGCATAAGACTTCATGGCAATGGGAAAAAGAAAAATTTGATTCTTTATAGGACCCAGCTTCAGTCACCATGACTGAAATACAAATCCCGTGTGGAGAATATGCATCAATTTCCTTAATGAGTATAGTAGCAATGCACCACAGCATGGAACCAAAAGCAAATGAGCAAAGTTGCAAAGGATATAAAATTTCCCTTTCACAGGAAATTTCAGGATTTCAAGATTTATTTTGCTTCTGAAGCAGAATAAAATCAAATCACTTTAAGTGACGTTTTCAAAACAATTTCATTTTAGGCCTCAGTCTTTAATCTCAATTTAAAATATAACAAAATCTGAAGGAGTAATTTCAAAATGAAAAATGGAGTCAGTGTTCTGAAAAGGTTAATGCGGGGTATTTTAACCTTACTGAAGGCGTTATAATTGTTTTCCAGATTTTGTTGAAGTTGACACTTTCTCAGAAGAGCTTTGTTTTCAATCAAACAGCAGTTTTCCACTGAAAAAACATTCTGTTGGAAAAGTTCCACTCAAGCTAGATGAAGCATGAGAGGTTTGTAGATAAGGAGAATATAATTAGCTACAATAGAAATTTTGTCAGAAGGCTGAGGCTAAGAGCTCTCACTCACCGGATAAATTCAACTGCACTCCTGAAAAGAGTACAAGCAGCTAGGGCTGTTATTTTGCTTCCCTTCCAAAAGGTTGCTGTTGCTGCTGTACTACATCAGTGTCCTCCTTGCCTAACCACGCTGGTTCTACACCAACACGGTGGGGATGAGAAAAGATGACTACTCGCTGAGGACCTATTTTTGGGAGAAAATTTGATCATATGCTCTGCTTTTGGTGTGTTAGCAGTTACACTGAGGTCTCTGGGTTGTCTCTTGCAGCAGGAGCTGGGAGGCAGCAGCAACACTGCTGAGCTGCCTGTGGTCTGCTTTCTCAGACATCTCCGTCTCAAGATGTGATCCCATTAGATACCATTGAGGCTGGTGGGATGACAAAGCATGGATTTATGCAGTAACAGGCTTTCTTTTTCTGCTGACAAACAAAAGTCCAAATGGAAAACACATCTAGAAATACTGCACAAATGTAAATGAAAAAAATTTACCTCCAGGACATTATTTAGGATTTTCATCCACTTTTTAATAGGTGAGAGGAAGCATTGATATGCAGGTCTGCATCATATTTTGCTAAGGCAGGAATCACTGCCTTAAGGCAAACTTCTTAATCTTGTTGATTTTACAAGGCACATACTTATTCCTGGAATGTAAGAAGGATCTTCCTTCACAATAAAGTAACACATGCCAAGAAGCATCAGAAAGGAGCTGGAGTAGAAGGCAAATAATTTCCTCTACTAGAAGGAGTAGCATAGTGGAGACTAATTGTCCAAAAATGTTATTGCTCAATTTCTCACTCAAACTCATTTAGCTAACGAGGGTCAAATCCCATTTTCATATTGAAAGGGTAGGATGACTTTTTATTAAGGCAAGTATGACTCTACTTGTTTTTATCATTATTTCTACCAAAACAAAATCTTTAGGCCGAAGATTACTGTATTCCAATTAGTATCACACTTTGCAAGG
Organism: Cnemophilus loriae; assembly: GCA_013397755.1. Taxonomy (NCBI): domain Eukaryota; kingdom Metazoa; phylum Chordata; class Aves; order Passeriformes; family Corvidae; genus Cnemophilus; species Cnemophilus loriae. The sequence continues at coordinate 733,621 of VZTF01002009.1, forward strand.
AAAGCATCCAATCATTGTGAGAAAATTGTGTTTCTCTATTAAACTAGCTGTCTGTGGAGACTTGGTGTTCATTTTGATTTAGTGCTGGCATAAAATAGGTGCCAAAAATTTATGTAGGTTCAAATCTCAGGCACAATTAGTGTAGAAAAAAAATATTCACTAAGGGCTATTGAACACAAAACTGTGGCTCAGGATGCTTTGAGCCACAGGCTGTTGAAAGATGCATTAGTATGTCAAGAAAGTGTAACCAAATGTTTACCTAGCTTTCTTCCCTAAGTGTCTGGTGAAGATGAAAATAACAAAGTTAAAGCTGCATCTTAATAGGCAAAATATGTTTTAGTGTGGCTGCAAAAGGCAGCCCTTGGAAATCTGAATATTCCCACCTTAGGAAGCCACCAACCGGTTGCTATATCTTTGGCAATATGTTTTTATGCTGGCGAGGTGCTCACGAATGCAACAACAAACAGGTTGTTGTTCTGCTCCTTGCCCGCAGAATGGCAGTTGACTGCGCACTTGCTGCAAGTATGTAGCAGTGAAAAGGAAAAAAAATGAGACCAAAACCAAAACCAACAAACCAACCCCCAAGTTCTTGAAAATGGATTTTCCTAAAAAATTAAATTCCTCTCAAATCAAACCTGTGTAGGACAGGGGAGCAGACTGTCTGAGCTGGGGCAGCAGTGAATTATTAAGACATGCTAACAGGACTGAAAACAACTTATCACTTTCCTAAACTATAACATGGGAAAAGTGTCATAGTGAAGCTGAATTAATCAGAGCTGGTTTCTGGCAGCCTTTCTCCGAGTAGCAGGACTCTGCATTTCATTCAATCAACTGAAACTGATGTACTCAAAGTGATGCTACTCTGTGGCCTTGGTTTCTTTGGCTTCCTAGGATTAAAAATGACCCTAAATTAATGCCCACAATTAAAAATGCCCTTAAATATTCTAATTTTGCACTGTTTAAGGAGTGTTTCTAGGATTTCCAGAATGGCCTCACAGTCTCTCAGAACAAATTGAGCTGATCTATTTTCATTTTGCCTGGATGAACTGACACAAGTGACACTTCTGGTCTGATCCCACATTCTCCTTGCTACTCCTGTTTGCCAGAAAAAAGCATCACACAGCTTCTCTCACCCCACTGGTGCATTAGGTACATCACAAGGTGTCGGTGGAGTCCCAATGCAAAAGAAATCCAATTAAATAGTCTTTCTTCCTTCCTTATGCAGAGTGATGACTGGAACCAATGGAAAATTAACTGCAGGTGGCTCAAAATCACTGATGCTTTATTGCCTGCTGATTTCTCATTGGAGCACCTCAGTCTCCTTTCATTTACACACATTTCCTCCTTTCCAATGGAAGGGGCACTTAGGAGCAAATAACTTTTCTGTAAATTGGGCCATATGTCTAGTCCTCCAGGGGCCCACGGTTTCAGCCCTCATCTAGAAATTTCAGAATAAATCAGAATACGACAGACCCAGCACTAGAAGTACTTTACTGTTTATGTGAGAGCTTTGTCCTACAAATGGACTGACTACTTGAATTTGAAATCCTTTGCTCATCTGGAAAGTCTCTGATCCAGCATCTGACAGGAGAAATGTCTCTCCTATCCCAGTCTCAAAAGACCTTCTTACTAGATATTTTCCTGGAAAGCATGTCCAGCAGGGTGTCACAAGCCATCATTTTTCTGTCTAGCCAACGGTCACCTTTTTAAACTTGTTTTTCTATAGCTATTGCTTTATGTGACTATGAAGTCCTCCTGTGACAGCAAAAAGTGCAGATGTAATAATATACATGGCAATATATTTGCAAACCACCAGAGCCATTTCCTCCTCTTTTGTTCCCTTTTATGACCCTGATGTCATTTGGAATAAACTTTAATTGGGTCATTTTGTCATTCGCTGAGCAGCCTCCATTAACAAACCTTTACAGCAGTAAGTGCTGGTAGCAGGATCTCTGTCACAGGCAGTTGCCACTTAGTGAAGTTTCACAAACATATCTTCATTATTTATGCATGCTGTGCTTTATTACTGACGCCAGGTGTGAGCCAGGAACACTTCAGTACACACAGGCAGCTAAAGAGGTCAGATGTCAGCGCTGAAGTAATAACGCTAAAAAACTGAACAAGAGAGGTGTGTTCTCACGTCACTGTCAGTGGCCCTGTGCCTTGCAAGGCCCTGCAGCCATGCCTCTGCTTTATAGTGGTGTTTCCAGCCATCATGGCATTATTGGGAGATCACACACAACCCTGAGTTCGGATGAACACCTATGCGCGTGCTTATAATAAAGAAAATTGTGGCAAAAATTATGTTTCTAAGCTGTAGGAAATACAACATACAGAATAATTTTATTTGTCTGGATTGATTCCACTGAAACCAAAGAAATTATGAGAGATTAAGATCAATGCACATAAATGAATCATGACCATGAGTTTTACAGGTCTTATTCTAGTTTTGTTAAAGTTGACAGCAAAACTATAAATATATTCCCACGGACTTTTACAGGGCAAAACCCAGCCTCAGGTTTTAAAACGGCCAAGCTAATGTTTTAGAAAAGCACATAGGAGCTTTGAATTAGCTGTTAGGTTTCTTCTATGTTATCATATTGTAGTTGTAATATATGAAAGAATTACAAAATTTAATTAGGGAATGGTTCTTAGGTCATGGCAAAATTGGCACACTAAACACACAATAAATGTCTACTTTACTTTTAATTAAACAGCTTCCCCTTAAAGGTTTTTAATCACTAGTTTAGATAAGTGGGATTTGTAATGATTGTTAAGGAACTGTGAAGAGTGGCTGAAAACATGCACCTGCATGCAGTTAGAAGGGGGTATTATGGAAAATGTTATTGAGACTGTAGGAAAGCTTTTCTTTATGTTTAATATATTGTTAGAATGATGGATACTGTCATAACTCTCACTAAAACTGGAAAATCCTTCTACAGCAGCTTGTCAAAAGCCATCTTGATGTTAAGCTTTAAAAGTTCCCTCCATCATTAGCGTAGTCCTTATTCATGCTTACCAAATGGGAGTGCAAAGTAAAACATTCCAGGTCCACCAAGTGACATGAAGGTAACATTAAAGAAATATAAATTGAAAGAAGGCATTTCATTGAAAATTATATATTAAACTTCAAAACTTCGGACTTTTCCTATGGGGCTTTCACCCCACTTTTCTTTAAAAGTACTACTTATACACGTAATCGTATCTCTTCATATTTATTCTCTGGTTTGTTGCTGGAGTAGCTTAATTGCAACTCTCAAATCACATATTTATCTGGTAGTTTTAATTGTTTTTTCCACACAATTTATTTAGAGTGGTGTGATTTAAAAATCTTATTCGGTATCAATTTAAATTTCAAGAAAACTTCAAGCACTCATACTTTTCTCTCTGGCAGCAGACCTTTTCTCATCTAGGCAGTATTTTGTATAGTGTTTTTTCCATGGATGTATATCCTGCCATTTAAAGCAATATGAAATAATGTATAAAGACCCTCTGACAGGAAATTAGGAATGACATGTTTGAGATAAAAGGGTGCAGCCACTGAAACGGTGTCTGATGAAGATTTAGAGCGATGACTGAGGCACGTGAATTGTTTATCCGTTCTGCCACACTATTGCTGCAAGCCAAGAGAGGTGTAATAATTTATTTGGAAAACCACAGTTTAGTACAGTGAGAAAAAGTAATCTACCATGGCTCTGACAGGCCAGGCAGATAGATATGAAAAAGAGAAACAGATCTATTTCTTGAGATGTAGGCAACAATTATGAATGAATAGACAGCTACCTTAATATATGAGTTGCCACCTCTCAGCTGCTTCAGCAGATGGCCTACTGTGTGAACTCTGCTCCAAGTTACCCACTCAAAGGTTTGATGTTTCTGAATATAATGCATCTGGAGATATTTTACAGATCAGTATATATATATAAACTATCTTCTTGTTTGTGGCAAGCCTGTTCTTTCAAAGAAGACAGATGCTTTTGCTGTAAATTATATTAAGAGGTCTAAGCTATTTAGCCACCACAAGAACATCACATTGCTTTGATTGCTAGCATCTACCCCTGAATTTGCCATTCCTCTGCTGTCTCGCTTCTCCTCCTCAGTTCCTGTATTTTGCATCAAGTGGTCCAGCAGCTTTCGAGTAGCTGCCTCCACACCCTGGGTGCTGGTGCCTTCCTGCAGCTGCCCGAGGGAGGCTGCAGCCAGCGCAGCCTGAGCACACTGCTGCTGCTTCAGCACTCTGCTGGCTGGGTCTTCCTCATGTCCATTAAAAACGAGAAGTGGGCTGAAATGCCAATTAGATAATGTCGACATTTGGCAAACAGAGCTGTCTGCCAGTTTGCAGGCAGTCTGGGCAGTGTCACAATGAATCCGTCAAGAGGTATAGAGTCTCCCCATGGGATTCAAAATCCAGCTGTCACTCAAAGCTACAGTATCTGGGATTTGGGTGTCAGGGTAGCTGGGGGAGGGGATTGATTTCCCAATGGAAAGTGGGTGAAATGCCTTTCCTAGATTTCTGTGGCATCCGTTTGATTTGCACTCATCTGAATCCTGAAGTTGCTACATAAAGGAGAAGGTGTAATGCATCTGCATGTGCAACTTCCTAGAAGTTTCTGTAGCATCGTACAAGATGTTAACACAAGCATTTGTAAACCGGTAGTGAGCTTGGGTTTTCTAACTACTCCAAAGTTTCAAATAATGGCAGCATATCCCAAATGACAAGGCTCTGTAATTTGCTCATGTGAGGTGTAAAACCTGTTCCACCAAGACATATGGGAATAGAGAGAAGGGTCCTCATGGAAAGGACAAGTGCATCAATTCTCTTCCCTTGGTTTCTGAAAAACTAACTACTGAAATATCAAAGCAAATGCTGACAAATATGTGACTTCATAAAAAAATGCAAATCTATATGATGTCAAATTAGCTCAGCTGGTTAGAGTGTGGTGCTAATAATGTCAGGGTTGTGGGTTTGATCCCCATATGGGCCATTTACGGAAGAGCTGGACTTGATGATCCCTGTGGGTCCCTTCCCATGCAGAGTATCCTGTGATTCTGTGAAAAGATATTTTCAAACAAAACATCAAATGCTTTTTGCTATTTTTGATTCCTCTGTTCATTAAGGTGTTTATACAAATTAGCAATTTGTATACAAATCTGCAATTAGTAGATTCCTCAGAGAAGAGGGGGGGAAGGTAATATTTAGCAAATGCTTGATGTTGTTGCTGCAACTCTTGAATAATTCTGTTCCTCTGCCTTAGAAAAGGAAAGGGCTAAAACCATGCTGATGAGTCTTAATCTTATTAGAGATCCATGTCTCAGCTGATCTTGTAACACTACAGACTGACTGCCACGAGGGACACAAGCTTGGGGATTAGGGTGTCAGAGGACCCAAGCGAGAAGCAACATCCAGAATATCAGGAAGTTGATATCAGCCATGGAAGACCCAGGATATTCGAATGTGATAGAGCATTTATCAGTCACCCTGTGCAATTAGCCAAAGCCTGCTTGAAGATGACTCCATGTCTTGATGCTCTTGACAGCTGGGAGATGCATGGATGTCTTCTGCAAACAAAACCGTGCTTTGTGGCTCACTTTTCATAACCTTAAAACTTGTGTGCCCGCATTGTAGGTTTTCAGTCAGACTTGGGATAACTTTTCTTACTGAATTTACACAGAAGCCAGAGAGGTTTCTCATGTCTTCATCAGAAGGGAGTGCACTGAGCATGTTGATAAAAAGCATAATTTCAGAATCAAGGTCAGATAACAGTCCTCTGTCTTTAGATCCATGTAGGTAAGATTGCCATTTCAGACAGGTAGATGTTCAGCCACCATTCTTCTGTCAGGAAAGATGTGATGTAATGAAGGATAAACCCCATATTTGTTAAACATGACAATCTACAAAGGTTAAACACACAGTGCTTTAACATAAGTGTCAGCATAGTAATTAAACTACTAATGTCTGCTGCAAGAATTTTTTTTTTTATTTTTACTTTTTTTTTCTGAAATTCAGCATTCACTTGGGACTAAGATTTTCTTTTCCCTCGGCAGGTTGTGTAAACAAGGAAAGATTGTGTTAGCAGACTCCTGAAGTATTAAGGGTTCTGCACACAAAGGTACAGAGTCAGAAGCAGAGCTCTGGCTAACACTCAAGATAAGACAGAGTGGTCCCTGGGCCTATGGTGGGAAAGTGCTCTTATGACATTTAAGTCTGGTGAGCTCCATGAATTAGTGCAAAATGGAGTTTCGAAAATGCAGACTTAGAAAAATAAAGCAACCATTTTGTCTGTCCCAAAGTCTACTATTCCGTAATCTGAAAGTCATTACACCTTAATGTTGCAGTGGCCAAGGAAAACATTTTCTTTTGATGAAGAAAAGCAGAAATCTATTCCTTGTATAATGCTAGAGAACAGTGCTTGAAAGAACCAAGAGTCGGAAGAGATGAGGCTTCAACACTATTTGTGGAGACAATCTTCCTAGAGGGAGATGGGAGAGGTAGAGTAAGTTTGAGCCTGTAACAGAATCACAGAATATGCTGAGTTGGAAGGAACCTACAAGGATCATCAAAGACAACTCCTGGCCCTGCACAGGACCATCCCCAAGAGTCACACCGTGTGCCTGAGAGCATTGTCCAAATGCTCCTTGAACTCTCAGGCTCAGTGCTGTGACCACTTCGCTGGGGAGCCTGTTCCAGTGCCCAGCCTCCCTTTGGGTGAAGAACCTTTTTCTAATATCCAACCTAAACCTCTCCTGACACAACTTCAGGCTATTCCCTTGGGTCCTGCCACTGGACACCACAGAGAAAAGAGCAGTGTCTGCCCCTCTTCTTCCCTTCACAAGGAAGTTGTAACTACAATGAGGTCTCCTCTCAGTCTCCTCTCCTCCAGGCTGAACAGGACAAGTGACCTTAGCTGCTCCTCACATGGCTTCCCCTCAAGGCTCTTTACCATCCTCATAGCCCTCCCTTGGACACTCTCTAATAGTTTAATATCTTATATTGACAGTAGACTCACTGGTGCTGTGTGGTGTGGGAAGCGGGGGAAGGTCAGCGTGGAGAGCCAGTGGTGATAACTGAAGTATTCCACCAAGAGGCACAAGTTAGACAGGTTCTGTTGGCCTGAAACCTCTTGCTCTGGAGCACACTCACTTCTCAGAAGACTTGTAGTTACATAATTGATACAGGCTCTACTTTCCACAGCTTCTTGCTGGAAACGAGTAGAATAATGCATGATCCTAAAAACGTATGGACGCTAGCAAGCTATGAAAGAGTTACTTATCCTTGTCATACTTATTCCTAACCCCAGATGCTTTCCCCTCTACATCTGTAAATGTTGTGGGATCCTTCAATGTCTGACTCTCCCCCAGACATAATGTAGAGAGCACTCAGAATAAAAGACAAACATTGCAAAGATTTACTTCCCTATTTTTTTTTATTAAAGTTACTGCATTTTTTCTCCTACACAGGACTGGTTATGTCTTAATGTTTCTGCATGAAACTGTAAAGAAAAGAACCACTTATATGTTACTTATGTGATACAACATCTAATATAAAATCAAGCTTTCCTGAACTAATCCTACATGCAGGATTTCTCCTACCCCCCCCCGCCCCTTTCACACAATA
>VZTF01002009.1:746235-986811 GCA_013397755.1 Cnemophilus loriae
TCTTGGATGAAGGTGCATTCATCCCTTAATTTGGATATTTGGGTTTCCACAGCTTCTCACCATAATCAGGTCTTTGTTCTCCTATCTTGTTTATTCCTGTAATCTGCCATTGAATGAGCTTCTGCTACCTCCTGTAACCTCAAAGCTTCAGAAATATGTTGGAAAAGAAATACACCATAAATAATTAATGTTGATGACCTCAGTATAAGCTGTCTCTTAAAAAGGGTGTGGAAGTATCTGGAAGGTGATAAGGTGATAAATCTAATAAAATACTCAAATATCTGAATTGCAAATTGGCATAACCAGGATTAAATATTTGGGTCTGTAAAAATGATAAAGCTTAAATGAAATTAGGACAGAAGGGGAAAAAGCTATCCACTTGAAAGTTGCTACTCCTGTTTTATAAATTAATGTATTTCTATATTGTGTTTATGCCATATAGAGTGAGAACACAAGCCACATGCTGCACTTCCTCAGGAGGGCTGGACCTCACTCTTCTAGTCTGACCATCGAAGCAACAACAACTTGAAGTTTACCTGTTAGAAAAATGGGGAAGGTTAACAATTCTTACACATCCCATTTTCTAATGCTTTCTTTTCCATGCAGATAAGAAAAGCACCTCACTTTTCTGACATCAGTACCAAGCCAGCTTCTCAACTGGCACTGCTATAAGCTGAGAAAAAATTCTGTATTGTGTCATGTTGCAACCTGTTCTTAAATAAAGCTAATAAATTATGTCCTGCTCTTTCGAGCAAGAGGGGCTCCCCTTCCACGAAGTTCAAAATAAAGCTATGATTCTCAAAAGTTGCTGCAAGGCCACAATGAGACCATTTCTCTGAAACTCCAGGATTAAGAGAACGTCTCTCTTGTTCTTTTCCTTCTAGCATTATCCTCATTATTTACTGACTGACTCTTCCCCACCAGTCTCAGGCTTCACTTCCTCTAGCCCAGACATCTTATAATACACTGGAAGAAGATGAAGGAATTAGTTAATTCCCCAGAGCTGGCCCAGCCCCACCAACCTGCAAATTCCTATATACAAGCTGGCAACTGTGATCTTTCCTCTAAGCCAGCGAGAGGATTAACTCCTTCCCTACTTTAGTTCGCAGCTCATTCACAAGCTGTTCACTTTGTACATCCAGTATTTGATATCTGCTTTGATTGGACACAGTGGGTCATGTTAGCATGGTTTGCATTCCCTGCTTAGTTCAGTTAATTAAATCCTATGCAAAAATAATCACAGATATGTTTTTGCTAAATGTGCTGTAAAGGAACTGGCCATTCCCAAAAAGTGCTCTTTTTGAAATGTTTCAGTAAATTCCTTTGCTAGGCCAAACATAGAGAGCACATGAATGCAGACATTGCAGACTTGTGCAAAAGGAGATTTTGAACGCGAGGTCATTTTTCTCAAGTTCTAATAAGTACTATTAATGGGTGCAAATACCTAGCCAAATTAAAGCTGCGGCTGAATGACAAAATAATAGGGCCTGCAAATGCAAAACTATGGAGGACATATTTTCTTACCTTTAAAAAGCTAGAATGTTTAGTTTATCCTGGTATTCTACAATACAAACTGTTGTTTAAATACCAACAGCTGCACTCCGTTCTCATAAAAAAGAATCTTGCATAGCACCTCAAGGTTAATTATCGGTGACATCTCTTTATGAACTGAGATTCCTCATCCCTTATCTTGCAGACCAGTCTGCCAGTTCTAGCCTACAAAAACCTTTCTAATTTGACCATCCCAGTGACACCAGAGTGCCTGTCAGTCATATACCTACAGCTCTGTAGACCAGACCTTTCTAACTTGCTGCATGTGGGCCAAGCTGAGCTCATAAAGCATCATTTCCAAATCCATCAACAGCACAGTCCTACTCATAATCCTTTCTGTTGGCCGTAGAGAACCTCTGACAGAAGTCATAATAGTTGGAGCAATTCCATTTCTTTGATCCACTTTGGAAATTTTACAATGAAAAGATCATGTCTTCAGATTTGTTTTCCCCCAGAAGTTTAAAACTGTTGAATTTTTCAAAAACTAAAACTCACTTGGGTTAATCTAATCTAGGGGTTTATATGAAGTATTTAAAATTGCCTCCAATCTGCTTTTTGCCAGAAAATGTAACATTTTTCTTTCCCTGGATATTGATGACTTTTCAAAGTAATTTGAAGTTATTTTGTAACAAACATATTGATCCTCCCAAACGAGTGGACAGGCGTCCATTTATTCCAGCAGAGCACCATATTCTCACGTTGGCACTGATTTTGGCCTATTGCTTAGAATAGCTCTAGCCTAAAGGGAAGGGGAACTTCTTGGGTGCAGTGGTGGTGTGTCAAGTTGTGAGTTCGTTCAGTCTGGTGGGGCATGGGCTGAGTGAGGCTGGCCAGACCTCTAAGAGGAGATTGTCGATGTAAGGGAACAGGATAGTGCTGAAACCGCTGTTATCTACGATGCAGGCATTGCTTTCCCTCCTATGTAAAGGCACACTGACTGTGGTATTTTTGCCACTTCTTGGTTAGACGTAAGACAGGGGTCTGCCCGACGGCTTGTGACCACTGGAGGGTCCAAGGTTTGTCACTTTCTTGCATTTTTTTTTCGGATAATATGCATCACTTCATCTTTTCCTTAGGCGTCATTGCAAATATTTTTCTTTGCCTTCCTTTTGGCTCAATTTCAGCTCATTCTTCCTCACGATTTTTCTCAGAAAAGTGGGGTCAACTGCTTTCTCATGGAACCAAGTTTCCTTCCATTTCCTACACCTGCATGGGTGGCCAGGGAAATATGCTGTACACAAAGATGAGAGAAATGGTGCTGATGAGGGTGGGCATCAGAAAAGCGGGAGCAGGGAAAGTAGGCAAGAAGGGAAATTTCAGCTGTGACAGTGAAGAGAGTGAGAGAAACACAAGAAGCTTCACAAGCAGTGGGGACACTGCCTTTTTCAGCCAATCTCACTAGCCAGTAATCATGCAGCAACACATCATCATGACAACTTGTCAGGGACACAAGCAAAATATTTGATTATGAACGAAGATGAGTGATTTCCTTAGTGCTGGGCTTTGCAAAATCAACATGTTACATGACAAAGCCCAAATGTTGAGTCTGTCTTGACAGCACCCCTGTAGCTTCTGCTGTGCTTGGAGAGCTGCTCTGACTACAGATGATCAGTAGATATTCTTGTGATATTTATTATCTAAAGCTTGTGACTGAAAGTTTTTGTGAACTGCCACGGGCTGAGTTTAGAATTGACACTGAAATTTTTCATTAATTTTTACAAGCTTCTTTGGCCCTGCGTGAGTTTTTGCAACTATCATATTGAAAAATTTTGGTGTTTCCTTTCGTGGAAGATGGATTTGGTATTGTGCAGGGACATAACTTGTGGGGGAAGAGGTACATCTTGCTGTATTTGGGAAAGTCCACATGTATTTGGCCAAATAATACACTTCTCAAAAATTGTATTTGTCCATTCTCACTGGTTTGCTTGACATATTCTGGCATAAATACTTTAGAGATACCATCAGTAACAGCTTTTTCTTCAAAGCAAATAAAATAAATAAATATTCCTCAATTTTAAGTCTATTTTCCTGCTGTATCTTTGTCATTATCTGGTATTTGATGCAGGAAAATAAGGTTATGGTAATAACAGGAAAGAAGCTCTTATGCCAATAGACAGCTCTGGGATTACATGCACAAAGAAGGGGAACATATATGCTACAATACGTGCTTATGTACTAATTTAATACATGGTGGCTTTTTATTTCAGCAATATCATTTGTGCTGCCACAGTTAGATGTCTGTGCCAGCATTTCCATTACAAATCCACTGTTCATAGGGATTTACAACGTTAGTCTAAACATTGCTCTGGAATGAAACTTGGCAAATGGGTCTCAGCCCAGGAGCAATTTTTTTACCCATCCGTTTGACTATTAAGTTATAGTGGCATAAAAATACAGTTGCTCTACTTGAATAACTTAAAATGGCTTTGAATTAAAAAAAATGAAATAAGATTATGGCACTACGTAATTACTTATGTTACTCAGAAGAAACAACACAACAGATGAAAGCAAAAATTGCTAAGATATTGTAGGACAGAAACAGGTTATCCTAACAATGCATTTTCTCCACAATTGTTAATAAAAATCTGCTTGTATGCACAATCAGTTGCCTTTACTAGACAATGCCTCACGTCATGGAGAAAGGCGCTAAAAATGGGTGGGATCTCCTAAAGATACAGCTCTATGTGGATAAGAGGCAGCGTGCTGTAACTCCCATCTGGTTTCTAGCAGCTAGAAAGCTAGTTGGTGGAGAGCCGACAGGGAATGAATCACATTTGGAGATATTTCTTAGTTTGCTGTGGGTCACAAGCTCCCGGAATTAAGGCTCTCTTCACCGAAGTCAGCTACAGTGTTTCCATGTTTGAGGAAGCATCACAGTGAAGGTCCTTTTGGTTTCTAGGTAGGGCAGAGTTGGTTTCCAGCTGGCTGTGGGTGGCTGAAGAGGAGCTGGGCACGAGGTATGAGGGCAAAAGTAGCTCTGGAGAAGTGAACCAAAGGGAGGTGAAATGCAAAGAGAAACTGTGGAGAAAAATTAATCTGAAAAGAAAAGAAATAATTAAGAGAAGAAAATTAGTGGGACTCCGTGCTCTCTGGAAGAAAAATGCTGAGTTTCTTCAGGTCGACCTCTGCAGCTCATGCTCTGGCAAAGCTCTGAAGGGTTTCATGGGATTTAGACCAAGCAAAAAGAGCATCCATGAAGCACCAGTTTGAGTCTCAATGATCCTCTGCTAGCATTGTGCTTTCCCTGCTTATCTGGAAGTCCTTTTGATAACTGCTGAAATGCATGAGTAGCAAGGCAAACAGAGAATATACCCTTTGTGAAGAAAATAAGTCAGAATAAAACCAAAAGACAATCTCGAGGAAAGAATAAAAAGATTAGAACTTCCCCTGGAAAAAAAGGTGTCTTGGGGCAAAGAAACACGATGTGATAGTTCCATATGGGATAATAAAAAACAGGTAAAAAGTTAATAAGAGATAATTATGTACTGTTCCAGACAGAAAGGGGCTTAGGGTACAATCCCTTAAATTACATCAATAAGCTTAAAACTACACAAAGATATATGTTGCTCAGGCAAAAATGTACTTTACTGTGGATATTGCAGCCATGCAGCACAGAGCTGAGCACCTCGCAGTGCAACTCTGTGAGGTGGATGCAATCTCCAATGGAGAAAGTCCCAAAACAGCAGACTGGGGTAAGGCTTAAGGGGTCTCACCGTGCAGTTTCTGCACTCCCGCACTCTTTCCTCAAGTTTTGCCTTTGGCTCCTGTGCTTGCTGTTGTCACATACAGGCTATAGTATCCCAGACAAACATCAAGAGTGGTCCAGTACACTTGGTTACAAACACTGCCCGAAATATACTGAACACCTGGAATTATTTTATATTTTTCCATGGCACATATTTTGAGGATTGGAGCCTATATAAATGTGCGCATAACCTACTAAATATTCGTGAAAATTGTAGGTGCAAACAGAACCATATGTAGAGATATGAGACATTGTGTGATTAAAATTGAACACTGAAAAAAATCAGAGGCACAAATTCAGGTAGAGACACTGTGAAAGCTTCAGAATAAAGTCTAAGAATCTCAAGCCATACATTGCTTGTGTTTTTGCTACACATTGCTTAAGTGGGCTGGGCTCTGTCATTTTAGTGCAGAACAGCTGGTTCAGTGTGTAGACCTGAGGCAAAAGTAGACCAAGAAGGCTCATGAGCTCAGCACCATCATGTGTTGTGGGAGGGGTGCAAGGCCAAAAGGCAGAAAGGAGTCAAAAGTGTCAGAAACAAGACCTTGAAGCTGCTCTGTGACCCTGCTCAGATGTGTGGTGAACATGCTCATCAGCCCCATTAGCCCAGGGCAGGCATGGGGGAAAGCAGGAGGAATCAAAGAGCTGAAATTCTGTACAAGCCCAGAAAGAGAAAAGGGGACATGTAATGTTAGCAGTGGACAGAGAAGGGAGAAAGAGGAGGAGAAAGAAAGAGCTTCCTTGTAGAGAAGGGCAATCTTAGCTGGTGCGTGAAAAAAATTTCTAGACACTGGCTTGTCCTCTCCAGGATTGTCTTCCACGTGACCCATGTGATCTCAGCCTGTACTCCCTCCCNCCTCTTTCTTTCTACATTCATATTGCCAAAGATTTATTTATTTTTTGGGCACACTGGCAGGTCTCCTTCCAAATGTGTTGTTTAGTGCCTTCTGAGGACCAGATCAATACTATGGGTTTAGGAATAAAAATCTGTACAAGTAGGTGGTTTTCACAGCACAGTTTGGCACTCAGCCCTGGTGGCATGCAGAGGCACCCAGATCTGGGGTCAGGCCTGCTGCATGAATTACTAACCTTATGTAGATTGTCAGAAGCAGGTTGTTTTAAATACAAGACAGAAACTGGCATAATTTACCAAATGCAAATGCCCAGAAAGTTGAACACAGAAAAAAATCCAGGTGAAGGCATTTGCTGCTCTGCTATTTCTTGAAGATAGAACTCCTTCTGAATTAGTACAAGATCAACCTTCTTGTAGAGACACACTCTGAAATTTTACATTATGGCATTTTGATTGTGTAATAATGAGGTCTCACTTCACCCTTTACACATGTCCCCCTGAAGTCAAGCCATCCACAGACATTTTCCTTTGAGGGGAAAATTTAGCTTCTCATGTATTTGGTCTATGAATCCTGCTACTGCCAGATCACCCTCCTGCCTGCTTTGTCTCTCAGTTCTCTAATACATTTTTAGACATTGATTGGAAATTGTTAAGCCATGTCTAGACCAGAAAAACAACATGAAAAGGTAACAAGCCTGGTCTTCAAATGGTATTTTAAGTGCTGATTTACACTGGCTAAAATCTAGCCTGACAGGGAATGACACACTGAAAATTAAATACAATGCAGTAATTTTAATCTTGGTTATATCATCTCATGATGATAAAACATTTATTTCCACGACATTTTGTGCATACAAATATGTCAGCAAATTCAAAATCTACCCATCTAAAAGGAAACATTTGTTTTAAACACAGGCTGATTCCTACTCCTATCTATTTCTCACACATATGCATACAGATAAATGCGTACACATATACCGTACATGTACTCATTCTCTAGGCAATCAGAGACACAGATAAAATAAAGCTTCTAGAGTGACAGACATTCTGCAGACAGGGTTGTTAGTTTATGTAGGCTATAGGCAGAGTCGACTGGAAAATTTTGATCACTTTAATTTACTATATCCAGCATGCCTGCTGTACTCGTCCAGCACTTTTATCAAGCCCTGTGAGGTGGTATTGATTTTTTTATTTTCTATGTAGGATAAGAAGACAGAGAGTTAGGAGCAAGAGTGAATGAAGAACTTTCCTCAGATTACTGCTATTCTCTAGCTTATTGCATCCTGTCGTTTGTAGTTTCAGATGATGTCCAGTATGTCAGGGTTGCTTGAAGCAATAAACAGGGTGAATAACAATGGAAAGGCTAGATGAGAGAGATTGAAAAAGGAGAAAGAAGCAGCAAAGAAAGTAAGAAAGTGAATGTGAGAAATAGGAAAACGGGGGAAAAAAAAAGCAGAGGTTGAGAAAAAGTGTCCTAGGTGTAGAGAGCTTGATAAGTGCATTCTTTTAAAGAAACTGTAACCAGCCATGGCAGTTTTTCGACCAAGAGCTACACATAAAACCTATAGAATTGTGAAGGACTAGAAGCAGTGGCTTCTGGGTGTTACGTTTTTTGCTACAAGAAAAAGCCAGTGAAACAGAGAAGTGTTGAGGGTAGATATGAATTATATTTTTCTTTCCTGAATGATTCCCTAATTACCATTAAAAGATAAATCTGTCTTTTGCATCCAGTTTAAGATGTAGTCCCAAGAAGTAATACCATACAGAGTTTGAATCTTACCTTGACCTTCCTTCTACCCCAAACTACTTCTTTTCTAAGAGAGGACTGAAATCTTTTGCTTATTCTGTTAAGTACCCTCACTGTGGCACTGTAACCTCTAGCACAGCAGGTAAAGGGAGATGATTTGGGCTTGTAGATAAAAGCTGCCCCAGGCAGCATCGCCTTTGCTGACCCAGGTGGCCCCGTTTGCTGTGTGAGTGTGGCTGAGCACGTGTTGCTGTGGGGTGCAGGCTCTCACCGTGGGGAGCACTTCAAAGCTGCAGTCTGGGCTGGGCAGGTTTCGTGATCTAGAAGTGCTCATCTGAGAGGCAGACTTTCTTCACTGTTCAAGGATGCATTTTTGTGTTTAGAAGGAAAATCTTACACAAAATGTTAATTATGCTTTCCCTTGACTTTTGATGGATATTGGCTTCTGAAGGGAGGTAGGATTCCGTCCCACAAAATTGTTGATCCAGGAGCTTGGAGGCACAGTTGCTGCAAAGGTTAGTTTCCGTATTATCCTGCACACCCAAAGCCTGTTTGTTAAAGCAGGGCTGTTCCTTACCACTGGTGGCTCATAGGGAAAATGGCCATACAGAAATACAGCAGGTAACACTGCAGACTTGAGGACTTGAGTAATCCTGACTCACAGAAACAGATTTCCTCAAGTCACTTAAAAAGCTTTTGGTTTTTGTGTGTTTTGGCTATTACTGATTAAAATCTTGTCCGACAATCTACCTTATACTGTTTATCCATTTATATGGGGCCAGTTTGCCTTAGAATCATCCAGAGTTAGTGGAAAAGTTTCCTTTTCCAGGGGAAGTACAAAGCAGAGAAAAGGTGGGCAGCCTGATCTGATGACTTTTCTGTATTCGCATTAGGAAATAGGGAGGAGATATCAAACCATCCCAGAGATGGAGGGTCTCCATGGCCTCTCTCACCCATTTCTATTTTCGGAGAAGATCTTATTCCTACACAGCCCTTGATCAGGCTGGGGCATGACGTGGTGATTCCAGCAGTACCCTGAAGCCTCTCTTGTCCATTCCTGACAAGAACCTCTATATGAAATGCCAGATTTTTGAGGATAAATAGACTATTAATAGGCTTTGCATACTTCTCTCTGCTCAGCAGCACAAATTTGTGTCAGTACTTCAATCAAAGTAATTCACTTTAGTCACATCCTAGTTGTACAAGGATGTGTACATGTATACACAACGTTTCACTGAAAAGAATTACACCGGGATTTAACTTCACAGCATGTCCAGGGACTCTGGCAGAAACATCTGTGAAAAGAGAACATCAGTAAGGAAGAGAATTGAATCTTTTTGTGGGCAGATTATGCCCCAGAAATTCACTACTGCAAGAAATATCATTTGACCAATGCTACCAAAATTGAAGTGTAAGGTAGCTCAAATGTAGACTGAATGTAGACTTGGTAAAAAAGCCACAAAAACCTATTCTTGCCTAGTGGAACAATTTCCAATGTAGTGAAAGAGTGTTTACAATTTAACATCTTAAATATCGTAATAGTGAGATGCAGGAAATCAAACTGACTGACAGTAGGAAATTTTCTTTTCAGACTTTCATTTTCCAAGCTGAGAACATCTCAGAAGTTAGAAAATACAGCAAAGCAAACTGTAGTTATTAAATTTAATAAATATCCCTATTCTAGTGTTATCTCCAATTACCTGTGACATGGCATTTTAAATGTAAAAACTGTCATTTTATCTTCTTTTTCATCTAACTTTCAGATGTATCAGATTCATGTATTTCCATTCAAATTCTGAATGTCTCTTAGATTCGGCATGTTTGTCATTGTAAGCTTTTGCTATTTTTGATGACTTTATGGGTACTGACTGTGCAAAAGCATGGGAATAGCTGCTCGGATGGTTCACTGTGTTGGAGGAAGCTGAATACTCAGAGATCTGAACACCTTGTGGGGTGCAGAGGACCCTCAGCATGCAGCAGGCAAGCTCAGCGCCTTGCAGGATATATCTTCTGACTTTAATAATGTAATTTGCTTGTGGCTAAGAAATTGGTTGTGAGAGAGAATTCCCAGCCCACTGCTTGTTAGCTCCATTTGCTTGCTCTCGTTTCATATGCAAAATTCAGTCAATCCGAGAATCATAAAAATACTGTATGGCATTTGTGACTGATCCCACAATGGCAAACAGTAATATATCTTCCTCACTGAAGGGGGTTTCCCTATCCAAATTTGCAAAGAATATTCTTAAAATACTGAAATTTAGTCAAAAAAGTGGTTAAGACCCTGACCGAATCAGTGGGATAATGTAGACACAGTTAATAATTTAATCTTCTCTCACTCCTGTGATGTGAAGGGCATAGCCTGAACAACCACGAAATTCAGCACTAAACATTTGATTTTAATTTAGTACCTTTTTTTTTTTCCTCTTGATAATGCTGGAATTTGGAGCGAAGGGAAAAAAAAGTAGTTTTTCATATTAGTGATGTGTGACAGCAGTTCTGACTTTCTCTTATTTTTGATGAATTTGAAGCTCATTAATATGGTTTATTTGTGCAGTCACTAAAGAATACCTCAGTCCAAAGAAAAAAGTGTGGAAAAAATACTTTTGCCAGTGACAGACACCACATAAACATAATATCCTAGAAAATCCACTGGTTTTACATTGGTATCAAGGAGGAGGACCTGACACAAATTGGGAATTATATTTGTATTTGTTTCGTCGGTTCTCAGGTAAACAGCTTTTAAATGCCCTGTAATGTGGAAGTGTCAAGTGAGTACCCCAAACTTTGACTGTCCAATGTTTCACTAGGCAAGCTCCTTCCTCTGCTGGGTATCTAACACGTTTCTGTGCACAGAGCAGAAGCAGCCACAGGCGTGGCCAGATTTAGCTGATGGAAACTGCACTGGGCTGTTCTGCTTCTGATCCAGGGAGCCAGTCATTCCTCTCGCTCGAGGACTGTGTGCCTGCAACCCTGACCACAGCATTACAGCAAGAGAACTTAATTTCTGTGCTTTAAATCAGGTGTGTGTGTGTGTGTGTGGGTTTTTTGGTCAAGAATATCAGTTCTTGGGGCTGTGCCTTCCACTGGAAAGAGACACTGGTGTCTGTACGCTGCTGGAGTGATGGCAGAGATATCGAAGCAGGGAAAATATCCAAAGTACTAGAAATAGTAAAAGATATTCAGAATGCCAAAAGCTTACATACAGCAACTACTACTGCTTTGTCAATGAGTCACAGGCTAGAGGGCTTTTTGACCTGCATGGTAGGCAGAAATTCTTTCTCATGAAGGATTGTAAGATGCTGCTATTTTATTAGAGTTTCAGGAATGAAATATCAGTACCTTGAAGTGAATGAATTTCGTAATTATTTAATTATTATTATAATTATTTAATTGTTATTTTCAGGTGAATTGGATTTTAAACTTTTTTATTAAAAGTTTTATTTTGACATATTTAAAAGGACAAAAAAAGTAAACCAAATAATTAAAAGATATGCCCCCATTCATTGACACAGCTCAAGCAAGATATTTTTTTTGTGACAGGATTTATGTTTTCCATGACAGGATTTATGTTTTTCATGACAGGATTTATGTTTTCCAAAGAAAAGTTTTTGCTACATTGTCAATATTTGAAAGTCAGGGGAAAATATCAAGGTTTCTCATCCCAGCTGATGTCTGAGGGACACTTGTGCCAAAATTGTCACAGCCATGCAAAAAAACACAGTGAAATTTGGGTGAAGGTGATGCCCTACACATACACACACAAGTCCATGGACACACAATATGCACGTGGTTTTCTTTGCATGCTCAAACATAAGATACAAGCCAAGAGCTGAAGATGGAATGCAGCATCCCGTAGATCTCAAAATCAGGTCATTTATTTATTTACACTTTTATAGCCATTTAAAGTACCTAATTCCAGAAGATTTTGTTCCTCAATTTTTATAGTAAATCAATGGAACAGCAACAATGCCTCTTTTATTTGAGAGGATGCTGTGACGTGGTTATTATCACCATTGTACACACAGCGCCTGAATACGTACACAGACACAGCTACTTGCCTGTGCGTATTAAGTTGTCACTGCTCTAAATGCATTAACAACATTCATTTCAACACAAAAACCTTGGATTTATTAATTGGTTTGAATACCCTAAGCACTTCAATAGTATGTCCATGTTTTATTTTTTTCCCTGGTGTTTCAGTGATTTTACCAGAAATAACAACACACTTAATTACAGAGGAGCCTTAGCAGGTAAATGATATAGAAGATTTGGGAATTCTAATAGCTTTGTCTATTGAAAAATAAAAGTAAGATCACATTACTTGAGTAACCAGCTTTTTACAAAGCTAAAGATTGAATAAAAGGTTCCATTTGATGTAAGCTATTTCCAAACAGTAATGCAAAATCGTGAGAAAAATAATTTAGACATAGGTAAAGAACCTTCAAAATCAATGATGTTGGAAGAAATGAAACATATGCTGATGCAATCAAACAGAATTGAATTTCATATAAATGCTAGCAAATCCATATCAGATTATCACTGCAAAAACTTCATTTTCATTGATTTATAATGTATTATTATTGTTTCCACCAAACTGCCATAGACAGCCATTTAAGCAGCTGCCAAGTGCCTTAAGGGTAAATAGAGGGTGTCACTGACAGTGCTGGGTTATAGAAGTTTAAGAGACCGATAATTCACAAGTGCGGCAGGTGTGACATTCTGTATATTCATTAGTCTTTTATTTTAATCCTGTTGCCTAAGTATTTTACAGTTTTTTACGGGAGAAGGGTCAGTTGCAGGTTTCAGAAGGCAGCCACGGAGGTTAAATTGTGTTTGCCCCAGCCTGTTCCCCAGAGGGTTGGGCAGCGTCCTTTTGTTAAGCAACCAAATGATAGAAGAATACAGTAGGATGTCAGCAGACAGTCTTGGGCCAGAGACACACATTGGCAGGTCTGTTCCTGCAGAAAGGAGCTGAGAAGTAGTCTTTAAATGTAACCCAGGCTATGGATCTGTATACGTTTAATTATTGCACAGCACCTAACCCGTGGAAGTTTTGTTCATCTCTTACTGTCAGTCGAGTAAAAAAAGTATGGTTCACATGTGTTTGGTAGAACAGACTGGAGTGCACCCTGTTTTAAAACGTGATTAATGCTAGTGGTGTCAGTAGGGCTATTTACTCTCAAAACTGGGACTAGGAGAAAAATTTTTTGAGCAATGTTTTACTTGCTTTGAGATGCAGCAAATGCTCGTGGACTGACTAAACTTCTCCTAAACTCGGAACAAGGTTTTATACCAAGGGGAGAGTCAGAAAAAACTAGTCTGTTTTAGTACAATATTTTCGAAGTCCAATGGTTTTATTTTCCATTTTCAGATTGTTTCACTGAAAAGAATTACAAAGATTTCATTAAAGATGACTGAAAAAAATTAAAAGTGAATTTTTTCATGCTATACAAATGTCTCAAATAGAAGAGCAATAAAAAAAAGAGATCAACCAATAAAAACTGTTAAAATACTAAAAGTTGTTTTTTGTTGATACAAGATTCTCCCCACACAACTTTTGGTTCACTCAGCAAACTAAAAAAGAAAAAAATTCACTTCCTTAGGTAGGAGCATAATTAAGCATTGTGCTGGACCAGGCTGTGCTTGCTCGTTAGAAACAGAGCACAATAATTCTATAGTCCATTCATTTTCTGTTGTTTCCTACATATTTTAGATGTAGGAAACAGAATTTTAATGTTTTTAAAAATCATGCTGATATTTAACTATCTAAGGTGTTTCTTTTCAAAACAGGCTTGAGACCTCCATATCGACAGATCTTAAACAAAGACAGTCCCCAAATGTCTTTGTTTTCTCTGTGATGTCTGATTCGTCAAAGTCTGGATTGCCTTGTGGATGTGTCAGTTATTTTGTCAAAGAGGAAAAATGGTGCATTTTTATACCTCATTGGTGAGGAAGGGGAGTGAAATCTTGGGAAGTAGCACCCCTTACTTCACTGCATTTACAGTGCAGCAATACATGTATTTGCTTTTGTGTACGGTATGTGCTGGAAAAGAGATGGTATTGGCAAGCTCCCATCTCAGTGCATGCCCAGAAGAGGTGCAGAAACCTGTTCAATAATTCAGGCAATGGTGACCTCAGAAGTATATGTATCTGTTATCTGCTTTGGCTCATGTGATGTGATTTTTGGCCGCAGAGAAAGCTTATGGTGAAAATCATATCAAGTTGACCAAGCCAAAGTAAACAAACGCACACACACACACACGCACACACACACACATACATTTTGAGGTAATTTTTGGCCATTGAGATCATTCAGCCCTTTCAATATTTAAAGGAGAAACAAGATTTGCCATGATCATAAACATTTTATTTACTTTTTCCTCTGTTGCAGCATGATTGCTTTAGGTAATAAATCCAGCCAACAAGGAGCTAAAGGACAATTATTGCACACTAACAGCATATGTTCACTGTCACACTAGCAGGGCTTTATACGAGGGAAAACCCGACACGCAGGCTGAAAACCAACAAGAAGAACAGCAGTGAATGAACGTGGTGGTCCCTGTTTGCTTTGATGTAGGGGCATGTTCTTTGCCACAAAAGGCAAAATCTCACCTGGTTGTTTCTGGCCTTACAGAACTGAAGGAGGAGCAGCAAAAGGCACCCTCTGAGACTTTCTTTTGGTGTTTTATGCACAGCGAAGCACAGGCTGCCCTCACTGCCACTGTAAAGCACAGCTCCTTTTAGGAGAAGTCCATAGTCCAAGGGTGCCCGTTGGTTGTATTCCAGTTCTCATGACTTCCAAATTTACTGCACCCTTTGCCAACCCAAACTCTTCCACAGAAAAACAAACAAACTCCTGCTTTTCTTGGTTCCAATCCAGCATGGTGGCTCTTCAGCACATACATTTGTGCTGATGCCGATTCCCATTATTACCAGTGGACCAAAGGTCCGCTCTAATTGATTCCAGGTTTTGGAAGCAAAAGATCTGAATTACTGAGAATATAAAGCTCCTACAAATGGTAAAGAAACCGTGAATCTGCAAGCTGATTTGGGAGACAGGACATCAGATGGACACTGGGGAAACTGAGATGCAATGTCTGCTTCAGACAACTCCTATATAATCTCAAGTGCATCATATAAACTCACTGGTGTTTTAATTTCCACTCTGTCAAGTGAGGGTAATATTTTTCTTCTCGACAGAGTTGAAATCTGTTAATGATACAGGGAGACTTAGATAAATGATGACAGATTTAGGAAAAGGATATGGTAGGATTCATGCTTTTGGAGAGTGAATGCATAAGAGGAATCTCAGAAACAGGCTGGAAAAATGTATCTGGGAAATATACATATATATACACACACATACACATATATTTAATTTTTCAGCAGAATCTCCTTAGTACATAAAACACTGAATGGGGCAAGGAAAGGTAAATCCGTGAAAGATCTCCAGAGTTCCATCACTGAGAATCATATTTAGCAAGTTTAAGGATGCACATCATTTTGCATCATTAAAAAAATATGTTTATTAGTGTGGACTTCGGACAGGAAGTAGTGTACATGGATAGGAACAAAAGTGTACAGCAAAACAGTTGGTGCGGAAGACCTGATGTCCATTGTATGTAAATTTTGTTTTTACCTCAGAGTAGTGTGCACAGGCTGAATGTCCAATTGCTGCTGGTGTCCATTAAGAGCACTCCCAGACCACACATTTCAGTTTATTGTCCTCAGAAAAGAAAACACAACGCAAACCGAAGTTCACAAAGCATGGTCAACTGCTACCAAAGTAACACTCCCAAGCCAGACTAAAATACTCATATTTTGCCAGTTCAAACTGGTCTCAGTCTGGAGCTCTAAGTCATTTAGTTTGGTGAGCAGAAATCAGTGTCTAAACTTCCATTCTGCTTTACACTATTTATTAATCCGTTATGGTATTTTTGAATACATTTGACCTGTTACTATCTGACTTTCATGCGGATGTCGTGCAAGAAGTCTTGCAATGGAGCAGCAGCGTTGATCCTACTGTCACATTGTTCTCTTACTCTGATTTTAGCAGATTATCCAAAGAGAGGGCATTATAATCATCTGTATTAATCTGGGTGTGATGATATGGACCTGCAGTTATAGTAAACTTTGGAGAGGTGTAGTTCACAGGCGTCAGAACACAGTGTTTAGTGAGAATCATTACTGTTTTTTAGTGTCTAGCCTCAGAAATTTGATTGTAGCGTGGTTTCGTTGCAGACTTACAGTTACTGAAGACTAACAACAAGAAGAATGGCAGATAAACTGGGTTATCTGTTGGATATCTCAGACATTTCAAAAGGCAGCCCTCATATTCTACGTATACATATAAAATAACAAGGACTGAAAAGTGAGGTCTGGAACTACACAAGACAAATAAAATATAAATGTTGTTTGATTACCTCAGTTTGGGGTCTAGCATATGAGAATTTGATTCCTAGGGGTGAGTTCATGGTGCCTTAGGAAAATGGGATATTCGAGATTTCCCAGGATTACCTTGAACAAGTTGGAATTTGAAAGAAAAAAGTAGATCTTTGCTTTCTGCCATTTAAATTATTTTTGTAATAACAAATATAGGCATTTGCACCAAAACCATCCAAAAGAGTACCTGGGTGTAGAGTGCCATCATTTTCCTTTAGCAAAACCAAGTGAGAACATCCTTCTCTTCCCAAAGCTCCCATAAGGAAGCACACAGCACACCTATCTCTCTTTTGGTTAGAGGAACCAAAAATATTGATGCCAGATTAGTAAAAAGGAGACCTGAAAGTTCCCAGGTTTGGTTCATGTAACAATTTCAATTAAAACCACACTTTCTGAGCACTCTGGGTAAGAGGAGGTCCCTGCTGGAAGTCTCCCAGCATTGTACAACTTACACGTCAAATGTCTGCTGCTGGGGAGACGACTGCAGCATGTCTGTTTTGGACTATTTTGGTCTAAAAAGTTATTTTTCAATAGAGAGCCTACCTTTGTAACCTTTATCCCTACAAATATCCTCACTAAAATATTTTTTTTTTTCTTTTTCTCAACTAAGGTCATCAATTTCAAGGACAGGATTTGGATTATGAAACAAACTTTTTTCAATAAAGCTTCTTCTGTGCTCTGCACCAATTTTTATATATTTCTACAGCATGTAACCTAATATCAGATTAGGTAATCATGTAACATAATATCAGTAAGAGATTTATTTGCACAATAAGGGAAGAAGATAGATAAATACTGTTTTTTTGAAAAGGGATGTTGGAACATGTTGACATACAGCGTAGAATCTCCTGGACCCGGGGATTTAGCTGTCAAACTAAGAACACGTTTAAGGTTTGATTGTCCTCTCTCCTTACATGAGCAGGCCTCCCATTATTGTCAGTAGGAGTTATACACACAAAAAGAGAAGATAATAGACATAAGTAGTGAACAGGGTTGGAGAGTAGAAATAGACTCTAGTGGAAGTAGAAAATGCATCATTCCCTTTTCTTTGCTCTGTAGAGCCTGCATCATTTTGGTTTTGTGCATTTCCAGGAAAGCAAAATTTTGACTTGTAGAAACACATTTTGACTAGTTCTCATCTGGAAGAAATGCCATATGACATGAAGGATAGATGGATGCCACACTGACAGTTACACATGATAAAAATAAAACAGCTAACAAGCACCAGTGAACACAGGTGGGCAGTGAATCAAAGTGTCTTAACATATTAACCTATACAGTATAGCTCCTGTGCAGTTTTTCAAAGACATCTTGCTTCTTTCATTACCAATGGAGTGAGAATTACTTTTCAGTACTCTTTTTTCTTGTTGCTGAAAACCTTTATTATGTGTTCAGCAGAGAATAGCTCTTGCAACTATGCAAGCTCCATGCTTTTATCTATCGCTGATACTATTGATAAATAGGAACAGTGGAGATAATAACATTTAAATAAGACTGTGGGGTTTCTCATTAAATGTAATTCCCTTCTTAGTCAAACTTCTGTTTTCCTGATGGACGTTCATTGACTTTGGTGTTACTCTTAAGTTGTCCTGAAATGGAGAATCAAACTTATTGGCCTTAACCCTCTGCAAGTAAATCAGTGTTGGTGTAATGGTTATTCCTGTGTTAGTCCTTTCACCTTAGCACAATACAAACAACAATAGTTCCACAAATGGTCTCCTAACAGACAGACCCAACCCATTTTTTTCTTACCTTAAAAGGATTTTGTGCTGCCAACCAGATCGAACTGCAGACGACAGTGTCTAGTTAAAGCCTAGCAGGCAATGCTCTGACAGCCTGGCTGATATATTTCATTTTATGTATTAAAATCTATGCTTGAAAATAGCATCTGCATACAACTTTGGACAAGAGACCTGGGGATCACAGAGGCTCTGGTTCATCAAAAGTAACTAGTACTGCCAGTGTGCTGAAGCTCATTCTGGAAATGAATGAGGCAAGCACAATTACTGGCACTGTGCCTAAGCCCACCTCTTGTATGTACAATGGTAAGTCCTGAGGTCTTAGCCTCCTCAAGATCCACATGAGGCAGGATTTTGGAGTATTCTGTCATTCTCGTGCTGTTTGGGTACTTAGTTTGATTTTCCTTTAAATCGAGATAGTTGAGGAGAGGGTGCAGTGCCTGTTTTAGTTTTGTTTTAAGAAGGTCATGACCGACACATGCACATTAGTATTGAAGCACTATAACACTCCCGCGTTAAGCACAGACTGGGGCATCACTTTCATAGCAGCTTCCTCAGCTATTCTGCCTAGGGCATTTTTTCCACTTTGGAGCTTCATTAGTCCTTTTTTGTGATTTTTTTGGGGAAATTTTGTTTCCTTTTCCCTTTTACCCTATTATGAATTTTTAATCACAGATCTGAATCGTAGTTTATTTAATGACATTTCAGATCATAACACGAATTAAAATCTCATTAAAGTATTTATATAAATGCTGATGGAGCTCCTGTTTTCAGAGGCTGCTTTGACTTTTGCCAAAGGACAGAGCCAAGCTGGCGTTATTTGGACCTGCAGGCAACTATTTGGGATTTAGTCTAGTTCTACAGCCGCTAGTGCTTGACTGCTGGAGGGGGAGAAGAGATAGCAGCAGGAGGTTTTGAGATTCCTAGTGGGTACTGAGAAAAAGGGAGAGGTGCTGGCCAGTGACAAATTAGTTTTAAGTGAATTTGAGCAGTGAACTTGAGCATTAGGGCGTCATGGTGCTACCAACATCCCACTTCAGGGAATGCGTCTTGCACAGAAATTGTGTCTATTTCTAGGTGAGACTGAGAAGATCTGTTCTGTAGACTAAACTACATCTGCTTATTTTTGCCAGTGGCATTCTTGAAACCACTGATCTTCTCAGTGTTGAGTTATTCCCTTAGAGTGGCAGAAAGGGAGGAAGCAGCAGCACCAGCACAACAGATTTGTCCAGCAGTCTGCTGCATTGCACCACGTTTGAATCTATCACCCCTCCAAACTACATTGTCTTCAGCTGTTTAACAGGAAGAAGAGAAGATGTTAGGAGTGCCTGGCCTAGCAGTCCAGTAAATGTTGATATAGATGTATTTCTAACTGTGTTTTCCTACAGACCATAATTTCTTTTTGGATACATGCAACTAAGCATTAATTTCACTCCTTACGGTTCAGCTACTTAATTACGTACACATCATAGACTGTTTCGCAATGTCTTTATTTAGTTTAGTATGAAGAATTGAATTCTGTATTTGAGGTTTTCCACTTTTTACAGTATTGCTTTTTTGTGTATGATTCTCCCGGCCATAAAGGAGGAAAAGAAGAGATAGAAAGTGCTGAAGGTGAGCCAGGTGGTCCCTTGGTGCACGCGACAGACATAAAATCATACTGCTATTCATGAAAAGCTGGGCAGTCTGGTTGGATGAAACCCTTTTGGATAGCCTGGCTTGGGCAGTCAACTTGTAGTACGTGTGTTTCTTTTGGGTTCTATTCTGCTGCCACGTAGAGATCAGAGAACCTGATTTCATGCTTTCTGAAATCATTGTCAGTTTTTGGAATAAGCTTCCTTGGGAGCAAGGGCAAGCCCAGAGCACATAGCAGAGGAGGCAGTGGGTGGGTATGTGTGATGCCGCCACTGTAGCTGAGATTTACACGTCCTGTCTCAAGGACAAAACAATAGTCTTTCTAGCAGGACTGCCATGATTTAGAGCTGCTCTTACAAGCACTCAGCTGACACTGAGGGCTGTCACGTGTCACACAAGATCACATTGCATCCTTGTCCTTCTTGAAGACATAGTCTGCATCCTCAGCGGATAACAAGTCTCCAAACAATGCACAAGTTGTAATGAGTTTTTTTTGGTTAACATTCCTTTTTATGCAATTGTAGTAAACTAAACACTGTCATACACAAGATCATTTCTGGACAGGCTCAGAGCAAATACTTCATAGAATTATGGGATCATAGAATCATAGAATGGTTAGGGTTGAAATGGACCTTAAAGATCATCTAGCTCCAACCCACTTTCCATGGGCAGAGACACCTTCCACTAGACCAGGTTACTCAGAGCACCATCTAGCCTGGGCTTGAACATCTCTGGATGCCATGAAGAGCCTCATCCATCCCACGAGATTTTCCCTTCTGTTTTCCAGACTTTCTGAACATATTAACCACATGTTTTCTCCTATTTTTCTGTTATCATCTCATGAGATAGGCTTTGCCCCATCCCTCCCTGTGACTCTCCTGTCGTAAGACAGTTCCTCATTATTCCTCATAAATGCTGCTGGGTTAGTAGTACATACACCACAGGATACTGCCCAAGCATGCTCTGTTTACTTTCAGTTCTCTCTTGACCTCCTCTCATCCTGCAACAGACAGAAATTCTCTGCATTCAGATTATGTTTCTGTTTTTTTCTGTTTTGCTTAGAACTCTGGCTTTGTTCCTTTTTCTCTCTCCATATTGATATTCCTGCATCAACCACCAGTGAAACACATATTTAAGATACTGGTATTTTTAAGTTAAAGGTGAAGAGTTACTGAGATGTCACGTGTTTGCCACATTTGGAGATATTTATCTGATGCTAAACCAAATTGTTGGGTCTATAGATAGTTTTAGGTTTGGTTGCAGCTTCATACTCAGTTTGCAGGATACCTGGTTGTCAGTGCCTGTACTTACCCTGCTGGAAAAGATGTGGCTCTCTATACAGGGAACTATGCAAATCTGGGAAGGGAAAGATACGTGTGTTTTGTGTTTCACTCACGTCTTGGCACACATTCTGGAAGTGTCCTAAACACTCATCTGGACATCAGAACACAGGAAGATCTCTATCATTTCATCTCTTTCTTCTCCTTTCTTACATTTTCCTCCATGAAAAAGGGAAGACCATGACATTCTCAGATATTTTAGAAGAGGGCTGGAAGGAGCTAACACAATGCTGAAACACTGCAGACAGGTTGACATATGCTGTCATTTTGGGAATGTCTGTGTTAAAGTTTCTGTTTAAAGTTCAGGTGCTGGAAGAGGCGATCAACAGTCAGTGGCTATTCACCATACTTGTGTTACCACCTAATGTTGCTGGGTTTGCCTTGCTAAGCTTTATTCTTACAAAAGAAAAGGCTCCACCAGGCAGAGAATGTCCATCTGCTCTGCCTAACCTGTACTGATTTTGTGAAACTAAATTCTTGGCAATCCTTTCCTCCCTGCTGTAGCCCAGGCCAACCAGATGCTGTGATTCAACATCGCCCCACAGCAGCTTCAACCATTGTGTTCATATAAACTTTGAGAATTAACTTAGAGCAAAAAAACACTTATATAAGTGATGTCCTTGGTCTTATGCACAGAGCCAGGAAACATGATGTAAAGCACTCCCTTTCTTCCTCAGTTGTATAATTTAAATGTATTGCATTTCTTTTTTGACAAAGAAGTTCTTGTTTCACATGTCGGCTCCAGGTTCTTGAGGCTGAGCCCAGATGGCCACAAAGTGCTCCGTACTGACTGACCCTTCACAGCTATATTTTCAGAAGGGATTGGGGAATGTATCTCAATTTGCAGGCATTCAACTTAATATACTGCAGAAGTACCTGATTTATTGGCCAGCCATTCCACCACTCTTGGTAAAAATGAAGTTAGGTGACAGTGTCTCAGGCCGAAACTGTGACAAAACTAAAAAAATCTCCAACACTAAGCCACAGGAAACTCTCCTTGAATAGGGATCTCAAGGTTCAGTCCATGACTAAAAATATTTAAAGATGTAGATTATTCCAATAATCCATCAGATGCTTTCACAGCATGTATTATAAAGTTTGATTATTTTGACAGAGGCAGTTTAAATATGCAACTATGCTCCTGATTTTTAAACACCGATAGCTACAGCTACCAGGACCTTGTCTTCGAGCATCACCCTGGATGGCTGAACCCACACCTTATCCATTTGCTGCGTTCTATGTTATTGTCTCTTTGTGGGGGAGTGAACACCTTTCTGCTGAGCAGATCTCAGATTATATATCCTTCCATCTGTCCCCTGCTTTTCACTCTTGACAAACACTTCAACAGCTTTTTTATGGGTGCTTCTTAGATGACCAACTGTAAATCATTTCAGTGTGAATTCAATTTGATTTTATTTGCCTAAACCAAGTAGGTGAAGTTTAATTGCTTTGAGTTTTATAAGTGATTTTAGTCTGCATGAAGGCTGTCTGTGGGTATTCACATAGTTCTGTGCCCATAATTGTTAATGGCAATCCTTTAGTTCTTTTATGAAACTCATACAGATGCATGCACAATCTTCAAGAGGGAAAAAAAAAGGAAATATAGTCCCCTNGCCAAACACCTCCTGAAACTGGTTAACTTACATGCATCTTGCATCTTCCTTAAGGTTAAAAAGAGCCACTTCATTTTAAAATAATGTAATAAAAACACTGCTGTCAGGCTGAGACCTTGTCTGCCAAGCCTAACCCTCAGATGAAGTTTTACAGCCAAGTTATAAATCCCTAAAAAACCGAGGTGGTATTGACAGAACCTGATCTAGAGAGTACTGTCCTGGTGGTGAGGTGAGCTCAAACTGAGGGTTTCAAAACAAAGGTGGTCTGATAGCAGAGTCTCTGTCAGTTGCACAGATAGTTTGGCCATAGGCAAACATCATGCTAGTTTATTTATTTGTTTATGAGTGTGTATTAACCACCAGGGTTTGTATATTCTCAACCTTCCTTTGATCTTTTTTTCAGAAAACAAGAGTTCTGCCATCTGTAAACATTTCTGTGCTGACCATGCCTTTGGCTTAGTCAACATATGAAATCCATAAAGACTTATTTTTTGATAAAAGAAATGGCTAAAGACAATTGACATTATCGTTTGAAGTTTGTAGCATTTCATGTTAATTTAGTAATGTAGAAATGGAACAGAGGCCTGGATTTGTGTAAAGAACTTGTCCAAGGTTGTAACCGTTTACATATTTTGTGCATACTCACTTTGGTTTCCTACACAAGAAATTTAATATGATTTTGATTAGTTTCTGATGAGTTGAAATTCTGGTAAATGAAACTCCAGTATTGGAGTTTTCTGTCACTGCTGTATTTAGGAAATGATTTAAGAAGACTGCTGTATTTGCTTTATTTTTCAAATAATAAAAGACATCACTGAAAGATAAATATTCCTACTGTTTGCCTAAAACTGTGTTGATCCATGTGTAATATTTCCTAGAACATTCTGGTCCAAAATGTCTTCAATACTGAGTCAAGTAATTTAAGACATCTAAATCCCTTTCTTGGCTCTGACAGACTGCCACTAACTTATGACATGACTTTGGTTGAGTCATTTAACCTTTCTGTAGTTCACATTGTCTCACCAGATGTCAAATGAGGATTGAAATCCATGTTAGTTACAGAAACACTGGAAGACTTTACTGATCCAAATGGAAGAAGTTATAGAGGTTGTTCACGGTTTGGAAAAGGTATGGGAAGGTTTCTGAATGGAAAAAATAGTGTTCATATATCAAGGATCCTGAGTTTACTATGGTGAAGATTGATTTTTTGTTATAAGGATGGCTAATCTGTGCACACCCATTCAATGAGCTGGGAGAAAATCTACACGTCAAGTAATGCAACAAGCTGGGACACCACGAGCAATTTAGAGTGACAGATTTGGGCAGCTTCTCTCCATTCTGTTGGTGGACCCCAGGTGTTCACACAGAGAGGGGCGTAACCTCGAGCCAATAATGGTCCCTTTTGGCATTTACATAATGAGATGCAAAGATGCGGATGTGAAGGACAGATCCACTCTCAGACAAAGCAAGACTGAGGCCCTTTGTACAGGTGAGAAGCATATGCGCACATGACACTGTTCCAAAAGCTGTATTCTGTAATGATCAAAGATTTGTTAAATGCAACTGTGCGGGACACTAAACAAGAAACTGAACACCCGCATTTATTTTATGAGCCTACATTTCGGAAATAACTCACACAAGTATGAATGGGGAGCTACAGATTGGGAAGTGGCAGCATGGACTCCAAATTCACTGGAGATTGAGACTCCCAGAATTCCTTGATGGAGAGTACCAAAAGCAGCAATACCTTCTAGTATGCTGGAATGGAGAAGTACTGGCTGGTTGTAGCAATATGGATACACTCATGCACAGCCATCAGCCTGAGAACAGCCTCTGGCTCTGCCTGGCCCTCAGCACTGTCCCTGTTCCAGGGCTACGTGTCACTGAAAAGAATCTTCAAACCTCAAAGAGTGTGACCAAGTGTTACACACTAAGATTTAGAAAATGGAAAGCCTTCCTCCTCTAGTAAAAATGTCAGTGTATGAGGGACTTCAAACACCAAAACTTTCACTTCCTCCATTCTCTCCATGACTACAATGAATATGAACGTGTTTACATCCATTCTGTCCATCTGGTAGTTCCTAGGACTTCTGACTGAACCTGGGTCAGTGGTAATACCACAGTAACATCCTACTGTGTTTAGAATATACACCCAGCTGTGTTTGTAATTTTTAGAGCTGAAACACAAGCTGCACCATCTCAAGGAATAACAGGGGAAACAAAACAATGCAGCAAGCCATCATCCATCATGTGCTCTTCCTGTTGCCTCCCACAGCTTTCATTTAATTTTTCAGCGAAAACTTTTCTGTCTGTTAATAGAAATTCAATCAACTATTGGAATAGTAAATCCAAGATTGCTAGCAGAAGCAGAAATTCTACTAACAGGACAGTGGAGCGAGTCCTGAGAGCTCAACTGAAAATTTACTTGTTATATCTCATTCAGAATGTGCCATAGTACAAAATATTTCTGCAGCTTCCTAGCTAGTAAATACCATATTTACTTTGTTTTATGATATAAGACTTCATTCACAGTTTTTGTCTTGATGCTCCTTTGAAAGCTGTGGACATATAACTTCAGTCTTAAAGAGGAGATCTATGCATTTTAGTCCTTTTTGTGAAATTGTATTCAAGTTTAGGTACATAAACTTAGTCTCTGAAATCCATAAATCAAATAATCGTCTTTGTGAAAATGTTCTGTTTATTATGAAAATTATAAATATTATGAAGATACTCTGCTTTGTGAAAATCCAGAACATGGACCTGCGCAGATGAACTGTTTACAGACAGTTCTCCAAAACTGACAAGAAAAGTTTGTAAGGGACTAGAACTGGAAATGCTGAGCCTGGGACTTTGCTTTTTGTGGCATTAATGCTGTCTCTGCCTTTTTTCAACACCTTATGATTAATATTTAATATTTAATATGCACTCATCTGTTTAATATTTGAGGCTTTGTATGTATACTGTTATTGTGGAATCTAGCAAGTAGTCCTAACACAATCCCTCTCTTGGCAGGTGTAGTGGGTTGATGCTGGCTGGATGCTAGGCACTCATCAATGCTGCTCTGTTACTCCCCTCCATAAGTGGACAAGGGAGAGAAAATATAACGAAGGATTAATGAATTGAGATAAGGACAGGGAGAGGTCACTCATGGATGACCATTACGGGCAACACAGACTGTCGTTGGGGATATTATTTGAATTAATTACTAAAAAATCAGAGCAAGATAATGAGGAGTAAAATAAGTCTTTAAAAATCCCACCTTCCCCCCACCCTTCCCTTCTTCCCAAGCTCTACCTCCTCCCTCCCTGAGGAACAGCGAGATGGGACATGGAGGTTATGGTCAGTTCATCACACACTGTTCATGCCACTGCTCAGGGAGAAGAGTCTTTCCCGTGCTCCAGCGTGGGATCCTTCCCACAGGAGACAAGACTTCACAAACTTCTCCAGTGGATGTCCATCCCATGGGCACAGTTCTCCACGAACTGGTGCATCATGGGTTACTGTTCCACAGGGTGCAGTCATTCAGGCACAGCCTGCTCCAGTGTGGGTCCCCACAGGGTCACAAATCCTACCAGGAAACTTGCTGCAGTGTGGGCTCCAGCGTGAGCTCCTCCACAGGTTCACCTTCTCCAGCGCGGGTTTCCCCCGGGTTCACAGCCTCCTTTTGGGTGTCCGCCTGGTCTGGCATGAGTCTCCCGTCCATGAGCTGCACATTGATCACTTTATCCCCATGGTCCTCCATGGGCTGCAGGGCAGAGCTGCTTCACCGTGGTCTTCACTACGAGCTGCAGGGGAATCTCTGCTCCAGTGCCTGGAGCACCTCCTTCCCCTTCTTCTCCACTGACATGGGGGTCTGCATAGTTGTTCCTTCCTACTTTGCTCTTCTCTGGCTACAATCACATCTGTACAATAACTTTTTTTTTCTAAAATATGTTATCACAGAGGCCTTACAACCATTTCTGATTGGCCCAGCCTCGGCCAGCAGTGGGTCTGTCCTGGAGCTGGCTGGAATTTGCTCTGCTGGACATAGGGGAAGCTTCCGGCAGCTTCTCACAGAAGCCATCCCTATTGCCCTTCCACTGCTGAAAACTGGACATGCACACACAATACAGCAAGCTGTGGGACATGTAGCACTCAGGGGTTTGTTCTCCCAACCAAAGTCAGGCTGACAACAAATCACTTTCATCCTTTTAGTGTGCAGTGTTGAAACTTTTCTAGAAAGCACTGAGCAGTGGCATCCCATGGTAAGGACACATGAGAGAAACAGAAGCTGCACATTCAAGTTCATCCGTATTGCAGGTGAATCCGTCTCTTGGTCTGTTTTAGTTGGCAACAAAAATGAAGTTTTATACATGGTTGCATACTACTTTGTGTCTGGACTTGGATTTGGGATCATGTTTAGTGAATGTGGGTGCAAGGAAACGTGTTTGAACGCCAGCCAAATTCTCAAAATGAAGTGTGTATTTTTATCTTAATGCCAATTAGTAGTGCAATAAATAACAAAATCAGCATCTATCATGGGCAATTTGTTACTTTTTTGATTTTCCATATGAGAAGTGTCTTGTTTTGCGTGCATTTTTTTTTTTTTTTGTGTGTGTGTGTGTGTGTTTTAATAATCAGTCAGTGGACATGGAAGGCCCAACTCCAAACTGGCTGAAGGACATTTTGATTTTGGGAAGTGGTCATGCCTTCAGTATTGGTGAAGGAATTTTCTGCCTTGGACATGGAAGCTGTCTTGGTTGTCTGCAGTGCTGGCACTTTTCAGGGGGAGTTTGAATGGGGGAAAATGTTAAACACGGAATAAGGAGAGAAGTGTTTTTGGTCTAAAGCAACTGTTCTTGTCCGCTCCCTCTGCTCCCCATGCTCAAACAGTGTGACTGAAAATACATTTGTCATGTTTACCAAATACATGAGAAAAGACTGTCATTGAAATGAATGGTTTGCTGAGTTATACAAAAGTAGAAACAAAGACATACACCTAGATAAATGAATAAAGGCTGATGTGGAGGTTGCAAACTGCCTTAAAGAAGCTGCCTCAGATAGGTCTCACAAGGTTAACGTTCATGTGGAGCTGCTTAAATCAGAAATCTTGTATTTGTTCCCCAAGACCCATGGAAGCGAGTACATCTGTATGAAAAATTAAAAGTCAGATCTCAGGGGCCATCTTTCAAGATCAATGAAGATCCACATAGTTTTGTGTGAAGGCAATCAGATGCAAGATATTTTTTTTTCTTTTAATACTTTACTGCAGGTTTAATTGCAGCAATATTTCAATGCCAAAGAGAGTAATTTGCAGCTTGAATACAGCATTAGAGCTGCAATACCCGACATTTTAAAACCTCGGTATAAAAATGAGCATTTGGTACTAGTACCACAAGAATTCTCATTTCCTGTTCAACTTTCAAAGAAATTGAAGTTAAATGTCTATATTAACGTTTATAAAATTTTAGGAGTGATTCCCTTATTACATAATTAGCTTAAGCACTCTGCATATCTGCCGATTAGAGACATTACTCAGAGCCTGCCCTGGAACAGCTGCATTCCTAGACAGAAAAAGATACTAATGTGGCCCTGGGGGAGAGCTCTCCATTCTGACAGAATAAAACATTCTTAGAATACAGTTATTACGATTCATAATTGTTCACTTTAGGGGGAAAAAAAAGCAGGGAAAAAAGTATCTTGTTAATAAAAATTTCTAAGAGCTTTAAGTTCATATTTCAAAATTCTCTGCAGCTGAGGGTGCAGGTATCTGGAGGGGAGGAGTTTCTCCATGTTGTGTATAACGAGGAAGCAAAAGCAGGAATTCTGACTACATATGGCTCCCTAAATCTGATCAGATAGTGACAATAAGGGTAATGACAACCAGGATAAGTGTTAGAGGCTAGCACAGTGATTTAGCTGATTAAGCATGAGCCCAAACTGCACTAATTTAGAAGCAAAAAATCACGAGTCCATTTGGCTGCATCTGTGACACAATTACCAGGTGATGGTAAATCAAAAGAAAGCACAGAAAAAAGGAAATACAGGAGAAATTCAGTTTCTCTGGAATTACCACAGCAATTAATGACTTTCCAGCAAATGTGATCAGGAACTTCTACACTATTAAAAAAATCTTTTAATTGCTACAAATTGTGTGACAGAGAGAAATACTGTGATGTGTAGACTGCTTAGGTCAAGTGGGTTAAAGCACAAACAGCGAAGTCTAACAAGCATAGTTTTGAGGTCCCTAAAAGATGCTCAACCAGGGTTGTAATGAAAATATCCTGCTGGACAGATCTCTTCATCCTGAAAGTCTGGAAAAATGGTGGCCTGTTCTGCAGTGAAGCTGCTGGTACTTCTAAATTCTTTCTGACTCTTGGAGAAAAATACACCACCCTCTTACAAGCTAAAAGAACACATGTTTAATTGAAAGAAACTTAAAATTTTATTCCAGAGGGTCCAATGTCTTTTATGCAACTTCAGACTCACTTGAAAAAAAGCAAGATAATTGTAGCTCTCACTACACTTTAAAACGGTTCTGAAGATCTGTGTCCCATCTGGGCGACCTTTAACAAAGCAATTATTGCTCCAGTTTGTGAGCACAGTTCTCCTATTTCCTGCCTACAATTCAATGTGATAGAAACTATGGAGAAAACTTAATAAATCTTACTGACTTGAACCTCCTCGTCTTAGTCAGATGTAAAAGACCCTTATGAAACCATTGTGCTTTCATACCCTCCGAAGTGGTGTCAAGTGCTTAGAATACTGCCAAAGTGTCAGAGAGTCAAAGAAGTGCAGCTCACCACAAGCCGGGGCTGCCTCTCCTGTTGAGGCATTGGAGAGAGCAGTTGTAGTGCTAAGTGAAGCATATCACATGCTGTAGGTGGCTAATTGCTGCAATTCTTTCCACTATGAGCTAACAGAGCTTTGGAGACCAGACAGTCTGAACTGCTCATTCCTCTTTTGACTCTGAGTATTACAAGAAGTCAGTGATTCAATCAGATGTTCTGAATCTAGCCTGGCCTGCAGTCTCCAAAACTAGTATCAGTTTTAAACTCCTTTACCCCTTCAGCTGGGAAATCTGGAGTTTCTTTGTATATCTGCCTTTAAAAGCTGTTTTGTTTGTATTCATATAGTGGTGAGAAGACCATTGCATAATTCATATAGCATCCATTAGTTATTACTATAGGTTAAGAAGGAAGAAACTAATTTTGTTTTAATTTCAAACCTGCTGTGACATTGTAGCTTTCTAAGTCTAACCTGAAACTCAATGAGTTAGCATGCAGCTGAAGAAAGGCTGTCTAAGAAGTAGGAGAGATTACTAAAATACATAGCAAAATTAGAGTGAAGCCAGAAATGACTGCACAGGAGTGAAAAGTGAAGACTGGGAAAGAAACAGAACACAGAAAAAGGAACTTGAGCAGAATATATAATATGAGCCTTCACACTGGAAAACACAAAGGTGATCTAATTACATTGATAGATGCACGTTAGATTTACATTAGATTACTCCCAAAATATCCACAATTATATTCTTTCCCGTTATACACCGTGAGTGCTGCTGGAACTCATCTTTCTATTGCATATGTACGTAGAAAAGTTACAGACGCTTTTGCAAAAGAAATCTGCCTCAATGTACTTCGTGTGATTGCTAAGCACCCCAGAAACAAGGTTCTTACAGATGCATCTGTTAATTATGAGTTCTGGTTACCTGAGTGTATCTCCTTAAAAGTTAAGTTGAAAATCCCCTATTTTTGGTCTCTGCAGGAACAGAGGAGGGTTTAAAAAAGAATACTTTGCGCACTACCTAGTCAACTTGATCACAGCATGTTCCATTTTCCTTCTTTATAACGTTTAGATTGACACACCTTTCAACATTCATGGACTACTTTTTTCCTGTCCCATCCACAAATCTTTAATCATTTTCTAGGAAGGAAGTTAGAAATATTAAGATATAGTTTCCAGTTGTAACTGGATTCTTTACTTAATCTAGGCATAGATCAAGATTTTTATTTTTCTCTTTTAAATTTGATGTAGATTTTCTGTAGTAAACATGACCAATGATTAAGGAATGACCAACAGCAAAACAAGCAATGGGGTCTTCAAAATGACTGATGGCTTCCAGGAATTGTTTCCACATATAGAAAAGGACCTGCAGTCTTCGGAAACTCACTGTGGGACCAAGCACTTTGTTGGTCAACCAACACCAACATGCTTGATGGCACTGGATGGAGAGGGACTGGATTTGCAGCAGCGTGGTTATGGGTCTCTGTTGATGGGGCTGGTATGTCTAAGAGGAACTGAATTGTCTAATCAGTTACAGAAACCAGACTGGTTGCCTGCACAGGCCATTTCTTAGAGTGGTGACTGCTCAGCGTGTGTTGCCAGACTCAGAATTTATTAGACATTTAGTAAAAACTTGCCGCATGGATGGTGGCAAGCAATATATTATGGTATTAACACAGTGCATTTGTAGTTTTTGCTGCAATATTACTATATTTACGCTTAGATACAGAAGGGATGTAAGCAAGCTCTAGCTAGAGTTGTATTTTTTGGGAAACAAAAGATTAATAACCCAAGATAGCAAGTTCGGATTGTTGCAAACTTAATTAGCAGATATGGGGGATGAATATAAGTTATGAAGGCTGTATTTACACATTATATGGTCAGCTGAATAATATACATAATTCTGAGCAATTAAGAAAGTGGGAATGGTGAGATAAGATTTTGGGTAAGGTTCTCAAAGCCTTCAGGAAACTTCGTCCTTGTTGATAATTAATTGGAATTTTCAACTTCTGGCAAAAATTCTAGCAGACAGCCTGCAGGACACGATCTGTAAGATTATTAGCCCAGACGAAGTAAGCTTTGTAAATGAATGACTACAACCAGAGAATTACAATGAAAATACTGAATATTATCTAAAAAGCTAGTGGCATGCAGGAACCCTGGCAGCCTACACAACCAATGATAAAAAGACCTCTGACAAAATAAACTTGAGGTTTCCTTATGCCCATTAGGAGAGAATTCAGATATTTATAAGCTCTTAAGAACTTTCATATAACGCTCTCAAAAAAGAAGACATTTTAAAAACTACCTCTGCTAGGAAGCTTTTCCAGTGGAGTATGGTGCAAGTCCGGTTATTTCTCACGGTTCTTTTAGTTTTCTAATATTCTTGGAAGCAGAAAAAGTTAGCTTACGCTTGAGCGAGCAGTATAATTGCTGACTGTATCAATACGATGCAATATTCACTCAGGTAGTTTACAATAATTAATATGAGTATCCATAACTAAAAGACTATCAGCAGCAAAACTATTTTAAATGAAACTTGTCTGTGTGCTTAATAGCATTTTACCTGATCAAATTTCTGTTACTTATTTCTAAAAACACGTTATTTTCTCTTTCATCTGCAATGCCTCCACAAGTTTAACATCACTGGTGTATACTTTAGCTGAAATAAATGTTGTGTCTATACAAAAGACAACTTAACCTGCTTTGGCTAGTGAAATATCTACTACCAAATAGTATCATCATCAAGTGAACCATATATATAGGTAAATAGTTTATACAAATTATTTTGCCATTGCTTTCATTGAAGCAAGTTCAGTATGTGAAATATCTTCTGTGATCTGGTCTGCTAGGCCACTGATAAGAGTATATTAAAATTTCTTGAGTGCAGTAATTGTTTTATGACATTATTCAAAGTCATGACATTATTCAAAATCTAACCAATTACTAAAAACACAGCTGAGAGGTAGTGGAATGCTAATAAATAAGATGTAACACCTGATATACATTAAAAAATAGAGAAGTCTCTTGCCCAGAGAAATTGTGGATATTCTGTCCCTGGAAGTGTTCAAGGCCAGCTTGGATGAGGCTTTAAGCAACCTGGTCTAGAGGGAGGTGTCCCTTCCTGTGGCAGGGGGGTTGGGAGCAAGTGACATTTAAAGTCCATTTCAAACCAAAAAACATTCTGTGATTCTATGATATCTATTCCTTATTTCACAATTCAAGCATCTTATTCAAATAATTTAGCCTTCTGCAAAGAAAGTTACGTAAACTATGTCCCTGAAAGTCAGTCAAAATATCACAGACAATTTGATTACTTTGGCTGGTTTTGGTGAAAGCCAATCCCTGTCTCTTTTATTCCACAGGGACCAGCGTTTCCATTATTAGGGTAAGGTAAATGATGCTGCCAGATGACCTGGGAGTGTGTCATAGGTACTGACCTGAAAGTAATTTCTCCTTCTGTGCAAGTCCCCAGTGCCTCTAAAACAACCTTGCCACAGGTGCTGTGAGATTCAACCTGAAATTACACCAAGGAAATTAGTATCAAGATGCTTCTTAATTGATTTACTATCACTATCACTTGAGATAAATGAATATGACTTGTTTATGACATACCTAGGAAGGACAGGAAGAAAGATTGAAACTGTACTGTGCATCCTGTGATTACTCATCCAGGCTGATCACAGAGGCTCAGGAAGGAAAAATATTCCTCCAGTCTGAGAACATACAGGAGACTATGCATGAAAGCCTTGCCCATGTAAAAGGAAATACCATCCCAGCATCAGTTAAAGACAGGATCAATCCACAGCTTTGCAGAGTAAGAGTGAAGCTGAGTATGGAGAGAAGTGCCAATAGCAAAAAAATTTCACTATTCAGGCAGATTTAGATTAGAAGTTTAGGCGGATTCAGATCAGAAATTGCATGCAAATTTTTATCTGCAACAATATTTAGTTACTAAAGGAATTTGAGGTTTTCTCCTCTCTCGAATGCCTTTAATTAAAACTGTGAGCCCTGCTTTTTAACTGTGGATGTCTTCTGCATGGACCTCTGCTGCTGGATAAGTCATCCAAACTTCCTTCGGATTTAATGGGGAAACAGAAATATGTGCAAACAGCACTTGGTTCATGCTATCTGGTTTGGGAACATTTAAAGATAACAGAAAGATGACAGAGAGATACTATTTTTTTTTGTTACGTTTTTATAAATAATTTTCAGGACTAGCTCAGGTGAACATGTCACATCAATCTTGCTGTGCACGGCTTTAAAGTCACATGCAGGAGAGCTGCTGAAAAATATGGAACTTAAATGGAAAAGGACTGAAATCTGAAGGCCAGTATTATGTAGGCTAGAGAAGGCTTTAGATAGGTCATTCTGGCTTTGAAATATTAATTCTAGGAAATAAAGACGATCAAGACTGAAGTTCTGCTAATAGTGGAAGACAGCAGTGATACGTAATTTTAAACTTAGTTATGTAGTGTCCTTTCAAAAGGCAAGTGATACTGGATGTAATGAATGATACTGCAAAACTTAAAATCTCCTGAAATACCTGAAAGTAGTAGATGAACTTGGAAAAGGAACACAGATGGGGCTTCTCAAAGGAACAGTGGCAGAACTGGAAAGAGCAGAACCCCACAAAATGCGCATGCTAAAGTTATCACTGGATAACTCCAGTTAGTCTGGATGCTAACAGGTGCAAAGCAAAAAAGGAAATCACTTTATTGGAAAAATGCTTTTATAAAATATATCTATGTATGTTGGGCTATGTAGCTCTTAGGAAGACATAGCTTTTCTTTAAATGACGCTGACTTCTCTAACCACATGTATGTTTAGACATTATTAGTCATGGAACTTGAATGCAGGAATGAGCATTGCGGGATTAGCCTTTTCCTATCCTATCTAGTCAGACCGTGGCATGCTCCGCCTCATGTGAGCTGGGTAGCTTTGTGGCTCTAACATCACTGCTCTGTGCTGACATATCATACCTCCCATTTTTTATAAATCCTTTTAATCTGTTATTCTCTCCTCTGCAGGGCAGACATGTATTCATTATGTAAGGATAAATACGGTCTGCATACTTTGATTCCATGATCAAATGCAAAGTTTTTCCACGAATGAGTGCATACTGCTTATAACTCTTCTCTATTGCAGTGTTTCACAACACTGTTGACAAGCCACATCATTTCCAAGGGTCTTAAAAGCAGTTAAAATAATGTTCATACTAGCAATAATTAGCAAACAGACTATATGAATAATCACAGTCATTCCCACAAAGATTTCTTGTTTTCACAGACTAATCCATTACCTGCTTCAATGAACCGTCTTGTTGTTAATTTGCAAGGCTTTCACCCCTAGGTGATGGAAATACCTGCCCTCTTCCCAGTCTCCCATTAAGTATGGTTTTCAGTAATATGTATAATTCATGAGAAAAATTTGTTTGTCAAGCATTCCAGACAGGTCACTTAAATCCTAGATCAATTGATAATGTTCACACCAACATGGCCTGGAATTAAAATAACCCTTGCACTGGCTTCAGTATTTCCTTTAAACTAACGAGTTGGGCTTCAACTTTTAAAGATGCATAGAAATCATTACTGTTTTAAATAAAGATTAGCAGTAGAGCTTTTTTTTTTTAAAAAAATAGATTGCTTCTCTGAATGCAGTTCTTACAGTGCTAGCAACAAATGTCATGCACTGTCACAAATGCATTCTGGCTTTTCTTGCAGCAGCAGCATGTGGGAAGCTGAATGGGGAAGATAGTTCAAGTAGATTTTATCTTCTAACATGTCAGAGTAGAATCCATCTGGAGCAGTGAAGTTGCCATTCAACTTATTTTTTGGTGGTTTGGGTTAAAACTTCCATCCCCATTGCATCTCCCACCTGTCCCAACAAAAATCTCCTGTCCCATGCAACTCAAAATGTAATGGGCAAAAGCAACATAGAAATATAAATACCCTTGATAAGGGCACTTGGAAAGCAAATAAAATCAACCACATGTACAATCTCTTCTTGTAGATAAAGGGTCTGCTTTCTGTTACCATAATTCTTTTTCTCTTATGCATCCTTATGTCAGCTCTGAGCAGAAATGCATCATTTCTGTTCAGCATTGGATTCTTCATGAAGGGAAGGCGGAGGACAGCACGGGACAAAGTCTGGGTTTTAGTAATGACCTCCTGGACCTACTGATATCAATGGACATCTTCTGAGGGATGTCTACGGAAGCAACGCTCAGTAACTAGGGCTTGGTCTGAAATTCAATACAAATGGACTTTGATGAGCCTTGTGGTTGTCTCTCAACTGAGAGTATTCTATGATTCACTGTATATTGATACACATAAAAAAAAAAATCTGAATTTTTGGGAATTATGTATTTTA
The DNA here is from genome assembly GCA_013397755.1 of Cnemophilus loriae. Lineage (NCBI taxonomy): Eukaryota > Metazoa > Chordata > Aves > Passeriformes > Corvidae > Cnemophilus > Cnemophilus loriae. The sequence continues at coordinate 782,038 of VZTF01002009.1, forward strand.
TTATCTCACCTTCCCAGTTACACATGTATACTGCATTTGTCTGATTTATTGTTCCATGTATATTTAAAACCAGCAATCAGAACTCTGGATCCATTCAATGTAAACAAGTCTGAGTACTACAGTGCCCACATATAATTAAAAAATAGATATATGTAAATGTGACATTTGAGTGAACAGGTGTAAATATATCAGTCTGCTACAAGCTAACATTTCCTGCTCATAAACATTATTCCCTTATTGCTCTCTGCTCACTGTGCTTAATCCCGCAGGAATTATGATGTTTGTAGCTACATTTTGTAATGTATAGAACTTTATACTAATGCATGCAAGGAGCTGTGACGTTTGCATAAGTGCTTCTGACTAAATGAATGCTTAAAAAGAAAACAAAGTTGTGCAGCTCTTATGGTAAGAACACTTACTTGCATTGCATACTGGAAACATAAAAATTGACCTTCTGGCTTAGGTCACCCGCAATTCTCATCGAGCCATACTTCCATAAATAGCTGATAGCCGAACTCTCACTCAGATTAACAGAAGTTGGGCTAGATCCTTCCCATATCCCATTGCTGGGCTGTTGATGCTTAGTTCCACAGGTGGAAGCCAGAACAAACCCACCTTCCTGAGGAGGTCTGAGACACTGCCAGGGACAACACTCATAAAACAAGTGTCAGACGTGGGCAGGGTTCACTTCTGCAGGTGCTACACTGGAGCCTCCAATGTCTTTTTGTTTGTTCATTTTGATTTTTTTTTAGTTCAGTTTCTGTTTTCTTTCATCAGACGACAAGTAGGACGACTCACATAAGCAGCTCATCCACTGACTGCACAGGCAGACGAGAAACCTAGCAACAACTTGATGCTGAATTTTTTTGTTGTACAGCTTAGAGGTGCAGAAGAAGCTTGAGCCAGCTCAGCCAGGAAATTATCCCAAGGGTGAAAAATTAGGGGTTTCTTAGTGTGAATGATCAAACATCTGGGGCAGCAAGAGTATCATACACTCGTATATAGGATTGCAACTTGCAAAGAGCACATTCATGTTTGTGCTGAATACACAAACCCTGCATTTGCAGGAGCCTGTTGGGATGGCTGCATGTGACAGACAAGGAAGGTACCAAGGCAGATACTTTAAAAGTATGTTCTTCATCAGGTGTAAACTGGTATATCTACCTGCACTTTAATGAAGTGATGCCTGCTTCTACCAGCTGACCCAATTTACATTTATTTTAAAGCTTATGCTGTACTGTTTGTTGACGATATTGAATGCATCTTATTGTTTGTGTCTTGGCTTTTTGAATTCAGTAAACTTCTAGCTAAATGATCATTTCACTGCCAAGAGTTCAGATCACTCAGTAGTTTAATGAGGGGAAATGTGTGGATGTAGATACTCAATTCGTTTCCTGATATCTAAACAAATCTAAGTTTTCTGTTTGCATATGAAAGACCAGCCCCCTTATTACCAGGAGAAGTAGGTTCTCCAGGGCAGGAGCTATCTTTCTCTTCTATTTGCCTAGTGGCCAGGCAAATTCTTTTTATTGTGTTTTGGTTGTGCCTAGAAGTTAGGTCATGGATCAGGGCCTCCCTGAGCCAGACACTTAGACAGAGGCTTGACAAACAAATGGCTTTTACCCCCAAAACCTGCTGATTTATATAACCCTCCAGTTACATAAATAAGAGTTTAGCTATCAAGGTGTCCTTGTTCCATAGGGATGTTGTTTATGTCAAATGTTATATTTAATTGTCCCTATGCTTAGATGAGCACGTGCAGCACAAACTATGTAACACGGCCCAGACTGGTCCTTGCTCCTGCACCCAGTGCGTTAGGAAGCTGGGAAAAGAAGGTGGCAGTTTCTGCGTTAAGTAGTGCAGCACAGAGTGGGTGAATGGAGGAAACAGCTGGTGCTGAGCACCTGGCACCCCTGCCACGTGCGTTTTGGGGAGGCTTCTTTCAGAATAACTCTGATGTGCCCTAGAAGTGGAAGTGCAGCTTCTGGTACAGTGTCATTCCAGCAGAGTCCAGTTTGTGTCTCTGAGACTGCTTCACACTTAGAGACAGGTACATGGCATGGATTGCAAGATTTGCCCCAGAAGTGCAGATTTGATATTCATTTAAAGACTAATTAGGCAGTTGTGGAGGCTCTGTCCAGCTCAGGACACAAACAAGACTTGCCCAGAGATTACACAGTGTCCTCTCCACCCTCTTTAACTGCCTTCTGAGGGAAAGCAGGGAGAAAAGCACATGAAAACGGTCAATTTTAAATGACAAAGGAGAGCGCTCATTTCCTTGACTGTCTGAAATGCTGAAGGTGTGAAGTAACATTTAATTTTATTACAAGAATGCATATATTTTTCCTCTAGAAAGGACCTTCCTTCAGCAAAACTCGTAGAAAAAGGAAGCCTGACCCAGTTAAGGCCAACCTGCATTTCTACAACAGGTATGATATACTATATTTCACAAAGAGATATTTTCCAACTTTCTAATCTGAAATACATATGAAATAGTTGTGTTAATTCTGGCAAAAGAACATTTACAATCTTCAGAGTTAAAGCTGACAATAAGATGCTCAATTCCTAAGTGGGTTAAACTGATTAACTGCACTTTTTTTTTCCACCAGGAAACGGCTTCATCTGGCACTATGACATCACTGAAGATTAGATATAATGTCATATAAATTTGTAGGAAGCCCATCTTTAAAATTTTAGTATTTCTTAAGCTTTTTTTTAGTATAAAAAGTAGCGTACATCTAATAAATAAGTTAAAGTTATCTCTGACTAAGGCAAACAGTTCTCTACATATTGACTGTAAGTGCAGCACATGTTTGAAAACATTTTCTTTTTCAGCTACCAGCAAAGGAAATAAGTTTCAGGTTCTATCAGTGTCAGATGGGGGCAAAACACATTTCCAAACAGGAGGAAAGGATTTTTTTTCATAGAAGCACCTTACTCTGCACATGAACTCATGAGGTCTAAAGAAAAATGAGCAACACGGGAAGCCAAATCCTATTCACAATAGCTCACACCAAATATTATTCTGCAATCTTTCAAGGTCCTTACCATGCAGTGGTCAAAGTTGGGATATCCCTCCTTGCCACTGATATTTTTAGACAAGGCCAAATGTAGACCAGCTCAGGAGAGTAGACTCTCAGCATATACAAGGTTTAGATTTATCCCTATAATTGTATGAGGAATCAGTGGATCGGATACAGCCACTTTATTTGGAGAGAAATAGGTTAAAAACCAGCAGGTGGCAAGATGACAGATGTGGAAAGATGAGCCACAAAACTGTCTACAAAAAAAAAATTAATTTGGTTCCCTTTTTTCTCCCATTTTTCAACCCTTTGGCCTCTTAGTATTTCAACAGGCCATCAGAGACCTTTAATGGGATAGATACCATGTACCCGAGGAAGCAGTGGGGCATAGTCTCTGTATTTACTATTTATTTGAAATATTGTGCTTTATGCCCAGTAGGTCCTCAGAGGGCCATCAGGAAACTACATTGCCTGGTTAATGGCCACCTGGAGATAGAAATAACACATACATTGTGAATGGTTTTACTTTTCCATCCTAGTTTCTTGTGAGAGGATCTAAATTCTAGTTCTTTGTCAGAAGTGCTCCTGAGAACTTTTTTTTAAAAACGTAAAATGTCACTATCTTTGGTACATGGCCTGCCTCTTAACAAGAAATAAAAAGGTCAAAGGGGTCCAGATATTCCACTCAGCGCACAGTTTATAATGTCTTAATCTTCCTGGCTCCACCAAAATTTAGGTCTTTCCACCATTATGGTTTTCTTGTCTAAAAGCATGAGGAAACCATAGACTGATGTTTGGTTTAAGCTTAGGCATTATCCAGTCTCTTGGGTGATAAGTAATCCTGAAGAAATGTCAATAACAACAAATAACCCAATGCAGTGTCATAGAGTAGGAACAGGGAAGGAACAAAAGGGAAGCAAGAACATAATGCTCCTAATGTTACTCACTCTGTACTACCATGTCAAGCCAGTTGGATCTCTCTTGTGTTTTTCTTCACCTGTGCAGATTTTTGGAGGTAGGACCTGTCTGTGGTACATTAAGGCCCATTATATATAAACTTCATGTTATTATCTTCTTTGCTCTGGAGTGCATTGAGATCCTTGTGCGTTGTGTACATTAAAACATATTAGTATTGCACTTCCTCATCTTTGTTACACATATTTAAAGGACCAGTCCTGTTTATGCTTAATAACCTTGTCTAGCTTTGTTAATCATGCTTTTTTTGTCCTTGTGGGGTCATGGTCAAGAGTAAACATTTGGCTTGAGTACTATGAGGAATAAAGGGGTAGCTAGCTGGAACATAACTAAGTAAAATTCCTTTATGAACTTATTTTCATTCAGTATATCATATCCTGACACAGAAAGTTGCACATTAACCAGACTTGTGACTACATTCTGCTTTAATTGTTTTGATTTGGTGCTCTGCATAGCCAGAGGCTTTTTCTATGTATTAATAAACATTACATTAATTTTCCATTGTTCCTGGGCTTTAGATATCACAGGTCAAACTGGAGCCTCGCGACTCCCACTGGAAAACAAGACCAAACAAAAATGCCATATTGTGTCAGGAAGTGATGTCAGTAGCTGGAGTTTTGCTTCCAAACTTCTGTGTTTTACTTGACTTGTGAAGCTGTTTTCCTGTGCAAACCCATAGGCTTAATACTTGTGGGAATGACTGAGAACAAACATCTTGCAGTTTTACTGACTATCAATGCATCATTCTTTGACACACTATTAACAATCTGTTGACCTACGTAAAAATTGGAGTTTCAGGGAAAAAGAAAGTGTCCCATGTCTGCTTATCGATAAAATGCTCACGCTGCATAGATACATGAGTATATTGGATCGAGCTGCCCGTAGTTAACACATTCAAGATCCTACTTATTGTCAATATCTGACCCAAAACCAATGATTCATGTTCCAAAGAAAATGCTGCTTTTATATTTTTCCACCAACCCAGTCTCTCACCACAGACCCAAGTTATTCCCCCAACTACTGCTCTACATCTGGGTGACATGAGAGATAATTGCAGGACGCTTACAGTCCTGATAAACTACGGTTTCCCTTGCTCTGCAGCCCTTTGAAGTTGCAGACAGTTTCATGATAATTGATAATCTAATCTCTTCCCAGCCTGTTTTTTTTTAAAAGGCTGCTCTGAAACAGCAAGAAGGGGAAATATTACAGCATAAGTATTGATTGCTGCATGCAGAGGTCACTGTGTGGGGATTGCACTTTTATCACAAGGTTCTTGCGAAAGGTGAAGTTTTGGCAAGATCCTAATAATAACTGTGGAGTGCTAGTTAAATACAAGGGGCAGGGGGAGGAAAATTATTTTTTGTTCTTAGTACCTCAAGGCTATACATGGCAATTACTATTGCAGAGGCAATAAAGAAGTTGTTAATTACAGGTTTTATACCCTTGTAGCCCAAAGTAAGAATGAAAGGACTAAAGGTTACAAGTGGTACGGAAGAAAGAAAAGGACAGAAGAGTTGCTGGAGGTTTCGTGCCTTTTAGTGAAACAAGTTATATAAGTTTTAGTGGGTTAGGACATGACAGATGGGCAATTTCAATTTGATCAGGAAAAAAACTTGAAATCTTACTTAGCGTTTGCTTTATTGCCCTTCATATTTTTGCTGGGATTACATATTTACCTAAAACCTTCACACTGACTGCTGTCATCCACTGGAGCAAAGTCATTGCACAAGAACAATGTGAAAAATGTTAGAGTTTTGCAGCTCTAAATATGTTTCAGAGACGTTTTAATGCCTGAAATTCTGGACAGTGGTTTTGTCTCTCCAGACTCTCTCCAGAAATACAGGGGAGTTGGTAAGTGGAACAGTTACAGTTTGCAAGCATAATACAAAAACATGGTAAATATCTGTGTGTTTAACAGAGGCAATTTGTTTGAAAATGAGAAAAGTTTCCGTTCCATTCCATTTGACGAACTTATCCTTTGAGATAACTGATATTCATGAGAATTTGTAGTACTGTAGAATATGTTAACTAGGGGCATGTAATTTTCTGAATGCTGACAGGGATAAATATATGCGCCTGCACACACACAAAACTCACACATACTTAATGAGAGCAAAATTAAAGTCTTCTGAAACAAGGCTGATTGATTAAAACTCAACAGACCCACACAAATATGAACACTAATACACATGGCTCATAAAGTGCTTTCACACCACATCTTTAAAGGGGCAATGCAAACACTAATTTCTCACCAGACCAAACCGCTAACTGTGCCAGGCAAGAAATGGGATAACTGGTGAGTAAAAGGCATAACTGGCTCCCGGAACATTTCCTCTCTCCTTTCCCTTTTTCTTCCCCTGACTGTACACCATCGCAAATTAGAGCTCTTTAACTTTGAGCCAGACCGTATTTCCAGATTACTGGAAATGGCAACATAGTTTGACCTTATCCATCCTCACCCTACTGGCCTTTAAAGTAAAGAACAGGGCTGTGGTAGAGCTGTCTACTTTGGTTTTGCACCTTCTGAGAATTCATCAATTGCATTACACTTGGCATGGTTGTTTGTAAAATTGGACCCAGGCAGTGATTTATTTGCAAAAAATCAATAACGTTGAATTTGACAAGGAATAGGTCTTATAAGCCAGGTGGAATTGGATACAACTGGGAAATACTGTGATAGTCCAGCATTCTCCTTTTTAATTCCTCTTTCTGCTCTCTCTTTTCTCTGATCTTTTAGATGCGTGTCAGTGCCTTACTTGTAGGTATTTAGATAATACAGACATTACTGCTGCTCTTTCTACTCCACCATCACCTCTTCTGATCACAATAATTGCTGTCACTAACTGTGAGGAGATACTGATTTCCAGCAGGTGAAGTTTCTTCACTTATTCTTCACCCTTCCATTACCTGTGTCAGTTGTGCTCCTTCTTAAGGTTTCTGCAGGCTTCCTTAGAACACCAGGCATATGAGTTTCTGGAGACTCTTTTTCACAAGAAAATTGAGAGAAGAATTTGGTGAGAACCGTAATTCCGTGGGAGCCACTGGACATCTGCAAATTCTCTGTTTGAGCATTGTGATTGCACAGATAATTTGTTCGGATCATGTTCCATGAGTTTAAAGTCTCCTGGCTGTCTCCGACCCACTACACATATGCATAAAAAATTAGTCTGCAACAGTGCTGCAGATCTGAGATGGTCTGGAACTCTCAGACTCACTGCAAAAGGTCTGTGTGGCTCACTTACCATACCTTGGTCCAGGAAGTCCTGAACATCCATATGGATTCCTATCATTATTATTTTTTCTCTGATCTCTCTGTTATGATATCATCTTTGTTTTCTCCTTCCTCCTCCTACTCTCTGTACTTCCATGTGATTTCATTTTCTTATCTTCTCTTTCGCAGCTTTATGTATTTAGCAATCATTCTCCTCCCAGAATGACGCGAGGAGACTCCTCAGTGTAGTAGGCCTCACATACTGTATTCAGAAGAGAATAAAAAACAGAAGAAAGAAAATAAAACAGCTCAAGAAATCCACTTAGCCTAGCCATGTGAAATCAGGTTGTTTTGACTCTGAGAGCCGCATCCTTCTCTTATATTATCTTGAACATACTTTTTTTCTTCCACTACTTCTCTTTCTAAGTTTCCCTTGTCTCTGTCTGGATTCCTGACTGTACACCTTTCCATCCCTTGCCCCAGTCTCTCATTCCATTTCCCCCATTCTGGAAGAGATCATAGATGTAATTTGAATTATCTGAGGACAACGAGGGCGAATAAATGTATGCTGGCTGATTGACCCTGGTCAGGCAGTCTGAAGAAAACAGATGGCTTCTGTGTCTTTTATCTCAGAGACAGGAATTACTATGGAAAATTATTAGCTACTATTGTGGCCTGTGTCAGAGTCAGGTAAGGAAGCATGTAGTAGCTTTATATAGATAAAATCATTTATTGGGCCTAATTTTCCTGCTAGAACTCTATCCCACTTTTCTAGGAATTTTATAAAGCAGTCATTTTAGCACACAGCTTTCCCCGTGACTGAACTTTTGTGTTTACTTATTTTAAATACGACACCTTTTAGAAGATATTGTGTGGGAAGGTGTGGTGTGGGAAGAAACTGCTGCACTTTGGTTAAAGCACCAAGCATACACTTAATAAAAGGCAGAAAGTGGACACATTTTTTCCCTCAACCTTAAAAGAACTTCATATGCTTACGGTACTAAAGATTTTCTTCTTAATTTCATATGTTGGTTGATCCTAGTCTCTTGGCCTGATTTCATGTCCTGTATTTTCAGAATTAAAGCTTTCTGTCCTGGTTTCTTTGATTTCCCTAGCAGTGTTTTCATGTCTGTTTGTAATATCCTTTCTAGTGGTTGTTGTTTCTTCCGTGTCGTCTGCTCTGTCTGTGATAGAGCTTTCTCTGGTGTAAATTCAGGCCAACATCTGAGTGGTGAGGACGAGTACTTTTCTATTTATCTCACATTCTGGAGAGCTTCTGTACAGTTTTCTTTGGTGTGTACTTTCTTATTATCTTCAGCAGGAGTGTGTATAGCTCTGCCTAGCAGACCAGATCTCCGGGATCATTTTCCCATGTTACTTATGAGAGGCTTGCTGCGTGTCTTTGCTGTGTAGTTTCACTGGAGGCAATTTGGGCACAGAAAGCCTTTACATGCTAAAATGGAACTGATACGCAGCCATGGGGGTTTTTGTTGTTATGCATGAGGATGCTCCTTTCCTGCGAAATCCCAGTTATGTTCTTCTGATACTACACTGGGCACAGATACATTAGGATGATCACAAAACAATTTTGCCATTATTTTGTAAGCAGAAAAATAAGATCTACAAAAAAGTTTAAATTAAGAGTAATCAAGAATTTTCCAACCAACAGCGGATTCATAGCTCATAAAAAATGTGGGTTTTTTTAGAAATGAAAAACACTTGAAACTTCACGTGTTATTCTTCTGTGGACAGCATGGGCCATCTAGTCACAACATACTCATGGCAATCCTTCCTACATTACTCAATAGAGAGATGTAGCTGGGAAGGAAACTGCATTTCACTCATGCCTTGTTACTCTCTCTTTCATGTAGCAACAGGATAAGGTTCTGCCCCCTTTGCAAGCATCAGATCTCTAACAAGAGACTTGAATATCTGTGGACTGTGTGAAACGCACAGAGGAACTGCTGCTTTCAGAGCTACTTCCCTACAGCAGAAGAAGCAGCCAATGCTCTATGGGGAATAAGCCCCAGTTGGCTGTCCTAAACTATTACTCTTATACTACATTCCTTTTAGTTTATCCTGCGTCTTAAATAGGTAGGTAGAACTGATGTCATTTAATAGCCAGGATATTCATAGGAATGACCTACATGTAGAGGACACAGACTGTAAACAAAATTGCATTTTGTTCATTAGCTACAGTACAAATCAATTCTGGGTAACAGAGACATCCTAATAAGACATTTTTTTCGTACCTCTATGATCAAGGTGAACCTTAAAATAGTTGTGTAATATACACATATGATAATAAATTATTAACTGTACAGAGATAAACTGGACCCATTCAGCAACATCCAGCTGCTACTTATAAAAACAATATTCTGAGAATTATGAATAGATCACACTTTTAATATTGTGTTACTATACTATGGTGTAGAGGACATAGATCTACTTATACCTTCTTCTCTGAGGTTATTCCTAGATACACTGTGTGTAACCTGCAGGAAGTTTAGTCCCTCGTATAGTGTAGGCGTGGAAACATGAATTTCCAAGAGGATTACACCAGGGGTTTCTGTAATTCATTTTCCTCTCTGACAATGACTGGCATGTATTCACAAGTGAGTGTTAAATGTGATAAATTTGTAAGCTAGGCTCCAAGTCAATCAATTAGCTACATGAAAACTCCTAATCTTGGGTTACTTATGCTCTGGATATATTTCTACCAGCTCTGTATGCACTAACAATGTGTTAAATGATGGAGTTGTGGTGATTGCTACAAAAAATATGCAGTCTATAGTCTGAGATAGGTCAGAAAAAAATGCATCTAGACATTAGGGATGTAGAATCCCTCAGACAGATCAATGAGACTATCCAATACCGATGTAAGTTAAAGGAAGCAGCCTAGCAGAAATGGTAAAATTTCAGGGCTGATATAAAGGAAAAAAGCTTCAGAAAACTGACAGAAAAAAGGGACAATACACATCTGGGCAAGAGAATCAAGATCTGGTGGGTCAATACATGTGCTGGTAAGGGGAGTGTTCAGAGGAAAATGTTACATGTAATCGAATTTGAATTGTGTGTTTAAGAGGTTTTGAAATAAAAGGCTCCCACAGACATAAAAATAATTTGCGAATCATGAAGTGTTCCCTTTCCAAAAAGAAAAATAAAAAGAGAAAAAATTTCCCAAACCCTGGAAATGCTGGATATCCCCAGAATCCAACATACTAGCTGTGATAGAGTACAGATAAATTACAGCCAATCGAAAGCAGTAAGGTAGAGTGAGTGTTTGGTATGTTGACCTGTTTTTCACTAGCGGCATTTATTCTTCAGAGGTGTAACAACTTAATAGTGGAAGGGCGGTAGCCTCAGACTGGCTACAGAAACTTTTACTTCTTGGTCACGGTTTGAGTCCAGCCTGGGTTTTCTGAGGCACACAAGACAAAGCAGATGCTGCTGTCCTTGCGTAATGCAGCTGTGCAGTTTTCATTCTCTGCCCCGTGTGAACAATCCCACCCCAGACAGAGCCCACTCCTGAAACCCTCTTTTTGCTGCATCTGCTGTACCTGCAACCTGTCTGCCTTCAGCCCACTTCACAGTAACTCACAGCACCGACCATTTTTAACTGGAGGTGAAACCAACCAAAGACATCAAAGAAATTGCAAGCAGTTGCCTGTAATCACGGCTTAGCGAAAGAGACATTGCAGTCCCTGAGAGGAACGATGAGCCAAACCAATAGCAGGTACACTATGGAAAGGCCCAAAAAAGAAGCATTGCTTGTGGAATGTCAACTCATCTTTATCTGTCAGCAGTGAAAACACAAGAAGGCTTGCCCTTTTGAAAAGTAAACAGAAAATTATGCCTTCAACAAAAACCCAAGCCATTAAAAAGGCAGCTTTCATTCCTTCTCATAATGTGCAGGAACATAAGGCAGTAACACTGATGTGGCTCCACAGCTGTTGCCAGGGGAAAGTAGGAATGTAGCCTGCCACATCTGGGGTGACATCTTTGAAGAGGCACTTAATCTGCAGTGCTGAGGTATGCTAAGCCTCTTTGCTTTTCTTTGCCAGTTCTCAAGCTAATACTACTCCTGGAGAGCAATGCTGATTTCAAGTCAATGGGTGAGATGAAAGAACAATTAAGGACAGTGATGCTTTATGCATTGTGGAAAACATAAAGACAGGACAATAGCATAATTCCTTGATCACTCCGGCAGAAGATTTACTTTGCCACACTTTAAAGTTGAAGGTTCCCAGATTCTAAAACAAAAATGACAGGAATTTTTAATCACTGAGTGTGTGTTTTGTGAATTGAAGGGGGGCATTGAAAGACTGGAAAATAAAAGGTATCTACTGCTATTACACTGATGTGTTTCTATCGGATCAAAGCATTTTCTTCTCTGTAGCTCTTCAGAAACAATTTGCCAGTATTGCTAGGCAGGCATTACACAAAGAAAGACATCAGGTGAAAAAACAAACACAAGAGACGCTCTAATAAGTAAAAATGCCTTTATGTCACTATTCCCATTTTCTAATAATTGAAAAACTCATAATCCAGACCTTTTAGGTTGCTCCTTTAAAAAAAAAAAAAAAGGGAAAAATACAAGAAGGGAGATGAGAGAGAAAGAAAACACAGAAATTCTGATCTCAGATATCTAAACTTTTCTTTAGTTTGTGGGGAGATAACATTTATTCCAAAGACAGAATAAGAGGCTGAGTCTTACAATAGGGTTGCCAGGCATTTGAATCTGCAGATTGCTTAAAGTCTGGCTGGTCGGATTGTGTTGAATGATGAAGTATGAAATTAGGATGTTACTAGTTGGTGCAGACCCCTGCACTTAAACTAAATGTTCTTTTAGTATTTAAAAGAATATGTTTTATTGAATCTTGAATGGTGAAATGACTTTAACTTCTATTTTTGAAGATTTTAGAAGCTTTTACATCTAGGTGTACAATATCTAAACATTATTCCCCAAGACATGAATCTAACTTTATTTAAGTACTCCTGTGTTTGTACATTCATATAAACATACATATCTACTTGCACACAGACATTTACACATAGTTTAGATTTCTTTATTCAGTATAAAAATTTGACCTTCTCGTGTATGTGAGCCTTTAGTACTAAAAGAATGCACTGTTGGCAAGTACTGTTTGGAGAACTATCATTTTGGGCCAGAACTCAAGGGGATCTTCAGTGATGGACCAAAATTCATGTCTCAGCCCCCACTTTTTACTGGACAAACATATGAAAGTAGCAAAAAGCCTGGTACTGTTCATAGCACTCAGAAATTACTCTGTTTAAAGCAGACATTTCAAGCCAGAAATTTCTGAAATTTCTAAGATATGTACCTGATTTGGAAAGGAAAATAACCTCAGAAAATCAGTGCAGTGAACCATTTTTTTCATTTATGAAAAAGTGTCATTGAAAATGTGTAGCACAGCTCAGGGCCTATGATAATACCTCAGGGGAGTTTTTTAACTTGCTGCCATCCAGTCAGTTTCACTGGAAAAAGTAATTTGGGTAGCAGTCTCCTGTTTCCCTTCTCTCTCTGATGGGCTGTGTGACTGTGGACAGGTCATTCAGGGTTTGATCCAAAACCCATTAATGTCAAGAGAAAGACTCCTGTTGACTTCAGTGATCTTTAGATTGGAATCTGTGTTTCTGCTTCTTGCCTGGATGCTACTGACTTCCATTATGTGTGTTTGAAAGCTAGAGTCTTTCTGTGCTTCAGTATTCTCATATCTAAAAGGTCTGTGGTGGGGCAGCCTAATTAGTATGATCCATGTTAACATTTTAATACATAATCTCATTCAGAGACCTAAGAATTATTATTATCTTATTATCTTATTATTATCTTATTATTATTTAATAAGATTAAATAATAAAACATGATCTAAATGATTTGTAAATTTGTGCTAGGAAAAACAAACAAGAAAACCAATTTATATTAATATCTGAAAGTTTTTTTTGAGACATCTTCCTAGGCTTAATGGGCAAAATCAATCAGTTTTTCTGTGGTTATGGTAGAATTTGTGTGTTTAAGTTGCTGTTGCTCTGTGGCTGAGGGGTGGTGTAGGAGAATGGCAAAGGGGAGCATGGCACAGAAATCTTGTCAGTATGTCAAGTTGTTGAGATGTGTAACAGGTTGGTTGGACTGGGGCTCAGTCTCCATTTCTGAATAGACCTTTCAGGTTTTTTTATTTGTTTTTGGTTTTAGTTTTGATTTGTTTTGTTGGGGTTTTTTTTGGTACAGTTTTCTATTTCTGAATCAGTATGGAAGTCGTGAAAGCAATTTATCTCCTGTTTCATGATCTCTAGGAATTTTTTTTCTCTTTTTTTTTTTTGTGCTTTAGCATTCTCCACTGTTGTCTAGCCAAATCCATTCCCTAAGACTGTTGTGCCTTCTCCTTACGATGCCACTTTAAGACAGTGGCCCTGATGGGAACCACATGCCTAAAACTGGTACTAAGTCTTGACTCTTGTCCAAAAGTTTTCTTACTGTAACATATGGTCAGCTCCAGTGCCATGCGAGGCTGGTAGGAATTTGCTAATCATGTTCAAGACATCATTTTTGTATTATTAGCTCCCTTATGTTGCCAGCGTATACAGAAAAAGGAGAATTCTGCTTTCAGCGGGTTCTCACGAAACAGCAAGAAGGAATCAAGTCAACTGGGTGGCCTCAGATGCTCACCTCAGCTGGTCAGGGTGTGGCAACTGCACCATTCAGCTTGGTGTCATCGTCAAACTCGCTGAAGGTGCACTCGATTCCTTCGTCTGTATCATTAACGAAGATATTAAATCACAGTGGTCCCAATATGGACCCATGAGGGACACCACTTGTCACTGATGTCCACTGGGACTCTAAGCCAGCGACCACTACTCTCTGGATGTGACCATCCAGCTGGTTTTCATCACTCTCTGATGACTCTCTAAATCATGAGCATTTTGGCTAGATGGATTTCATTCCTTTTCTTCTTCTTCCCTACCTTTGGAGGCCTTCTTTTTGTCCCTATATGGGAAAGGTTAAAACAATCTCATTTTTCATATTGTCAAGAAACAGTGGAGGGCTGGTTTTGTTGTTCTGTTTTGGTATTTAAGTGGACAGTTGAAAGAAGTAAAAAGACCTTAAAATGTCATGTATTAGATATGTAAAATAAGGTGGTGGGTGGGTGAAAGAAACAGCAGAGCAGGGATATACAGGTACTGGGAAAACATGCTTTAGAAAATGAAATAGCTTTTGGCTCTGAAAGAGACACATCCGAATGCCAGTCTCAGATTTCCTGTGGTAGCTGGCTGCGTGTATGGAACACTGCCACTTTAAAAATTTATTTACAGGTGCCGTGTCTGTATGGACAAATTATTTTCTATAATTACCCGTATTCTTTTAAAGAAAAGAACCCCAGGAGTGCCTCAGATGATAACGCAGTAGACCCATTGAGCCACAACACATCATCTCCCTCCTTAGAAGCAGACATTGAAGTGAGGTGAGCTGAAACTGCCCCAGCCACAGCAGGTAGCTCAGCACACTCACTTGGCTGAAGTATAGATTCCTGAATGGATACCAGTTCCCTCCCCCCTTCAAAATACCACGCCATCCCACTGCTCTGTGTGTGCTAGCTTGCCCAGCTGTACCCTTTTATGCCTCTTATAGACAGACACACAAAAGCATTGTGAAGTAAACATTGGTTCTGCTTCCACGCTATGCCCATTGTCATGGGCATATGTAGATACTAACAAAGCTTGCAACTGGAAGCCCAAGTGGATAAGGCGTTGGGCTATAAGCAAACTGCAGAATTACACAAGTGAAAACAGAATAAAACCCAAACTGCCGCCTTCAGAAAGATGTGGGTTGCATTCAAGCACAGTGGGTTAGAGCACTCCTCACTCCCTATGTACCTCTCTCAAGGGATTTGGAGCTCATCTCCATTTTACATTGCTATGGCTGAGATTAAAACAGATCAGAGTGTCACCCTCCGCTTTTAGATAATCTTAGCCAGTGCCTGTGGGTTCCTTCACATGTACACACTTGCACCTGTGCAGACCACCCTCTCTGTGATATTCAAATTTACAAGCCTTGTGTAGTTGTTGTAACCAACACACATTAAAGCAAAAAGTAGTAATGCTGAATAACAACAGACTAAGTCAAATCAGTATTTTCTGCCTTTCCACAAAGTCCAACCAGCCTGGAAATACTTTTAAAGTGCAAGTGTAAAAACTAATCTCACTCTTAATAGCCACAGGATTTGTAAATAGCTTCTTAATACGTTTGTCATTCCCGTGCCTTCATCACAAGACAATTACACAAGTCCAGTGATTCTAAGTGCATAGTTCTTTGGGACTGCATCCACTACATAACGTCCCTTTCAGTCTTCTAATTTTTCTTCCTTCTCTTCCAGCAGGTGACAGACACACTATATGCTTCCCTGGTATACTTCATAGGGCAAGATATTTTTAGTGATCTGTATAAATATTTTGAATTTTGCCTAGCCTAAGCCTCTAAAATGCCAATATACGAGACTGGAATCTTGCTTGAGTCAATGCCGATGAGATCCTGCAGTAATGCATCAAGGCAAGAAAATGGAAACCTTCCTATGCAGACATATGAACTCACACTCTAATTATTCTAATTCTCATGTCTAAATATATTATATCATGGTAGCAGTGTGAACTAGAGCATTTGGAAATTACCTGACATTCAAGATCGTGAGTTCCCATCAATTCAAACCCCTTTGACCTGTGTGGAGAAAAAATCTTCAGCAGTTGAAATGAGTAATAAAAAGAGACTTCTCTGCTCTGCAGATTGCAGTGTGCTATGGAAATACCCTAACAAACATTAAATGAGCTTGTTCAAAGGCCAGGAGCAGGAGAAGTAGACAGATCTGTACAAGCTAAGGCAGTTTTGCATTAGCTAAGGCAGTTTGTCTTAGGCAGAAAGGTTTTGTGATCCAAGACAGTTCATTTAAAGCTTGCTGGACTATCTCTGTGCTCAGTTGCAGAAGGCTAGGGAGAGTTTATTTCACACGGCTTAGATGACTAAAGTAAGTATACTGTTTAAGCTAAATTTTTACAGCACTCTTATGGATACAAATAAATACTCTGAAGAGATCACTTATCCAATCTCTTTTAAACGTCTATATTTGGATGAGATAAACCTCACCCTTTTCTCTCCACTAAATGTAGAGGGCTTAGGTTTCTAGCTTTGAGATAGACATCTACATGTTAAAGTCTAATGCAAAGGAGATAAATCCCCATCTCTACCTTTTTAGACAGGTAGAAAAAACCATCTGTTTCTCTCAGTGCTGTGCTAAGTCTGACTTTTAAATGGAGCAATATAATCAGAACCTTGAATTCATATGCATCAGAAATGAACATAGCTGCTTGGTTGTTGGTCTTTCTCTGATGGCTGGACCACATGAACCTCTGGGGTTATGTTGTCTCATTAATATACAAGGCATTGAGATCCATGTGTTTCTGGGTGCACTGCAGAGGGACCACGTAGAAATCCTGCACTGCATCATGCTAGCCTAATACATGACCAAAGCCATTGCATGTCAGAAAACAGTATTCAGAAATTAAAGACCTCAGTGTTTGAGATATTTATACAGCTCGTTACAGAACTATGTGAAGAACAAGCTACTGACCACCCCACCCACTTCCTCCCTCCCACCCTGTTAGACTGAATCCTCTAATTTGCTCGCTGAAGGAGAAGGGGAAATGTCCACCACAAAACAGTGTTCAGATATATGGACAGTGGTTGGGCTCTGAGCTCAGAACTACTACTAGTGTTGGACCCCATCTTGCGCTGTACTAGTGTGTAGGTCTGAGAAGCCATTCCACTCTGGACATGTGTTTGGTAACTCTACCAAAACCACGAAGAAAAGGAGTTGGCAATTTCTAAATGAAGTATTGCAGTTCAAAGCTGAAGAACTGTGTGTAAGAATTCTGTGTCCTGACATTAAAAGTCTTTAATCTCAAGACACACTTTGTTGGTGTAAACCTTGATTACTTCTGAAGCCTTGAAAAGAGCACTCTTTAATCAAATAGAAATTGTCATCCTCCCACGATAAGGCTTAAAAAGCCAAATCTGTTTACAGATATACAGAAGAAGACCTCTAATGTTAGCAAGCAGGAAAGAAGGCTGCTGTCTGCCCAAATCCTGGCTCAAATTTCAGTCAGCAATTCATAAGGCACTGTGAGTTATTTGCTTTTAACAAAAAGTAAACTCTGAATTGCAGGTTAACGAATCTCAAAGAGAGACAAATGTCAAAACTAGACATAATTCAGGAAGAAGGAGTTGCCCAACACAGTAAAAACAAAGAAAGATATTTTAATGTAAATTAATACTCATAAACTAGTGAAGAGATAGAAAAAGTTCAGATATGTTGTACACTATGCTGATTTCTCTCTCTATGGTTTCTACTGCTGAGGTGTCTCACTCAAATAGTTTGAACTCCATCATAATCCTACAGCTTGTAAATCTTTCAAATTCTATTAAATCCTACATCTTTGCTCAGCATTTGAATTTATAGTACTTGCACTAGGTGGCATAGAAGGGAGAGGCCTGTCCTCACGTCTGTTAAAAAAGACGATGTACTTTCGCCTTTAAACTGTATCAGTAGCTTATCCACCATTTTGTGTGATGGCAACTGGGGGCTTTTCAGCAATGGAACCAGTACCAGTGCAGAAGGAGAGGTGAATCTGCGTGCAAGAAGTGAAACAAGCACACCTGGCCCACATTACACAAAGATTAGAAAAATACTTCTAAAAATGTTCCTAGTAAAACACTGTATGTTTTGTATTGTGGCCCACTGTGCATTGGCAAGACTTAGATTGTTCAAAAAAAGTGAAAAGAGTTCTAAGGGCTTTAATTCCCTCTCTAATATTGGCCAATGATAATAGAAAGTTCACAATCATAGAAATTAGGGAGGGATGAGATTTATTTGACTGCTGCACAATGTTTTTCTCATTATACTCAGAACAGTTCAATACAGAGGGTGTTCCTCTTGGTCTCATTTTGATTTTAGTTACTTATATTGGGGGCTATTTCCCTGTCAGAGTTTCTTCAGCACATGTTCACACTGAAGCTGTCTAAACAAGACTTAGAGAAGCTGATGGATTTTGCAAGTTCAATACTCTGATAGATCTGTCAGCTTTCGCTATTTTGAGCAAAGACACCTGAATAAAACTGTTTTGGTCACCAGCTGCCCAACTCCTGACATCAACTCCTGTGCTCTGCTCTGCTTCCCCCTTTCCAGGGGTCCTTCTGCGGAATGATCCTCCATTTTTCAAGCAAGGAAAATGTTGCACTGGCTCCATTGCAGGTCCACCAACACCCATGGTCTGAAACAGTGTTCTGCATGGACCCTGCAGTGGGGTCAGTCTGATCTCCATAAATGTCATCCTAATCTCTTACCTAAGGAGAAGGTAACTTAAAACATGAAGTTTATTTTTTATTTTAGAGCATGTGTTACAAAAATTTAATTGCAGGGCTGGATAGACATGTGTCGTGGTTTGACACTGGCCAAATGCCAGGCACCCACTAAAGTCACTCACACACACTCCTCTGCCACAGCTGGGCAGAAGAGAGAAAAAATTAACAAAGGGTTTGTGAGTTGAGATAAGGACTGGGAGAAAACACTTCAAGAGCAAAACAGGCTCAACTTAGAGGTACAAAATAAGTTTATTACTAACAAAATCAGAGAAGGATGAAGAGAAGAAAAATAAGCCCTTAAAAACACCTTTTCTTCCCCCAGTCCCTCCCTCTTTCCCACCTACAGCGCAGGGAGACAGGGCATGGGGGTTTTGGTCAGTTCGTTACCTGAGGTTTTCTCCTGCTGCTCAGAGAGAGGAGTCCTTCCCCTGTGAGACCGTGGGGTCCCTCCCACGGGAGACAGTTCTCCGTGAACTTCTCCAGCTTGGGTCCGCTCTCACAAGCAGCAGTCCTCCCAAAACTGCTGCAATGTGAGTCCCTCCCATGGGCAAACTGTCCTCCCAAAACTGCTGCAGCGTAGGTCAGTCTTCCACAGGATGCAGTCCTCCAAGGACAGGCTGCTCCAGCCTGGAAGCAGGAGCCCTCTCTCTCCACTGGGTCTCCCACTGGATCACAGCCTCCTCCAGGCATCCCCCCACTCCGACATGGGCACCTTCTCCACGGGCTACGGGTGGATCCCTGCATCCCCTGTGGACCCCATGGGCTGCAGAGGGACAACCTGCCTCACTATGGTCATCACCACGGCCTGCAGAGGAATCTCGGCTCCAACACCTGGAGCACCTCCCCCCACTCCTTCTCCCTTGACCTTGGTGTCTCCACGTTGTTTCTCTCACGTGTTCTCACCTTCTTCTCTTCTCTAGCTGAAATTCAAATTGTGCCCCCACTTTATTTTGATTTTCTTCTTAAATATGTCATCACAGAGGTGTTACCAACCCCCTAATTGGGCCAGCAGCATGTCCATCTTCAGAGCCATCAGTGATTGGCTCTGCTGGACATGGTGGAAGCTTTCAGGAACTTCTCACAGAAGCCACCTCTGTGCCCCTCTGCTACCAGAACCAGGCTGTGCAAAACCAACACAACACGCTGTCCACCAAGGTGTTTCAGGTTTTTTGTGTCTTTTGCTGAGTTATTGTTGACAAAGACCTTCTGTTTGTTTTAGCTGAACCATCCTTGGTGGAGCAGCTTAGTCTTCATAAAACCTCATCTATTCTTCTGCTTTGGGAAGCAGTTCAGCTGGAATTCCTTGTTTGTCTTCAGTGTTGGCTCAGGAGTGACTAAGTGTTTTCTTTGTTGGCTTTGGATAAGTGAGTCACTTGCATTTTTCAGAAAGGAGACGTTGTTGACATGCAGAGAAAATAGGTGGATATAAACTTTGCACTTACTGGCATCTGCAGTAGACAACAGAGAATATGTGAGACTTGAGAGAAAGCCCTTTGGAATGCTACAAATTTTAATGCAGAAGTTCAAAATTTATTCCTAATTTCTGCTGAAGGGCATCTACAGCAGTGCAAGCAGCATGGACAATGAACAGGAGAAGCTGGAAGCCATTGTGCAGCAGGAAATCTGTGATGAAATTGCCATCAGGTAATCATGGTGAGATGACTTGCACAACTTAAGTGCTGCAGTGGATGGCTGTAAACTCTTCAGAAGGGATTGGGAAGGAAGGAGAGGCAGTGGAGTATCGCCGGTTGTTAGAGAGGGTTTTGGTGGTGTAGAGCTTAATGATGACAATAGGGTTGAGTATTTGTGAGTAAGAATTAGGGGTAAGGCCAAAAGGACAGATATGCTCATGGGAGTCTGTTATAGACCACCCAACTAAGTTGAAGAGGCAATGAAACATTCTATAAGCAGCTGGGAGAAGTCTCGCAATCAGTACTCCTTGTTTTTGGGGCGGACTTCAACTTACCAGATGTGTGCTGGAAATATAACATAGCCGAGAGTAAGCAGTCTAGGAGATTGCTGGAGTATGTGGAAGAGAACTTCCTGACACAGCTGATGAGGGAGCTGACTAGGGAATGCGCCTCACTGGACCTGGTGTTTGTGAACAAAAGGACTGATGGGTGATGTGATGGTTGGAGGCTGCCTTGGGCACAGCTATCCTGAAATGATAGCGATTTTTATTCTTGGAGAAGGAGGGGGTTCAGCAGAAGTGCTGCCTTGGATTTCCAGCAGGCAGACTTTGGTCTGTTTAGGAGCCTGGTTGACAGAGTCCTTCGGGAGGCAGTCCTGAAGGGCAGAGCAGTCCAGGAAGGTTGAACACTATTCAGGGAGAAAATCTTAAAGGCGCAGGAGCAGGCTGTCCTGGTTTTCTGGAAGATGAGCCACCAGGCAAGAAGACTACCCTGGCTGGACAGAGAGCTTTGTCTGGAACCGAATTAAAAAAAGGAGAGTTTATTACCTTTGGAGAAGGGTCAGGCAACTCAGGAGTACTACAAGAATGTTGTGTGATTATGAAGGGAGAAAATTAAAAGGGCCAAAGCCCAGCTAGAACTCAATCTGGCTAGTGCCATATAAGACGACAAAAATGTTTCTATAAATACATCTGCTATGAAAGGAGGGCTAAGGAGGATCTCCAGCCTTTATTGGATGTAGGGGGAAACATAGTAACATAGTAACAAAGGCTGAGGAAAAGACTGAGGTGTTAGCACCTTCTTTGCCTCAGTCTTTAATAATAAGACCAGTTATTCTCCAGATACCCAGCCCCCTGAGCCAGAAGATGGGGATGGGGAGCAGAATAAAGTCCCCATAATCCAGGAGGAAATGGTCAATGACCTGCTCCCTCACTTAGACATACAAAAGTCGGTGGAGCCAGATGTGAACCACCCAAGGGTTCTGAGGGAGCTAGTGGAAGTGCTCACTGGAAAGAAGTGCTCAGTGGAAGTGCTCAGTGGAAAGAAGCCATTTTCCATCATTTATCAGCAGTCCTGGCTNGTTATTCTCCAGATACCCAGCCCCCTGAGCCAGAAGATGGGGATGGGGAGCAGAATAAAGTCCCCATAATCCAGGAGGAAATGGTCAATGACCTGCTCCCTCACTTAGACATACAAAAGTCGGTGGAGCCAGATGTGAACCACCCAAGGGTTCTGAGGGAGCTAGTGGAAGTGCTCACTGGAAAGAAGTGCTCAGTGGAAGTGCTCAGTGGAAAGAAGCCATTTTCCATCATTTATCAGCAGTCCTGGCTAGCTGGGGAGGTCCCATTGACTAGACATCGTGACATTCATCTACAAGAAGAGCAGGAAGGAGGATCCAGAGAACTGCAGGCCTGTCAATCTGGCCTCTGTACTGAGGAATAACATGGAGCAGAAAATCTTGAATCACACATCATGTAGAACACAACCAGGGGATCAGGCTCAGTCAGCATGGGTTTATGAAAGACAGGTCCTGCTTGATCAACCTTATTTCATTCTACAACAAGGTGATCCACTTAGTGGATGAGGGAAAGGCTGTTGATGTTGTCTCCCTGGACTTCAGTAAAGCCTTTGACACTGTTTCCCACAGCATTCTCCTGGAGAAACTGGCAGCCCATGGCTTAGGGAGTGTATTCTTTGCTGGGTTAAGAGCTGGCTTCACAGCCAGGTCCAGAGACTCGTCAGGTCCAGAGACTCNCCATTGACTAGACATCGTGACATTCATCTACAAGAAGAGCAGGAAGGAGGATCCAGAGAACTGCAGGCCTGTCAATCTGGCCTCTGTACTGAGGAATAACATGGAGCAGAAAATCTTGAATCACACATCATGTAGAACACAACCAGGGGATCAGGCTCAGTCAGCATGGGTTTATGAAAGACAGGTCCTGCTTGATCAACCTTATTTCATTCTACAACAAGGTGATCCACTTAGTGGATGAGGGAAAGGCTGTTGATGTTGTCTCCCTGGACTTCAGTAAAGCCTTTGACACTGTTTCCCACAGCATTCTCCTGGAGAAACTGGCAGCCCATGGCTTAGGGAGTGTATTCTTTGCTGGGTTAAGAGCTGGCTTCACAGCCAGGTCCAGAGACTCGTCAGGTCCAGAGACTCGTGGTGAAAGGAGGTGGCATGGGGGCCTGTCACAAGTGGTGTTCCCCATGCTAGGGCCAGTCCTGTTTAACATCTTTATCAATGATCTGGACAAGGAGGTGGAATGATTCCACATTCAGTTTGCAGAGGACACTAAATTGGGTGCAAATGTTCAACTGCTGGAAGGCAAGAAGGCTCTGCAGAGGGATCTGGACAGGCTGGATTGCTAGCCTGAGGTTCAAATAGGAGAAGTGCCAGGTCCTGCACTTGAGTCACAACAACCCCATGTGGTGCTACAGGCTTAGCAAAGCATGTCTGGAAATCTGCCTGATGGGAAAGCACCTGAGGAAGACGTTTTCTAAACCTTATGGACAAGGCTTAGCAGTGGACCTGGCGGAGTTTTGTTAATGGTTGGACTTGATGACCTTAAAGGTCTTTTCCAACCTAGACCATTCTATGATTCTGTGAAATGTAAGGTCTTTGTAAGCTTATTTCACAACAATATTTACAAGTGTTTGGAAATACATGAAATATCAGTAAATAATAAATAAAATGACCTTTAAAACATACTATTTTTGTATGTTTTTCCTATTTCCTTCAAGAGCATATCAAATTGTCCCATAATTAAGATTTTCAGGTGTGCTTCTGGCTTGCTGCCTGCTCTGAAGGAGACAGTGTGTTCAGGGTAGGAATATTGTAGCATGCTCATCTGGTGTCCTCAGCACCACCTACACTCAGCATCCCAAACTCACCTCTTTTTCTGTGTGAACACGGTGCACAAGCCAGTCTTTCTGTTCCAGTAAAGCAAGTCTCTGATGAATCCTCAGCCAGCTGCTGTCTGCAGGTTCAGTTTTCCTGCGGGGTCCCGGATGCTGGCCAGAGGCAGCCTCTTTGCACTGGGAGCCGCACAAGCCCTCCCTGCACTGGAGGGCTGTGCTGAGCTTCAGATTACACTGCAAGACACAGCGAGGAAGGACCTCTGTCAGACAAATGGGATGTGAGCGATTCCTGAGCAACCACGCATGCTGCACCATCGTGTTATTTGTGAATGAACAGCCTCCTCGACATTTGGTTTACTTCTAAACACTGTTACAGTACTGCAACCTACCAAGCTGTGCTGTAACCTACCAAGAGCTAAAGCTTTTTTGTCTCTGTCCATGAACCTGTGTTGTGTGAAGTGCTGGTTTCTGAATGGAGGGCAAAACAATCCTTTGAGTGTTCAGGCTTCTCCGCTTTGCCTTTTACAATGACTAAACTAGTTCCTTGCTTGCTTCAATATCTAGAGACCATCAAAGCAGCCAAAACTCCTTCTGATCATTCTCTCTACATTCCCTCTAACCCTCTCTTGTACTGTGCTGACTATGACTTAATATTTAGAGAGTTTGAACTGGTGAGTGTTCAGGATGTGAGAGACTCAAAAGCTCGCTATGGATGGACAGGGAAGAAAGACAAGTTTGAAAAAGTATAAAAAGCAGCGCCAGTTAAATGACATTCTTTCTCCCTCTCCTCCTCCCTTCGTGCTCACACAGATTTTGCCTTCTTAAGCACTTTTGTACTGACCTTTTTTTTTTTCTTTCTCCTTTTTATTTCTCTCTGTATATACTGAGGGGAAAAGAAAGGTACACAGCCATTTTTACGAGAATGTTGACTGAGGGTGGTCACCATCTGTGCAAACGGTCTGAAATTGTGACTTCCTCTTTGCCTTCTCTTCCATCTGAGAGAAAACCTCACTTTTAGATAATCCAGAGAATATTATTGCCCACAACCCTCACCACTATGCTTCCCCTGACTGCCCCCCTTCACATGATTGGTGTTTTCCAGTCAAAACATGCTTCCCTCTTGCCTGAAAGGGCTTCTTTAATAAAATAGACATCCTGTTTAAGATTTGAGGATTTGACTAGTTAACACCGGGAACTCTGATGTGATGGTTTGAGGACTTGAAACACAGAGGCCTAGCATGGTTGTTTATTAGAACAGCAAATAATTAAATTTACTACTTATTTACAGGATAAAGAATTTGTCCCTCCTCTTTTTTGCTCTCTCTTCTTCCAATATTGCATGTTAGACCCTCAGAAACCTTGAGGATGACATCTAGGCCCACAGAGTTTTGTAGTTTAGTAAAGCTATATATTAAATTTGCCTTACTAAATCTGAGCAAACCTCTAATATTTGTCTCTTATACTAAGGCTTTTCCAGGTACAATATGTATGGCTGAAGACATATTGTCTGCCACCACACTGCCCTAGGTGCTGTTTGGTAGCTGGAGGTTACATTGCATTCTTATGGGTGCTCCCTAATATACTTCTGGAAAAAAAAATCAGTCTAGCTGACGTTACCTGAAGAGAGTTTTGGAGATTTGCCAGCAAAACTGAGCTGATGGCAGTCTGTGCCAGAGAGGGACAATATGGGTGCTGAATGGTGGGAAAAGACGTAATAGTAATAATAATGTGCACAGCAGCCTTGAAATGGACTTCTCTCTCTGTTCTATAGACTACAGACAGACATCTTCTGGATTTATCTGTGCCTACTGAAACAGTCACTGCCCTTCCCGGCATCTTATTTCTGTCCATGTGGGATCTGGCAGCCCTTCAGACCTCCCTGACCCAGTCCTGGCCAAAGAAGCCAGATGAACTTCACGGGAGTGCTCTGCCAGCTTTACTGTCTGAAATAAGGCAAAATCTGGCAGCCTGGAGGAAAAAGAAGCAGGGAAGACAGCCTGTTCAGCTTGTATTGATTACTGACAGAAATGAAACCATAGTCAACTGGTTTAGCTGTGTTTAGATTAGGAGTTTGCAAGAATTACCTGCAGTATTTGCTGTTTGCTAATGCAGGCAAATCCCCACAATGCATGCTGATTTCAGAGTCCGCTGTCATTGAAAACAATCCTGATCTTAAATCTGCTTAAAAATGGTACTTGAATTTATTTTCAGCCTTGTTTAATTTATTATTGCCACTTTTTAAATGTGGTTTTATCACAACAGCACTAGCAATGCCCTTCACACTCCTATGGTAAACTTCTATGTACAACTTTACAAATTCCTTTAATGCTACATAGCAGCTTGACTTCTCAAAATGCTGTGGGAGTAGGGTACTGTGGTTCTGGTTCTGATGTGAGTTAAGAGAATAGCCTAAGGCATCAGAGTTGTGACTTCTGATCAGAGAAAAGTTCTCTGAAGGAGAAAGTTGCAGAGAGAAGGAGGCTGGTTGCATATGTGGGCATTAGGTTTACTCTGTGATCCTTTTCATGCATTCTTTCTAAACCTGTCAGATGTGCATAAAGCTACCATAGCCTTTGCAAAATGGAAATGAACATAGGAGATGACATTTTTGAAGCATGATCTTTCAATTTTTTTTTTCTTTTGGTCAAGGTGGCTTTTCCTCAGAGATAAGCTATTTTTAAAAAAATATACTTTTTTTTTGTGTTTTTCTTTATTTTGCATTCTTGGAAAGTGGTGATAATGGCAAAGGTTATTTTAGCAAAGCAGTTCAAGTTCTATTGCTGGAAAGATCTACCTAAAGATGATGTTAAATGTAACATTTAAAGAAAAAAAAAGATACTGTAAGCCTTGAACCTCACAACATCCCTATGTTCTGTTGTAGGTGAGGTTGCTGTGCTGGTACACGAAGGAGCAGTGACTGCAGGCAGAGAATATGAAACCTGTCAGACCATCCTTAACAGCACCAGGATGCCATGAGGTCTCCCTCATTGCGTGTCCTTCTGTACCCAGGTCAGCTAGACAGTCACACAAGCAAACAGACTCCCAAACTGAGGAATCTCATTTTGCTACATTAACTGTACAGCAGAGGGACAGTAGAACTGAGAGGCAAATGCATGATAAAGGGAAATGGTGAGAATGTGTTTTTTAAAATACAATAGGCCTGACAACTTTAAACCATGTAACTGAGCACTGTCATATCATCTCCTGTAATTTTCATTGCCCAGGTGTGTTATTTGAACCAGCAGTGTGTTTTTTGAACCAGCGTACTTTCATTCTCATCACTTCCTCAATTTTTCTCTAGGAAGAACCACTACTGTGAATGCTCTCCCCTACCTTGTGAAGTGCAGATGTGTTCTCATTAGAGTAAATCAGCATCACTTAGCAGCACAAGTGAAGCCTGTAAAAACAATGGTCTTGTTTTGCTTCCCCTGATGTAAATCAGGATCAAGCTGCCTGGCAGAAACAGATTTATACTGATGGAAAATTGAGGTAAGATCAGAATCAGGGCAACTGACTTCAGGTATATTCTCCCATGTTGAGGGCTATTGATGATGAGTTTTACATTTCATCTGAATTAATCTTAAACTGCTTGCTTGCTAGACAAGCAGAACAAATAGTCATTAGTCTTTTCATCTCAGGAAAATATAACACTGGCTTGAACTTAGGTGTGCTGAAGAATTTTATATATGCAAAGTCAAAGCATCCTACCCAGCTCTGAAGCTAGTTAAACAATTACTCCACTATATTCCAAGAGGGACAAAGGCAGAGGTGCAAGAACTTGCTGAATGTTTGCACTGTGTGAAGGAAGCTGTTAAAATTGCAGTAGACACAGTTGCATTTTTGAATAAAAGAGAGTATATCTTGAAAAATGGTAATGCTTCTGTCACTTGGATACTTTCCTGCTGCTGATTGGTATCTCGAAGTTCTCAGTTACGTGCCACCCTGAAACCACATTGTTATCTTCTACAGAAACAAACAAACAATTTAGCCTGACCTATAGTTTAATGTGTAAAAAGGGAAAAAAAGAGAGATGGTCAATGACTAGTGCCCCACCGTAGTAATAAAATGTCTAGACAGCAATTAACATCCATTTCCCTTAAGAATGCATCTGTGTCATCAGCAAATCTTTACTACTTTGAAAGGGACCAATCTAAATATGTTTAATCATTAATCAATTTCTAAAATCTGAACAGGATTTAATTTTTTTGCTTTGTCTTCAAAACTGCAGACACTTTATGAGAAAAACCCCCTGAAACACAGAGGGGGGGATTATTTTGGCCACAGTCCAGTGGGTGAGCCTGCTTAGAAGATCACTGGTGCTGTGTCTTGTTTGGGAACATTGCACTCTTTCTGCATACGTTAGCACTTTCAGTTTCCTCGATTCTTTTCTATTTCCTCTTTGTCTGTGTGTATTCATAGCGAGCAGCAGCAGCTGAAAGCACCAAGAAGGATTCTGCGCACAGATCGGTCCTGTAATAGCTGGCAACTGTGTCTGCCTTGTGCGCTGCCTTTGAGAAATACCTCTCTTTCCTCTTTGAGCGGCACTTCTCTTCCCCCAGAACTATTCTCCCAGCCAATGGTGAAGTCTCTCACAGGTCACCGCTTGGTGCGCTCACATGGGATCACACTAAACTTCCTGTCAAGTACAGGCAGCAGGAAATTACTCTTTAGCTCCCTACAATTAAACAAAAAAAAAAAAAAAAATCACTGTGCTCCTACCACACACAGCTAGCCAAAGGGTTTCAAAATCTTCAGGAAAATAATATCATACACAGCATAAATAAGGAGGGAATTTGATTGATAGAACCACGATCACTGCAGTAAACACAAATTACTTTAAGTCCACCAATGCCAGCTGAGGATTTACCCTGATTTACAGTATCATAACTGAGTTCAGCCTCAGGCTCTGGCATGTTCCCCAAATACATCAAAGAACTTCCCAAAGAGTAAAATGGCACAAGCTGATATCTTTTGGAAAGTCCTCTATTTTTTCACTTTGAGAACTGGAAACTTCTCGGAAACTTCTCCTTTTAGCTTATACTCTGCTTCAGAATTCATTGTTCTTGCCAAATGAGTAAGAAATGTGAGGATTACTGCTCTGGAGAGATGGCATTTCTAGACCAGTGTGGTTTGGCAAGGCAAAGCACTTTCTGCTGCACTGAGGGAATAACAAAGATAACACCAAGCTTTGTTTAGGTTTTATGAAGTTTATTAATAAAGAAAACTATTTTGACAGATTTTCACACACATTATACAAGCTCCACATAAAGAAATGTCACAAGTGTGTAGGAAAGAACCCATTGCCTTGGCACCTACACTTTTAGGGTAACTGGATTGCACATGACGGTGCCAAAAAGATCCCGAAAAGAGGAATGTCAGCCTCTGAGCTGAATGCTGGCAACCAATACAGCTTCCAAGGTACTAAGGATCTCTTCAAGGAGATATTGTTCCAAACGTGCGTTTATGAAAGGAAAGTAGCCAATGATCCTTCCCCTTCCAGAAACACTCATTCTGATGAAGATGTCACAGTATGAAATTGGAGAAATAAAGCAATCCAGCAGGCCTTCCCACCTGGTGCCCCATGCGGGAGCTGTACTTGAAAAGCAGGAGAAAGGGAGGGCAGAGGACGCAGAAATGAAACCTTTGTAAAGGGCTCTGTAGTTACCTCTGGCAGGTGCAACAGGTGTGTACCAAAGATGCCTTCCTCTCAGCACACCTGGTTTTCCTCCTTGCAGTAACCAGGGCACTCGAGAGGAAGAGGGTAGCTTAGGAAGCAGCCAGAGATGTGTGTGGTGACTTTTGGAGCTTGCCTTGATTTGGGATTGAGAAGTTGTAAGTATGTACAAATGGAGCTGAGAGTTTGGAAGCACTGTCAAACTAGAAAATGTAGTCCTCATGGTATGGTTAAAGGTATAAATGGCATTCTACCTTGAACTGATCTGCAATTTGCTTTTAGAAGACCCAGTGAAAGGGTACTGAAAAACCTTATGCTCCCTAGAGTATAATATTTTATAATCGAGTTTCCAATAAATTGGTGCAGGTGTAAAAGAAAAAAAATTCAGAACATGCACTAGGACAGAGGAAAAAAATCCATCAGCTCTTTTGAATGTTTATTCCCTCTCTTTGCATCCTATGGTTAATTGTTAATCTTTTCTTTTTTCCCTTTCTTTTGGCATGCAAAGGACGTTACCGTCTTAAAGATCTTTGAAAAATTAACATAATTATCCATTATCTTAGTCCTTTATTCTCTGCCTTTCAATATCTGCTCCTCCTAGCATTCACAATATATCAATCTCTGATCCTTGGCACTAGTACAATTCATTTTCCACAAGATGTTATTGAGATTGTAAATAAATGCCACAGCATCAAGGGGCAGACAAGACGGAGCCTGTCAGATCTGGAAGTCGGCAGCAAAGTTATAATTACAGCAGAGTGGTGTGAGGTGAGTTCTTTGCATCCATAGATTTAATTGTCATCAGCTGCTGGGAAAGTAAAACATGGGGAAAAGAAGATGGAGAGTGATGGGGGTAAAGAGTGTTACCAAATATGTCCCAGGTTGTTTTTGCGGTTCCCATTACTTAACTCATATGTCATCGGCAGAACAGCAAGATGCCCTAAGCTCGAGTAGTAATGCTTCCAAGAGGATGACCTTTCGTACTGAAAGTATTTTACTTGCAAAGATTCTGAAAATTATACTCATGAGCTGAGCTGGTGTAAAATAAAAAGTAATTTTCAGACCTAATTTTAAAGAAGATCAGGCCGCTACAGCAGTCAGCTCAGGTCCATGGCGCTTCAGTAAATGTTAACACATAACGACATTCTGAGGTCAAGGGTAAACCAGCTCTGCTTAGGCTGAGAACTCAAAACAGCCTGCGTGAGTTTGATAAATACGTTGCTTCACCAAAATTCATGTGCTCTGCGCATATATCTTGCCTCTCACCATTTCCAAAGGACTCTTTTTTGGCAAATATTTTTATACCTCTGCTTCAGTGAGATTAATATGGAATTATTACTTGCTAAGGGTCCAGGCATCAAAATCTGGCCTGATAGGCTCTGAATATCAGTGTTCTGAGTAATATTGTCTGCATGCACACAGATGCCTAAACAGAGCTCAGCCTGCTTTGGTTATGTGTTTTTGCTGTGAGACCTCATTATCTTGGAGCTGAAGTTTAAAATGACCTGCAGAACTTCTCTTCAGCTGTATTAATGAGTTAAAAGTCTGAGAATTTGGATGTGAAGACACTGCGAACTTCTCTAAAATTCAGCTTAGATTTGCATTCAGGTTTAAGACCTAATACGTGAGCCTGAGATAGACCATCAGTTGCGGCACAAACTCATCCTGTGTTTGTTAAGTTTTATATCAGACCCTCAAATAACATTTCCTTGCTAATGAACACATATGTGACTAGGCATGGGAGTGGTTATAAAATGCCTATCAAATGATGCCTGGAACTCAAGACAAGATAACAGAAGATGGATATATTGGGTTTGTGTTCATTTGGTTTTTATTTTTGAGGCATTTGCTGTGGTGGGTGGTATACCTAAGGGAAAAAAAAATCTTCAATGGAGCCATCTTAGGAATTTATTTCTGGTTAGGTACCTGTCTGAAAATAGAATAAAGAGATCTTATGGCTAAATATTTTATGTTCCCGAAGTCTTACATTAAAGATGTTCAAATTTCATTACCCAGTGTCAAAAGAAACCTTCAAAAATGGGTAAGGTATAATGAAATGCTGTCACTGAACACTTCTTATACTTTAAATAAATAAATAATTGAGAATATTAAAAGTTATATACAAAAATTCTCACAGTGGAGCAGCAAACCTCAGATTTCTGGCGTAACAAACTCCAGAAAGTACTTTGTCAAGTTCAATTGTCTAGTTCAGAAGACTATATTATATACTTGTGAACTTAATAATTTGTTCTTTTAATTGTACAGATGAAAAATAGAAAGGAAATGTGGTATTTTAACATCTTAAAGTTCACCAGAGATCCTAAAGCAAGGTTCAGCTTTTCTGCCAACCATGAGAAAATGCCTGTTCATATAAAGTTTGCAGGCTCTGAAGTAAAGTTTTTTGCCTAAGTATTTTGAAAATACTTTGTTTGCAAGGAAATATTAAGGAAAAGAAAATAGAAATTATTTAGGAGAAATATGGAAGTGAATTTTCAGCTAATTTTTTGATTACAGTAGATTTCTCCTTAACGGAACAGAATGTGTTTAGGAATTGCTATTTTGTCTTGACAAAATTTACAACACTTTCACTGGAAAAACAATCAACTCCTCTGGCTGTAATTTAATTTTTCTTCAGGTGCAGTCTGATGTTCTGAGCTTGAGGGCAGGAAGAGAACACATTGGAATACAGCTATTCTTTTAAAGAAATAAATCTATAGCAGGTAATTCAAAAAATTTGCTAAATGAAACCTTGGATAAAGATCAGGCTAGAAATCTCAGATTGTTTTCCAGGAAATACAGGTAAGCATGACCTAAAGTAACTTAGTACTGGGGAAATCAAAGGTTGATGTGGAAGGTCTGTGGAACGGAGGGCTGCAGATCACTGTGTGCTTTTTCAAGTGGATTCTCTTTTCTTTAGACCATATTAGAAAGTATCTTCTATCATGTAACACACAGAACCTGTAAAGTATGTGGATAACAAAAGAGACTTAAAATTTGTTACTATCCTTTTTGTAGAAATGGGGAAAAATTTTATACTAATCAATAGAGAACAATAACCTAGCTATAGAATTGCAGGTTACTTTACTGTATGTTACTCATAATATTTAAGGGGATTTTTTTTCACTATTCATTACATTCTTTAAACTTTTTCGTAAGAGGAGTGTTGGATGACAGAAGAGGTAGACAATAGACATCAGTAGTGTTGAATGAAGCTTGCAGACACCTTTAATGCTTTCCACACAACCACCTTAATTTAAGACGTGTTAGGAGACATTTAGAGACTGACCTCATCCTCTTTTATTTTCCTGCTAGTGACAAAAGAAAAATAAGCTCATGTCTTATGGAAGGTTTTGTTGAAAAGGTTTCTAACTTACATGGGAGGCATATGCCCAAGCTGCAATTGTTGTTTCACAGCTCACACTTGGAGGGTGAAAGTCACCTGTTTCTCTTGGAGCTTACAGAAATCCCTTTTTTATGGTTCATGTCAAATTTATGATATCTTTTGCTAGTTGAGCACACCAGCCATGCAAGTCTTGTACTTATAAAAGGACCAAAAATTTCTCATGTGTGTTGTGTAGCAGCTGAGTCAACTAACTCTAGAGGGAGATTCTTATAGCAAGAGATTCTGCAGCTGCTGCATCCTATTTTGTAGAAACAAAGAAAGAAACATCATTTACTTCACAATTCTTAAAACTTAAAATCTTCTATTTGAATTTTCAAGTGTACACCATTAAGCTGCCAAAGATATTAAACAAATGGCTTTCCTGTCTAAACACTGAACTCCATGGAAAAGATCTATTTTAGCCATGTATCCTTTATATGAGGTTGTGTAGTACTTCTGCCAGACAGCTGATTACCTGTGAATAGCATAGAAAAAGCACAAAATAATAATAGGAATATCTTGAAACGGAGAGGAAGGCCAGATCTGGATGGGTGGAAGTAGCCAAGGGTCAGTATGTAACATCAGGGAAAAAGTCAAGTCCCAGCATTCAATAACACTTAACAGAGAAGATAATAACAGGAAAGAGAGATCACTCCCACTGCACAGTACAGGACACTGGTGGCAAATCCTGGAAGACTTAAAGAACATTTGTTGAGGAATATGTTCTCATGGTGGGACATTAGCTCTACATACATACCTTCCTGTTTGGGGATCTCTAGCTTAGCACTGTGATAACGGGTTTGTCTTCACGGAGCAGGCAGCTGGCACAGAGAGCGAACACCAAGCGTTTCCTTGGTGCCTCTGCATGCCATTTTCAGAATTTTCCGTGGAAGGAATAAGGATGGATGCCAAAATCTTCCCATCTTTCATCACAGCACGGAAAGCTGGGGTAAATTCTGTACATGGAACCAACAAAACATAGTCACTTCATCTGAAAGTGGAATGTGCACTTGGTTGGAGGATGTACAGCACAATTTAGTCGAAAAGTATAAGTCTCGGATCTGAGTCATTGCTAAAAAATTAACCTACATGACCTCACCAGTCTGCTTCCCCAAAGGCCTTCTATTTCCAGGAGCCACTAGCAGTTTTGCAGGTCATGACTGGTATGAAAGTATCTTAGGAAAGATTTAAATGAGAGTTTCTAGACCTATCCTCTTGTGAAAGACTCCAGCACAGTGGTTTTGACTGGCTCTTTGACATGCCGTATTCACACGAAACACAGACACGTCCCATTCTATTTACATATATGCCTCATCCCCCGGAGTTGAATATCTGGAATCCTTACTGTTCCTGACTATGTCATATTGGTGCTATTCACTTTACAATCAAGACAGAGTTGAACAAAAAAGCCATGACATTTTTAGTCTCTCTGTAAAAAAGTCACAGAACTGTGATGTTGTATCATTACCTACTTAGCTAGAGCTGATGTTTTTTCTGATTATCAGCACCCTGACCAGTTTGTTAGTTCCAGTTCTGAAATTCTTTGCCTTCTTTCAATCTGATAATGTCCTGTGTTTGGAGGGTCTCACAGTTCACTGAACCAGCTCAGTCTCAATCTAAATCTAAATAAACATGAGGCTCTCTTGTCTCTTACACAACACTGGGAATGCACAAAATTCGCAAAAAGATCTGTGGGATTTATTTAAGTAACTGTGCTCCATAGCAGTAGAAAACAGAAGAGTTTTGAGGAATCTTAAACAATAAACTTGCAAAACACATAAACAAAAATGTATCAAACAATCATTAGGCATTTCCTGAAGGGTCCTGTCTACCTTGGCCACCCATGAGCTTTTTCCCTATTATTCAAGACAGCTGGCCTAAAAAAAAAGGGATCTGGCTTCTGCTTATATTTATTAAATCTGCAGGAAGGGCCCATCAATCACAACAATGGGTTTTAAGTGTTTGCTGGGTGAGAGGAGAGTCCCATAAGCAGTCTTTGAAGTGTCTTTTGCTGAAGGTAAACATCTGAAGAACGTAAATAGCTGCTCTTCTTTCCAATGAGTGACCTTGTCAAAGTGGGTAGAATGGAGAGATGGGGGAGGGGTGCTATCATGAAAAGGAAAAGCAATAAAGGATTCCTTATGACAGCAATTTGCACATTTACTGCTCTTTGATATGTTAACTAGATTTTGCAAAATGGAATTCTTTGTCTTTTAGAGGTCCTTGGGCAGTGATAGCTCACAGTCAGAACAATGTTTTGCAATAGGCCTAATGCATCTTCTAATTAATAAGGTAACTTGGGCAACCTCTGTAAATCAGTGACATTATCATTATAACAGGACACAAGTGAATAGTTGTTTATAAGGAAGGAAAGATGCTCATAACAGCAGTATCATTATTTACTGAGCTCATTGACTAAAGTGAATTGTATTGAATACAATGGGATCAATAGGTTATGGGCCCTGTTCACTAAACTTTTACAAGCCGTTTATGAACCTTTGATTCTAAAAAACAGCTCTTCTCCATTCAGAAAACTGAGAATGTAGCACTGACCGTTTTCTGTTTTCATACATGGCACAGGCTAAATGACACAAATTCTCCAGCTGCATTGTGAAAAAATGGGCAGGTCGGTAAGGTCTCTCAAAGTAACAATAAAATATTTATGAAGAATAAAATATACAGGCATGGATGCATATGGCCACTGTGGGAAAGCAAGCAGCTAATAAGCTAGCCCACAGAAAGAAAAAATAGTGATATTTTATTTAGAAATATGTTACAGTAGGCAATGAATGGCATGGCAACCACATTAGGAGATAAAACATGTAGGACCCTAAGATGCAGGCAGAAAACTCAAGGTTCTTTCTTAGAAGCAAACTCACTTGTTACATTACTTGGATATAAACAAAGAGAGCTGCATTTGAGCAGTAAGTGAAGTGATTCACATAGAATAAGCTGAACTATTTGGGGATGCTCTATGTATTTATAAAGTAATGTAGTAACTACATAATATAGAGCTGTATGAATACTTAACTTCTTCAAATTAGAATGTTGTCCCTTGTTTTAGCGGGTGTGCCTCCTAATTCTGAAGCGGGGTAATAAGTTTTTTCTGTGCTTAATAGGAGCACAAGCCATAGGCAAAATCAGACCCAATATGGGCTCAGTTTTTGAACCACTCATCAACAGCCCTTGCCAAGATCAAACTTTCTCACTGAATCTCTGTGCTGGTTCTGGCTGGGGTGGAGTTAATTTTCTTCACATTGGCTAGTATGGGGCTTTGGATTTGTGCTGAAAACAGCGTTGATGATATAGATATATATTCGTCATTGCTGACGCAGAGTCACACATTTTTTTGGCTTCTTTTACTGCTTTCTGTACTGTCATGTTTGCAAGGGAACTAACGGCTCACAGGAAGCTGAGAGGGGACACAGTAGGGACAGGTGACCCCAACAGACCGAAGGGATATTCCAGACCATATGGCACCAAGCTCAGTATCTAAAGTGGGAAGAAGAACGAGGAAGAGGGGGGATATTTGGAGTGATGGTGTTTGTCTTCCCAAGTCACCATTATACACGATGGGGCCCGGCAGTTCTGGGGATGGCTGAACACCTGCCTGCCCATGGGAAGCAGTGTAGGAATTCCTTGTTTTTCTTTGCTTGCATGTGTGTTTGACTATAGTTATTAAACTGTTTTCATCTCAACCAATAAGTTTCTCTCTTTTACTCGTCTGATTCTCTTTCCCATCCCGCTGGTGGAGGAGTGAGTGAGTGTCTGCATGGTACGTGATTGCTGCCTGGGATTAAGCCACGACAATCTCTTTTCAACCAGCTCTTTTCTGCACATTGTTGTCATATAATCTTTGTCACTTTAAAAGCCTTTTCCTTCTTCTGTTACTCTTGAAGTATTTACCCCACCTTATTTAGTTCACATGGATCAACACCACGGAGTGAGGTTTAAGGTGATATGAGAAGTTGGGAGAGAGAAATCACTGAGAGAATAGAAATAAATATTTCAGAACATCATCCCTGCTGTAAACCTGCACCAGTCCTGCACCGGTTTGCTTCTGGATTTGACTGGGAGCTGGAATTAGACCATAATATATTGCCTCTGGCTTTGCAGTCCCACATCCCACAAAGCTTGTAGCAGAGGGAAGGAATAAAAGAACCAGACAAAAGCAACACAGGCCCGCCCTGTCTAGCTTTGGAAATGGTTTACTCGTGCACTAGGTCCTGGCGGGGACACAGCCTTGCCTCCCGGTGGAGGACCAGCTATTCCACACTATTCCAGCAGAGCTTCTCCTTGAGACTGCTGAATGTGCTGGGAAATGCTGAGACTGAGTATGGCCAGGTGACAGCAAAGGCTTTCCTTTCCCCTCATCACTCCTGCATGAGCTTCTTGTGCTGAAGTAATGAGCAATTCTTGTTCTGATGGAAAGGAGACACTTCAGCTGTAGATGATATTACAAGGAGGGGAAATATTTCCACCTACCAAGAGCTGGGAATGTAAGTGATAGTCTGAGCATTCACAAATTCGTCCAGTGAGAGACTGTGGCTGGCTCTTAGCACCCCATTCAGCTACATCAGTCACGATTCTGAGATACAGCCAGAGAAGTTCTTGGTTTGTCTTAATACCTCCTCTCAAATTCTTAAGGATGTATCCTCGATTTCTTGAAATTTGGCTGGAGAAATTTTTCTGTTCCATGTTCT
This sequence comes from Cnemophilus loriae, assembly GCA_013397755.1. Lineage (NCBI taxonomy): Eukaryota > Metazoa > Chordata > Aves > Passeriformes > Corvidae > Cnemophilus > Cnemophilus loriae. The sequence goes on from VZTF01002009.1 coordinate 819,209, forward strand.
GAATGACCGTTCATCACAAAACGGGCTGGTGTCACCCTCTAGGTAATTGTCTATTATCCCTTTCTTAGTATTATTTCTTTCCATGATCTTCTCCATGTGAAATGTGTTGTATGGATTTTTTTTTCTTTCTTTACCTCAGCTCTTCTTGTACTAAGAATTCTTGCTAGCAAAGACAATGTCCCAGAAATATAATCCTTGTTCTGGGAGAAAGATTAATTTATCACTAAAATAGAGATGTACATAAGCCAGTAACCCAGTATCTGTGGCTGGCTGAGCAAAGATGATGAGTCTGAGTACCCTTTCCCGTGAGATTTCATCTGCCTCTGAATGTTGTGCCTCTGGCCTAATCCATACCATTAAAGGCAAGAACACGTAAAACTCCTCATTGTCCATGGCCAAACAATATAACCATCAGGTCACTGTCTGCTTTCTAGTTAGAGAGGTATAATTCCACTGAAGTCAGATTTACACCAGTATCAGTGAGAGCAAAATTAGGTTTCCCCTATAGTTGCTGTTAACGTTTATCAGTATCACCCTGTAGTACTGAGGTGGTATCATTAGCAAACACAACACAAGGCTGGTCTTCAATAGCCGTTCTCTCATTTACTTTTTGCTGATTTATCGCTTCACTAATGACACAATAGATTTTCCCATTAGTTTATTATTATTATTTATTATTGGTATTAGTGTTACCCTGAAAGAAAATGAAAACAAAGAACTGACCTCACCTCAGCATAGCATATTATTTTCAGGAGTTCAGAAACACTGCGCAGAATGGACAGTTTCCATTTCACCAATGTTCAATCACTGGCATTTGTCTTTTGTATCCCAGAGCAATTGCATAACTCTAATATTGACCTTAACCAGAGCCCTTTGTTTCTCACCCTAACAGCCAAAAGCATTAAAAATGTGTGTTTACTTAATTTGTCCTGGCATGCAGTGTAATTACAAGCAGTTTGTTTTCTCTGTTGTAAAATATGGGTTAGAGAAGAAATAAAGTAATGTGGAAAATTAACATTGTGATGTACTGTATAGTGGAATAACACTAAAAACACTTAGCTGTGTTAGTACTGGAGGTGCTATTTGTGTTGTGTGCAAGAGCAATAAAGAATTAAATGCCTTCTTCTAAACTATATTTGCATGATTTTCAACTGCAGTAAAATTAATCTGAGCTGCCTCCAAGTACAAAAGAAAAAAAAAATCAAAGTGCAAATAGAACTGAGCAGCACTCATGCAGCCTTTAAAGTTGTACTTTTATATTTTGTGAATTCTAACACACTGTTTAGTGATGTCTGGGATTCTTACGGAACTGGACGAGGCAAATATATTTAAAGGTTCCTATGCTGTGTCTAGCACTCACCAAAGCTGTGTCTTTGGTCGACAAGACCTTTCTGATGTGTCAGCAGGTCTGAACACAGAGCAGGCTAGTGTGGCAAGGCATTTTGCTAGGGTATTTTCCTTCTTTGAGTGTCTACAGTAAATATTACATCCTAATCTAGTATTACTGCTCCACATATCTGTTAATTCTTTCTATGAAAGATTCACTTCATCCTCTCTCCCTCCTTTATAAATCTACACTTTTCTTTCTGAAATACTAAGAGCTGTTCTGTAAAAGTATAAATATCAGTTAAAGTCATTGGAGTTAGGAGAGTATTACCTGATGTACCAAAATAGCCAAGAGTAAAAAACACCTCTTTCTCAATTTTTTCCTATTCTTTTCAAAAATTTTTTTTCTCTGCCTTCTCTTCCATATTTTCTGTGGAAGTGTTTAGATAATGAAGCAATATGAATTTAATTTCCCAACATTTATGTACATTTGAGATGTCAGAAAAAAAAAACCAACCAGGGATAAAATGTGTAATGAATCACTCCGTTATGACTGTAAGAGGACTACCCCCCTCCTTTTTTCCTCAATAAATATTTGTCCCCAGAGATATTTGTTAAAAAATACACCTCTGGTTGAAAGCAATAATTTGAGCTCTTTGTTGTTATTTTGTTGCTATTTCACTTTTTGTTTTTTTGGTGTAGAACTGCCCCATGCAAAGAAATACACTGCTTTGCTAGTGCGAGACACGCTCTCTCTTTGCACTAAGAGTTGCTCAGTGCCCTTGTTCTGGCCTCTGTGCAGAAGAGTTTAACCACTTTGAGAACTGACTCATTTATATCTTTTAATAACAAGTTGGGATGAATCTGGAAGACGTGGGAGCTTTTAACAGCAGTTGAGAAGAAATCCTGCTTTAGCTTACTGCAGACTGAAGCTAGGAAAGTCATTAGATTAACCTCTCTTGACAGGTCAGGCTCAGCAAATATTCTTAAAAATAACTCTTCCAGTAATTTATGACCTTTGGGGAGCATAATCAATAGTGTTAAGAGGAGAGGCAGCCAGACAGCACTTCCTGGTAGGAGAAAGTTTCTTGTCTTTGTAATGTTTGCATTCTGTCTGCTTGTATGCAATAAGACTGACTTGCCAGTGATATCATACCCCTTTTACTCCATCAGTTTTGGAGACATACATTTTTATTGTCAATTTACCGTCTCCTCTGTTTTTTCATACGGTATCTAATTCCAACCAAACCAATGCACAAATGTGATTACAAAGTAAGGGGAAAATGCACGGTTCGTTTTCTTCCACATTCCCTCTAACCTCTCTGGATCATTTGAGGGAGAATGGTCTTCTGCCCCAGGATGTCATAATGCAAAGTCTTAAACATATACTTCATTTTAATGCACGATGAGTTACTTATAGTGCTTAATTAAGCGTGTTCTTACATCCGTCTAAGATCAGTGCCTAGGGAAATTTTTTGCCTGTCTCTGTATTTTTTTGTAATGTCGGATAAACTACAAAAAATTTGAGCATGCAAGTGGCAACAATATTTCTGTATTTGTTAATAATTTAAATGCATTTTATTGCTGGTGGGATTTCCTCTAGCTTTTTATATAATAAAGAGCACTGCCCTGGTTATTCAAACATAGAGCCTTTCCTTCAGGGTTCAGTATTGAAGTCCCATTTTCTGAAACTGGAGACCCTCAGGAGGATACATTGATTTCACTGAGGCCTCACATTCACTGTCTACATACACATGCTCTAGCCACATGGACCTGCCCCAAGCAGGACTACTGCCCATCTTTCTCTGCAAGGACTTCCAGGCACATAGGAAAGAATACAGCGTGTCACGCTGTAATATGATACTGCACTTATTTTGACACCACCAGGAGAATTATTGGATGCCGGCTTTTCCAATGTCCTTGGGGTGGAACAACAATTTTGAAACTCCAAAGAATAAAAATAATTTAGAAAGAAAATCATTCATGCTCATGATCTCTGCAGAAGTTTTAATACACACTGCTTCAGGCAGCTTTGTGTCTAATGCTATAGCTGAGTGCTATAGTGAAACTGAAAATTACATCTTTTTTGCCCCCCTGGTTTCTGTCTTCATTGCCAACCTGGTGATATAGAGTGGTAACTGGCCAAAGTCCAGTTGGAGGCCAGCAGCTGGTGGTGTACCCCAAGGGTCAGTACAGGTTCCAGTCCTGTTTAACACCTTCATTAATGATCTGTATGATCAAAGTGTGCCCTAAGCAAGTTTTCAGATGGTGCAAAACTGTGAGAAGTGGCTGATAGGCCAGAGAAGCGTGGTGCCATCCAGAGAGACTTCCGCAGGCTGAAGAAATGGGCTGACAGGAACCTCATAAAGTTCAAAGAGAAGTGCAAAGTCCTGTGCCTGGAAGGAAAAATCCTGTGCTTGTATATATGCTGGGGGACACCCAGCTGGAAAGCAGCTCAGCAGAAAAAGATCTGGTGGTCGTGGTGGGCCCCAAGATGAACATGAGCCAGAGAAGTGCCCTAGCTGTAAAGAAGGCTGCTGGTATCTTGGACAACATTCGGCTGAGCAAGATGGCTTGCTTAGCCTAGAGAAGAGAAGGCTCAGGGCGGAATCTTATTGATGTATTTAAATGCCTGAAGGGAGGGTGCAGAAATGAGGGAGCCAGACTCTTTCACTAGTGCCCAGTGACAGGACCAAAGGCTCTGGGCACAAACTGAAACACAAGAGATGTTGTCTGAATGTCAGGAAACTCATTTTTGCCACAAGGGTGACTGAGCACTGGCATGGGTTCCCCAGAAAGGTTGAGGAGACTTTATCCTTGGAGATACACAAAAGCCATCTGGACACAATCATGGACAACTTGCTGTAGGTGGCTCTGTTTGAACAGGGGTGTTAAACAAGACAACCTCCAGCTTGAACCATTCTGTGATTCTGCAATTCTGTGATTCTGCAATTCTGTGAACATGAAACTATTGGAAGATTATCATGAGTGGAAATAGTGAATACACAGCCATGCTCCAAATCTCTTTCCTGTAGAGTTTGTGGCACAAAATCTCTGTTATTTCCCATGGAACACAGAAATGTTCCTCTTCTACCAATGTCACAAGCAGTGACATTGGTGGTCTTTACCAACAAAATTAGTTCCTGGCTGGGCTTTACCATAATTTTACCTGGTATTTTCTCAATAGTGTATGCCCATATGCTCTTCATAGTCAGATCGATGATTCTGAAAAGAACCAGACCTATTCCACAAGCATTACACAGAGACTCATCATATTCAAATTACATCCGTGACATAGTTGGTCTGTGCGTGCACAGAGGATATCACCAGGTTTCAAGATCTGTACTTCAGCTCAGCTAGAGGAATAGCTCTGTCTAGATGCTAGGACATCCTGGCATCTCTCTTGGCACCTATCAGCTTCCATTCATAAAAGTTCTGAGGTGTTAAAGACATGAAAAGTCTTGAGAAACCACTTGCCTTTAATTTTTTCTAGGAGTTGAACATAAGTGATATGGCAGTATTTTCAACATGTCATTTATGTTGAAATGTCATTTATGTCATATTATTAGTTTTATGGTGAGACAAGGAATCTTTTAAATACTGTAATGATTTACAAGGGTCAACAAAATGAAGTTAAAAATATGTATTTTTTAATTATGATCCCTGAACTCTCTTAGAGATTGTTTCCCTAATTGCCATCATTACAGATTGCATTGTCAGCAAGGCTGACAACCAGTACTCCAGAAACCTGCAGTACACAACACAGCTTAAGATGCCCATAAATAAAGACATATGTTTTATGACTGAAATGGAACATTATAATCATTTACTTTGAATGCCTGAATAATAATGAGTAAAATGTGTCACTCAGTAATTCCCATGTCACACTACTGAAGAACAACCAATCCATGCTTAAAATTTCCCTGCCTTGAGTAGATTACAAAATGAATCTACTTATTTTGAAGAAACATTGACAAAAAAGAAAGAAAAATATTTTTAAAAGCCAGAAATTTTACTTACTACATTATGGTAAAAAAAAAAAAAAAAATTAACCTCAGATTAGTTTTCATTTTGTAGTTGCATTTAAAGGAGTAAACCCAAATAATTCACCCAATAATTTAACTTGTCATCTGTGGACCTAGTGACTTCTGAGAAGTCTTAAAACCTCAGCTTATACCAGAGATGCAATAGTTTCTCTCAGTTTGCACTGCAGTGTACTTATAAGGACTGAAAAAACAGAGCCCACAAGCAACCAGAAGAAGTAAACAGACACAGAAGAGCTATCTTTCTCCTTATATAATGATGTAGGGTGCAATTACATTTTATTATCCTTTGTGAGGGATTAGAGAAGTCGGTTGTGACTTCAGAGTTAGTCATATCATCATCCAAAACATATGGTAACAACAGCAAAAGCATCAGTGGCATCTACTGTGCTCTGCAGCCCAAGTAACAACATTCTCTCCTTCCCTGTGATAAACTATAAGGCCAATACTTCCTTTGTATTTCAATCCAATGTATTTCCACATGTGAAATCCTGGTGTTTTTTGTGGAACATTTGCAATACCAAATCCTAAAAAACATTCACTCAGCAGGGCTGAAGTGACTATCATTAAAGTTTCTTCTGCAGTTCTCCAGAATATGGATATTTTCCCTCCTATTTTTGACACGAGGTTCATGAGATCTTCGGGCCCTTTTTGAAAAAGTCCCCATGTTTCACAGTATGTACTCAACATGAGGTTACTGTCTATATCTGACCTGTGCATCATGTGCTTATATTCTTACATAATATTTGTCAGATACAACACTGACCAGTGCAACTAAGCACATCCTCTTTGTTTCAAGACTCCAAATGTTCCCCCTTCTGCCTTCCTCCCCCAGCTTTATATGCTGGAATGATGTTATATGGTGTGGAATACCCCTTTGTCAGTTGGGGTCAGCTGTTCCATCTGTATCTCCTCCCAAATTCTTGGACACTCTCACCCTCCTTGGTGGTGAGGTGTGGTGAGAGGCAGAAAAAGCCTTGATGCTGTGTGAGCATTGTTCAGCAATAACAAAAACAGTCCTGCGTTATCAACCCTGTCTTCAGCACTAATCCAAAACACAGCCCCATACAAGCTACTGTGAAGAAAATTAACTCCACCCAGCCAAAATCACCACTCTTCCATATCTTCATGCATATGTAGTTGAATATATGTAATTGTAAATTCTTTTCCCGTGCTTATATTTTCTAATGTTGAAATAACAGCAAATCTTAGAAAATTAAAATGGAATTAATTTTTTTTTATTATTCCCCAGTGTGGCATCACTAGCCTCACTCCTGAGGAAAAGATCTGCATTACTTCCATCGAAGAGAGAGATTCTTAGTCTCATTCAGCACTGTGTTTCCTGTGTTTATTGACAGGACTTTTCAACACACATTTTCGAAGAGACCTCTGTGGTGCAAATTTATGATTCTGAAATTCAGCGCTGATAAGTGGTTACTAAGTGACAAACTTTTTCATATTTAGCTGAAATAACTGTATCTCTTTCCTTTAGTGTGTTTTTGAAGAAATGATGATGAAGACTCTCTCAGGAAGCCCTGGCAAGTGTTTCCTGTCTCTCCACTGACTGATCGACAGGAAAGTTCCATGCCATCCTTGCTGATAAGTGCTTCAGTATTTGCTGGTGTTTCCTGTCCTGGCTACAAAAGTTCCAAACAGACAGTTTAGAAGTTGCTGGACTGCAGTGTTTGTGTGTACAAGAGGACATACCACTGTCTGATGAAAATGTACACAGCTAGAGGTAAATGACTGCAGGTGGGCAGTGTGAGATGACAGGCTAGAAGAGGTAAATCTGGACAATGCAATTAACTAGGGACAGTTTTTTTGACCCATTTTTTTTCTCTATTTAGTTGCTAGCTCTAGGTAGACTATCGTGTTTTGAAAAGAGGCAGGAGTTATTGATACTTTAACTCTTTTCTTTTTTTTTCCAGGATACTTCTCCCTTCCCAGCGTGTTCTTGAATGTATGAGGAAATCCTTTCAGCCCGTATTGAAATCAGTTACTTGTGCAAAGATTGACAATATTGAAACCATTTGATTTGAATGTCTTAATTTGAAAATAACCTGGAGGCACTTATTAGACTTACTTTTCTTGTAAGCATTTGATTCACAGCTGCTGAAAAAGGTTTCATCACATATGAAACTTGGGGCATCTGCTTTGTCATGTCAGAATGACGATCGGGTTGGATGCCAGGATGACATGGAATAACATGAAACAATCCATCCAGCTGCATGGAAATTGTTTAAGTGCTTCTCTTGTGAGCATAACAGTATCCATTGGAAAGAGAAAAATCTGTACAGACCATGAAACAGATGTTATCTAATTCCCCTTTTTCTCTGAATGCCCATAGGTGCAAAAAAACCTGTGGCTCTTCAGATCCTATTCTATTGTATGGCAGCATTTTCAAAAGGAGGATAAGCTCTGCAATGACCAACTGGAGTTTCTATTGTTCTATGCTGAGAGCAAAATGGAAAATAGGGGCAGAGTTAGTAGCTTTTCTTTTCTCCTTACAAGTGTATATATGTTATTTTGCAAAACTTCCTTTGTAGGGACAGTAGTCTCTGTCATTTTTTTGCTCATAAAATTATTTCCATTCTATAAATCAATCTTGAAGCATTGTCAGGTGCTATACAAATATATAGATATTTATTGTGCATGAGACCTCTANACTATATAAAGATATAGCATATATTTATTGTGCAGTTATTTATTGTGCATGAGACCTCTATTAACTAAGCCTGAAGAAATAAGGCAAAGAGTAAGCTGGACATGACTGGTTCCCTTAAGAAAAATGTCTTCAAAGATTTGAAGAATATTTTGAACACCTGAGACAGCTGAAATTTGCTTCATGTCATTTGAGTAGATACTAATGCTTTGCAGAAACCTCGTTTTGCAATGTAATCCAGTTTTGCGAATATGGAGAGACCACAGAGTGCGAGTCTTAACTCAGGTTTAAATTAGTCAAAAAGAATATTTTTTCTTATACCTTCCATTCAGGGTTATAGCGTGGTCCAATTCTGATGGGCTTATTTTTTCCCAGAAGTGTATGTTCATGGTTTCTACTACTGTTACTCAGAGCCACTTTTTATTTCTCTGTATAGAACACATGTAGACATAGCACAGGCCAAGATATCATTATCAACATTTCGAAGACAAAATTGATGTATCCATAGCAAACCTACTATTTCTGATCTATTGGAAAGCCCTCTTTTTAAGTATCTTCTCCTCTGTTTGCTCAGTTAGTTCCAAACCATCAGCTATTTTTGACAACATAGCTTTTCAAAAGCTTCTTGTTCAGACAGGTTCTTTTGTTGCACATATAAAGTTCTCTTCATGTTATCTGGATTTATATTACAAGTTCTGAAGGGAATTTCCCTGGATATTTTGCCTGTAAGAAAGTAAATTATAATTGTATGTGACATTTCAAAGGTGAGGGGAAGTGTTACAGGTAAGAATTAAGATAGACTTTTAGAATTCAGCAAGAGAGTATACATCCCTCCTTAGTTATTTCTGCCATTATTCTGAAATGGTAGGCCTGAAAGAAAGGAAACCTCAAACTTGGAAGAGACCAGATTAATGTATTCCATAATTCCTACAACTTCAGTGGCACATTCCACCATTACAATTGACTAAAGACAAACATCCTTCTAAATTACAATGCGTACTTGTTAAACTTTGTGCACACATCAAAAGCTTTCTGAACATTGATGTCCCTTATTTATCTTTCCTCTTTCTGGTATGTAATGCTCTTATATTTTTAAATGACATGGACTAGTCACACAAGAATCAGTGGGACCTTACAAAACTCCAGCAGGGCAATATGCTTTGTAGCACATTGAAGGATGCTTACATTTTAGCAAAAATACAAAAAGACTTGTAATTGGAGTAATTTTCCTTTGTAGTCTATTAATAAAAATATTATAGGCTTTCTTCTGTCTTTTAGAATGCCTTGCTCAATGCCTCAGGATTCCCTTTGTTCATAGTCAATGCCTAATAGATTGCTTCTCTTATTGAACTGTTTTTCCCTTCTATTACAGAATTGTAAAAATTGCTCATTTTAGAAAAAAAAAAAATCCATCATTTTTCTGTAAACTATCTCAGATTCACTGTACTCAACAGGTAACATGGATTTAAATGGAGGATTACAGGCTGTCCAGGCAAGTGGGTGAGTCACCAACCCTGGAAGGATTTAAAAGATGTGTAGATGGGGTGCTTAGGAACATGGCTTGGTGGTGGATTTGCGGTGTTAGGTTTATAGTTGGGCTTGATAATCTTAAAGGTCTTTTCCAATCAAAACAAGAAGTAGCTGCTAAGTGCTGCACAAATATAGGGTGGACAGGAATATTACATAATCAATTTTATAGAGAATTTTGGTGAAATCTTTTCTAAAATTTGGCCAAAACAGAAAAGTGGGCTAAGATTTCTTCTGGTTTTTAGTGTACATGATACATAAATTACATCTTTACATCCCTGCAAGAACTGGTATAATGCTATGCTGCTGCAAAGTAAAGTGGGGTTTTTAACTGTATATATGACTTGGATGGACTTTGATTGTACATTTAAAGATATTTAGCATCACTGGATGTGCAGTCTCTCTTTCAGGTGCAGCATTAGCTTGTGAAAACACATTAAAATTGTGCAGATTTTGTCCAAAGAAAACTATTTGTTGGACTTGTTATATTTCTTCTCCAGGTGATTTGCTAGGGTTAATCCACAGAATCCATGTGCACACAAGAACTTGCTTTCCCCAGGACTTTTAAAATAGCAGAACTCAGATTCTCTGACTTGCTGCTTGTTCTAACATGGTATCAACTCCTGAATTTATTTCACAGATGACTAAGGACAGTTAAGATGTATCTTAACAATGTATGGAAAATACTGCAAGAGTAGCCGTACTCCCAAATTATGGGTTTGCTGATGAGGGACCATAATTACCTGCAAAACACTTTGGGAGTAAATTCTCGTGGTTAACATTTCAAGTTCACCCAAGAGAGATTACTCTCTCTCATTCATGCTGTGGATGATGACTTCAGAATAGAATTATGTTGTTTATGCTCCTTTGTCTTTTTTTCCTGGACTTCTTAGATTCCTGCAGCTGAAAAGATGAACTGGTGTCTGTGTGTGTGTGTATCTTGTAAATAACTCCAGTTGTAGCCAGCAATTCTGAATAACAGATGTTCTTCTCCTGTTCTTCAGTCATCGGTAGGTATAAGTAATGTTTAATCAAGGTATAACTCATCTGATAGTTCAGAAAAACAGAAGCATTGTGAATGTCATTATTCCAGGCCTCGAAGATGTGAAGTTTTGTAACAACGCTAGGAGATGGATCGGCGTAGAACTAGAACGGCAGACAGATCCTATAGCCATCTTTAATAACAAAATTATATAGAGTCACAGTAAATTGGAAAGCATTTCTACCATTACCTATTCAAATGCAAGGGAGAAAACGCGGTTTTGCTAGAGAACAGAATTTTGTGAACCAGTCCACGCATGGACAGTTTGTGTTCACTTCTGAGCATAAAGGCACACACTTCAGGCGTGCAAGTGGAGGTAGATGTCTGAAAGAGGTGTGAAAATTCAACATGGTAGGTCTGCAGCGCAACCAAAAACCACAGAAAACAAGGACAGCCACAATGACGCTATTAAAATTAAAATGTACAAATGGAGCAAAAGTCCTTTAACCTTTGAATTTCTAAAAATAAAGACAGGTAATATGCATGATTGTTAACTTATTCAAATTACATTCTATCATTACTGAAGCTGGTGGAGACAATGCTTGAGAAGGAAAAGATGATAACTTTATAGTTTATGTTTAAGCTTGTCTCTGTTATAGAGGGTTAAAAAACACCCAAACAAACCCCCAATCAACCAGCCAAAACTCAACAAAATACCTTAACCTGACAACATTAAATAACACTATAAAAATGAATACATGTAATTTAAATTAGGAATGAGTACTTTCTTCAGGAAAACTCTTTGAAGCTGAATTTCCCAAGCTTTGTCAGGTAGCAAGCAACTGCTAGTTGTCAAGAAGTTACACTTGTAACCAAAAGTGGGGGGAACACGTAGATGGTATTTCAACATACCAAGAAAAATGTCCCTCTAAATGTTTGAAACTAACTGTCAGAATTGAAAAGGCAGGTGAAAATAAAATCCACAATCTGTAATCTCGGCAAAGTTGATATTAAATCTGCCCTCTAGAGTTCCTTGAAAAGGCCCATAGATCTTAGAACATCTAAGGAAATAATCTTAGTAGAGTCCTTTGTACTGTTCCTTGGCTATATAGGTCCTTGAAGATCCAACTTCACTGTGTGACTTAGATGAAAGTGAAAATCAGTAGTCCTTTCTCTGTGCTAGGATCATATTTAGAGGAATTTTCAGTTTCTAGAGTTAAAAAGAAAAGAATAGTTTTCTGTTCTTGATCAATGACTACAACACAAATGAAAGGGTGAATACTGTAAATTTAGAGCTATGACAGTTGCTGAAGCATAAGAGATCAAATGAAAGAAGTAATATCAAATGTAACTCAGTAAGAAAAACAAAATGCATCCTGTGAATGTAAACAGATATGATCGATCAATCATTTATGGTGCCGCTTGGTCTTCCTGAGTTTGTGGTTCTAGCAAGGTCAACAACTAGATCCAAGGGCCCTGATTATGAATCCTAGGTGTCCCTTTTCATTGCAGTACATCCAATGTGGAATGTAAAACATCTTGTTGTAACTACGTGTTTGAATTAGAAACGGGTGGGTGTGCTGGAAGGTGGTCCCTGCCACTTTGTTCTTTTATGAGATTCCCCACTGGGCACTGAGATGAGTAAAATGCATCTAGGTTTTACTCATTCAGCATCTGACTGCTGGAATTCCAGCTTACACCATTTAATTTTTAACCCTATTTTTATACCCCCTGCACACCTTAAAGATTCTGCTTTGGATGGAAAGACAACATGTACTTCCTAACCCATGCAACTCTTCCACAGATTCTTTTCAGATGGAGCTTTGCTGAAAGGAAGATGAAAGCAACTTAAATGTAGATTGAAGATCTGTAAAGAGCCCCATGCTACATGTCAGCTTTGAATAACTTGTCACTGGTCTCTCTAAAGTTGTCTAACCGTATGATAGGATAGGCCTGTGGCAACCTGCATAGATTATTTACTTTTAAGCATTTTTAGAAGTAACATCTTATTTCTCTTTCATGTAATTTACTTTAGTTTTCTTTTTTTGATATGCAAAAATATTGATAAAATTACACTTTTTAGAGACTTTGTTTTGAATGGAATTGCAAGAAACAAAAAGAGACTTGAATGGACTAAATCAATGCACTAAATGCATAAGCTGCAATTCACCCTCTTAGTAAAATATTTTTTCTAGAATACAGCTTACTAAAAATGGAAGCACAAAGCTTAGAAAACCGAAAGTTCTCCAATCTTTTTCAGCTTTAGTCCATATTTCTTATTAAGAGTAAGCTTAATTTGAGAAACTGTAGGCTGCCATTGCTACTAAACAATCCTCCTTCAATAAAAAAGCAATGGTCTTTGAACCAAAATTAAATTGCTAGAAAAAAGAAAAAGAAAAAAGCTTTTCAAGTGCATCTTTTCTTTTCTCCACCGAGAATGTGCTTCCTCTTACTTCATTTAGGAGTGACATTTTGGTCACAAGAAAGAATCCAGTGCCAAATGATTAAAACTGGTACATAAAATTTCAGAAGAAAATGTCCATAACTTATATCCAACTCTGATCAGAAGGAGGAAACCAGTCCAGTTAAGGGGTTAATCACAGATTTCTGGTTGTGCATGTGAATGCAAGTGGCCTCAGGGAGGTTCTTACAAGGACCATGGACAGTTCCATGGCTGGCGCAGCCGCCGCTCCGGAAGGTGCCGAGTACCAGCCTGCAGAGCAGGAGATGGATTTCTTCAGGGACATGGCTCTCACCTTGGTCCTTCTGGTTATACACCCATGTCCACGAACACAGATTCAGTGTCTTTTGTCCCGTTACTGTATATTCTTTCTACTCAACAATTATCCAAAAATTACTCCTTGTTTGTACTTCCTTTTCTCATATTGTAATTTAATTTTCAATTATTCCCTACCCACTCCCTCCACTTAAAAAAATCCGCTCCCACATACAACTTTTTGATATCTCAATGTGTCTATTGTCACTTCTCAGTTCTTTGGCATTTTCCAGTTCCTAGACTGAGTACTTCCTGTGATAGTTATGGGATGCTAGGTTCTCTTTCCTGTCCTGGTAATCCTCCAGACTACTGTGCTCCCCACCTATCCATCAGTAGGCTGAAAACACGTCACAGAGATTCATTCACTCAATTCTTCTTCTTTGTTGGCCATAAATATAAGTTAACCACAGAATCACAGTGTTGCCAAGGCTGGAAGAGACCTTCAAGATCATCCAGTCTAATCTTCCACCTAACATCACCACAATCACTCCTAAACCATACCCCCAAGTGCCTCATCCAGAGATCTCTTGAAAACTTCACCACCTCCCTAGGTAAGTTATTCCAATGCGTAGACACTTTTTCAGTGAAAATACATTTTCTAATATCTAACCTGAACTTCCCCTAGCACAATGTAAACCCTCTTCCCTTCATCCTTTCACTTAAGACATGTCAGAAGAGACTGACCCCCACTTTACCACACGCTCCTTTCAGGCAGTTGTAGAGAGCAATAAGGTCTGCCCTGAGCCTCCTTTTCTCCAGGATAAACACCCCCAGCTCCCTCAGCCACTCCTTACAGGACATGTTTTACCCTAGTTGATTTTCTCAACACATATATTTGTTTCACCAATTCATTACAGCATTTCTTCTACCACCTTAAAATATTCCATAAATGATTATTTTAATTTTTAAGCTTGGAATTCTGCTACTACTGTTATCACACATTCTCTGCCCCACCAAGAGAGATAATAAGCATCAAGCTGACTTATTGGGAGGAAGTGGTGAAAAAAGCCCAAATACATTTCAAAGTACAATTTTTAAAGAAATAAGGGAAAACCTGTGCTGGATGTAGAAGGCTATTTCTAGACCGTTTCTGCTGTCCTGAAGGAGATATTAAAAATATTTGAACCTCGAAAAAGACTGGTTAGTGTGCTTCATCTCATGATCTGATTGTGCCTACAAAGCAGAATAATAGGGGGGGGCAGCAAGTGAGAGAAAAAAAACCAAAACCAAAAACCAAAGCTAAACCATATTAAAAGAAGAACAAGGGAATATTTTGCTTTGCAGAATTGTTAAGACAACTTGCTGAAAGTCCACAGAGGTTATTACCTTTTAATGCCCAACCCACTATGCAGGAGGGCCTGGACAGAGTAAGACCCTATAACCCAGTTTTAGAGGGTATATCCATATAGCCTCTATTGTTTGATGCATAGTCATAAGAGAAATGGGATCTCCTCTGCCAGCTCATGTTAGGACCTAGCTCTTATGGTAGTTCAGTTTCGGAATTCTCCCTCACTTGGGATGACGGGGGCTTAAGTAAATATGACTACAGCCATTGTCAGCATTACCGATTTCAGCCAAGTATTTAAGGACATACTTAAAAAGTAGCACACGTGCTCTGTGAAGTCAGGACCTGCACAGGATTACACTTCTTTACAGTTACATATTTATGCAGTTTGAAATGTAATGTTACTCTGAAATAGTGGAGGAAGCACAGGATTTACCTGTGCCTCTTACCAGTGTTCCACAAAAGCTGATTGTTTTGTTTTCCTGCTAGTAGTGGCAAACTGGAGCATGACAAGCTGCAAAAAGGGCAGTCTTTTAGATCATGTTGAAAAGTTCTTTGAAGGTAAAAACAGTGAACACAATAAACTTTTCTTGTAACAGAAACTTATGCTTTCCTTTTAGAAATAAACTGTAAAGCAAATCAGCTATTTTACATAAGACATATTGTGTGGCCAACTTATTTGTTTTTCCATATAGTAAGGGTTTACTTTGCAATTGATACTTAATTGTTTTTTCCCCAGGAATAATATTCAATTGTGCTTTACTGTGCGACCACATCAGCTCAACATTTTTTTTATTCACAAATAAATATATCATGGCAACGTCTAATGAAAACACTACGGATAATTTAAAGGCATGTTAAAATGGATGTTCACAAAGCAAATAAATATTACATAGTAAAATCAAGCCCTTGCATGTTGTGGTTAATTATTTCTGACAAAAATTAATGATTTTTTTCGCTTTCAACATCTACTGAGTTTCTCATCACAATCAAATGTATCATAAACTGAAATTTTTTTACTATTTTTTAAACTGTTTTTTATATCAACTTTAAAGCGAGAATTATCATAAGGACAAACATATTATCAAAGACATCTTGTGTGTGGAAGGAAGGTTGATCCTTTCCTATCTGGAGCACAGGAAGAACTTCATCAGTTTAGAGAGGGAGAGGAGAAGTTAGAAAAAGATTGTTTTTTATCCAGATCAATTGTAACTGGTGGATAGAAACTGAAGTCAGGTCAGAAGAATCTGTTACAGAAAATGGGGACATTGCTTCAGGTTAACATTGTTTTAAACTTTCAGTAATACCTCACTGTGAAAATTAAGCTCAGCCACCCTGCAGGCGAGATGGGTGCTTCAGATCATGTTCTGAAGCATAACAGAGGCACAAATGCGAGGATATGATATTAATTTTCTAAAGAGACAGAAATATAAGACTGTAGACAAAATTTTCAGCTGTAGGGACCCACAACTTTTCATTCAGTCTTGGAAACAGGTAAGATGTTGAAAATGCTCATGGATGTTAGATCAGTGATCTTTTTCTTCTGAAGTGGATCTGCGTCTAGAGATTGGAATATAAGCTGTGTTCTGTAGATCCAGGTCAAACTATCTGGTGGTAGGCACCTCCAAACAGTGTCTGGAATCAGCAAATCCATTCTCCTCCAAGACTAACCGTGCAGCTGGTGAATGTAGGCAGTGCAAGCCAGGCCTCCTGGAGAGAGGGCCAGTCAGAAGAAGGAAAGGTCACTTCACGGACTGTTTTCCCAAATTTCTACAGCCCTTAGCTGTATATTCACAACTAGAACTGCCAAAAGAGTTCACTTAAAGAAACTGATGTTTCTACTTCCAGACCACTGTCTGCTGGATCCTCACTTTAAAACTGATGTCTGTTTGTCTTCACAAGCTCCATGAAGTGTCAACAGCAGTGTTCAGAAGTCTCAATGGGATATACTTAATTAAAGGTATGCATACAATGGGGGGAGTGCAGCAGCTCGTGCACCACTTTGTCATTTGTACTGTGTCTTACAAAAATAATCCTGACTTTCCTAAATCCCAGTAATAAGAAGAAACATGACTAAGTTTTCAGACATGAATATGTCAACAACAGCAGTTAGATTTTCATTTTAAAGAATTATTCTTATGTAGAGGTGTCAGCTGTCAGAGCATCCATGGTCTGGTATTCTCCTTTGTAATAGAATTTTTTAACTGAAAATACTGAGGTGATACATGGTTTCATGGGGTGACTGTGGGGAGTCATTGACCAGTGATGCAATGTACAGCTATTCTTATATCCAGACTCCAGCTAAAGGCAGATGGACTTCCTTTTTTTAATTTTTTGTTCATGGGAAAAGGCTACTTTCCCAATTTATTTTGTTACTGCAAACCTCTTGCAAAATTACATCTGCTAATGACGTTTTAAGCAAAGATGAAATGCGGGATACAAGTTCTAAAGTAAGGTCTCACTATTAAAAAGAGAAAAACCAAAACTCAAACTCTCATCTATATTAAAAGCAACCATTGATAGCAGAAGCGATTTTCAGTCCATTTTTTCAGTAGTCTTTATAAGTGGCAGTGACATGGAGGTATTCTCATTAATATTTTGACTAATCATGTTGTAGGCCTGACCTATTACAAAAATTAAATTCAAAGGGATCCTTTTTCACCTATTTAATTTGGTATCGTATCAGGATTTCTACATGGAAATTGTGGAAGTTTAGCCTCTAGGCCTATTTTATCCTTTTCTGATATTCATTCAAAGAAGCACTCATTTGTTCCATTCTTATTCGTGTTCCTAATTTATCTAGAACTGAATTTGAGATGAATAATGCTTTTCTGGAAAGCATTATTTTGAATTTAAGTGTCTACAGTAAAGTAGACAAAATGAGGTAGGAAAAAGAATATGTACATAAAAAAGAAAGAAAAAATAACTTACGTGTTCCCTTAATTACATGCCTGGTTTGCTGAGACCTGGGTTAAAATCATTGAAGTTGGTGACTTTATACTGGAGCCCTGAGCAAGCATAGTGAAAAGCAGAGTTTAAGAGCCTTTTCAGGGAGCACTGCTACTTTGCAGTGGGTAGTTACAAGGTTTCGTGATGACTGTGTGTGCAGGTAATGAGACTGGGAATGAGAATGTTCCTTTTCATGGCTGTGGCATTTCATGGTTCCTGTTTGGACTATCTGTCTCTGTTTTGTCTGTGAAATTGTTGAGATTGATAAGGGGCACCGTATTTTTCTGGCCTCAAAACCAGCATATCAGATTTTTTGTAGATCTCTTGTATGCAGTTATATATAGAAATGATCAAGAACTAAGCGCTCACTTCACAGAGAAAGTAAGCAGATTCTGTCCAAATATTCACTGTCTGCCAGGTCAGGAGAATTCTCCCTTTCAACAGATTTGATCTAGTCCAGCAAGCTGTGAACAACCTACAGACAGACTTTGCAGTTGATAAAAAGATATTCATATGTGCAGCACTGAATGAGACAGGGGTACTTCTAGTAGCCTACACTGCTGCAAGTCACAGACATGATGACTTTAAAGAAGGATGCTGTTTCCCTCTTGCTCATTTTTTGTCCTCTCTTCAAATTGCATAGGGCAACAGCAATAAAAGAGAACTGAGGAAATATTCAGCAACATCAGTAGAAAATCTAGACCCCAACATTGCTGCCCTTACATTAAGGAGGTGGTGAATGTAAATCTTGCTGTTGGTATTTAATTGCTATTTTAGCACAGTAAAGACAGCTGTATATGTTCTGCAACCCCTGCAGCATATTTCGTACAAGTAAGAATGTCTGGTAGCATTCAAAAAGACAGTAACAGACACCAGTTATGGTAATCTAAGACAGACCTAGACACGAGATAGTAGAGTCATCTTCTCAATGCAGTCTCTGGAGTTCAGTTCCCATTTCTATGTTACCCAAGTATTTCAGTAAGACTTCTGGAAACTTTATACCCAGAAAGTCCTGTTGGCATGCGTTTGGCAAAAATAAATAGATTTGATTCTTCTCCATGGACATAAAAAGTGGCATGCTAAAGGTTATTTTTCCTTTGGATTTGAAGTTAAAACAGAAGCCTCACTGCATCTGTTCCATGAGAGCTACATTCTGGGTGGAAGCAGACACAATGCTGACTGCCTCAGCAACCCAGAACTGCAGAGCCAGACTGCGCTGAGTTAACAGCTCTTCACTGAAATGTTGCTACCTAGAAAAATGGGACATGGGCAGGCTGCCTTCATGCTCTGGTGGTACTTAGATCCTGAAATAGTTCACTGGGGACTGCTGTGGACAGTCAGGCACAACAGAACAGCCCTAAGGTTGAGTCCTAGTGTTCCAAGATGCATAATGTTGAGGTGCATTAATAATGGTATTACAGTCGCAGTGGTTCTTCCTATCCTCAGATTCTGTGCCCGTATGATGCTGTGTTTTGGATTTATGACTAGAATACTGTTTGGCTGTTGCTGAGCAGTTCTTGAATAGCACTGAAGTATTTTTTTTTTTTTTTGTCTTTGTCTTTGAAGAATTCATGTGAATCTTTGGGCATGCTCCTATTTTTTATAATCAGTCCATAAGATATCACCAGAAATTAAACCTGTCAAAACTTTTTCCTGAAATATCTACAATGCCTGTTTAAATGGCATAAACCACCTAACAGAAGCCTTTTTAAACCATGGGTTTCATCATGATCATTGACTTGCACATACCTCTTCTTTGAAACAATTTTTTTACTCAGTGGGCAGAATTGTGCCTTATTAGCTCTGGCTTGATCTTGGGGAATTGCAGGGAAGTACTACTTTGTAAGGAGTTTTTCTGTGAGGACATGTTGGGGAATAACATGAGCCATGGAGCCACCTGAATGGTGAAGAGGCTTTCTGTGGGCTGGGGAGCATTCGAAGGGGTAGCTAGAAGCCCTGAATACTTCTGAATAGTTTGTGCCACTGCTGTGTCAACACTTTGTGCTACAAATTAGGGGTCTCTTTGTGCTGCTCAGGCCTGCTTGTAGGGGAAAGAAGGGTATGCCTATAAATTAATTTATATCCTTCCCTTTCTGGATGATCAGTGAGGTAAGAGTTGCACTAAGGCAAAGTTTTCTGTTGAAGTAGCAAACAGAGCAATTTAAACTCGTTTGAAGATCTTATCATAAATCTGCATAAATACTTTAAACTGATTGGATTCAATCTGCAACTTTGGAAGCAAAGGAGATGCAGGCAAAAGCATCACCATTAAAACCTAGATTCTTGCCTTTTTCTTTTCCCAGTAAAAACAGCCAATACAGTAGGAAATTTACAGGTACACTTTGACACAAAGCAAGTGCATTCCAAATGCTCTTGCTGTAGCCTTATCTCAGCTGAGTTCTGTGGTGCATATGGCCCTCCACCAGAATGTCTCACAACCCTGTACAATGTTTTATCTTTACAAAGAGATTATTTTGTAATCAGAAAATATGCTTATAGACCAACTTGGCAAAACAAACATACCTCCTGGTGGTATATAACATTGCCCAGCACTAGGGGACTGTGATACCGCATATTTTCTTGCTGACCACATCATAAGGTTTACCAACTACATCTGGCTTCTGTCAAACCTTGGAAAACAGCAGCCTAGAAGGTTGCTTAGGATTGCAATAGGGACCGTGAAAACCAGCTAAAGGGAAAGTTAAGACAAAAACAGCAAGTCCCTTTCCATGTTTTCAGCATGAGGCCGCTACCTTGTAATTACCACAGTGATGCATTTTTGCTAATGCTTTTAAGACTACAACTGCAAGCAAGAACTCTCAGTTTGCTTAGTCCTGCCACTATTGGTATCACTTGGGCAGCAGCGGCACCTACTCACCTACCTATCTCCCTTGCAGAAGTTCTCTACATCTAAAAGCCTACCAGAGAAAAATTGTTGGGATTAACAGAAATTGCCTAATGACACCTAATATTTCATCAGTTTCAGTGATTTCTGATCAAATTGGAAACAAACTGGCTCCTCTTTGTGAAAGTTTAAAGAAAACAGGCAGGCGGTGATAAGCTGAAGAGGAAAGTCAGTGGGTAATGTTTCAGTGAGCAGCTCTTCAGAGCTCTGCCCTTCACTGACACCTATAGTTATCAAGGTGTATTTTGCTACTGGAATGTCAGGTGTCATTGACAGAACTTGAACCTGTGAATAGACTGAAGAGCTCTCCATGCATTTTGATTACTTCCACCTGATCTACTCTGCTGTGTTATTATTTCACGGATAGTTTTCTTCTTCAGTACTTAGAAAAACACATGGAACAAGTTAAACCCTGTGTAGCTCTGTAAAAGTGTATAATTTAATGCTTTATTTGAAGTTGGATGAAAAGTATTTGCAAAGTATTAACATTTTTGGAGAATGCTTGTTTAGTATGCCTTATCCTGATGGAATAAAAAGCATAAAAGAAAAAACAGAATTTCAGCACGTTGAGTGGTACAAAGAGAACTTAATTTAGCTGTTTTCTGGTGAGGAGAACAGTGCTGGGGAGCAGAATGTAGATTGTGATGAAGGTAACTCAAAAACATTGGATGAAATGATTATAATATAACTTGGAGTGATTTCTGTCCTCTTCCTACAGGTCAAAGACATCTGAGTTCTTGATTATTAATTCATGGTTGGCAACAGGATGCAAATTAGCTACTCTTTTACTTTCTGTTTTTATTTTACTGTCCTAGAAGAACCATTCTTGCAGTATTGCTATTATATGCACAACAGACATAGCCAAAGAACATTTCAGAAATGGAAGTACATAGGTGTAAATTAGCCCAACTATTGTACCATGCTAAAACAGACACCAGCACACGTTTAATGACCTGGTATCTGCAAGAGGCCGAGACAGCATCCCAACCTAAGCTGAATTAGTCTGAATACCTCTAATGCTGCAGTGCAAATGTTGGGTATGGGGACCTTACACATTTGGAGAATTTGCAGTAGTGCACAGTGTTGCCTGTGAGCTCTGCTTAGTGCAGGAGCAATGGAAGTAAACATCCTCTAAAGCTCAAATAATTTTCTGGTATCAAGCTTTTGTGAGAACTTAAAGTTTGGGTAAGATTTGCCAGAAGACCAAGAATGGTCTCAGATTCCTTTTCCTCAATCCTTCACAGCCTCATATTTTGCTCCAGAAAACTCTGCCTTAGGTGTCTTTGTAGTGTGATGTATTCTTCATGGTGAAATATCCAATGTGTGTTTCTTATCTCACTTCTATGTCTTCTGCCACTGTGATAACTGGCTTTCTCTCTAGTATATTGTAGTGGCATTTAGGAGGTTAAACTTCTTTAACAGGCTCCTCTGAGCACCTTCTCTAGTTCTGAAAAAGTGCGGAAATGTATTGGGACACTTTTAAACGTTGCATCAAACCATGTAAACGGAAGAATTCCAGGCAACTCTGAAAGCACTGCTTCCCCTGATGAAGCAGATCTTTCCAACTCCTTTTGCATAGTCCAGGAGAAAGCCTGAAACCCAGAGACAGCTGGTATGTTCTGCTTGCATTTAAACAATCCCTGCTCAGATCTTTTGGAGTTGGTAGATCAGACTTGCCAGTGACAAGACCTGATAACAATAACAACAAGAAAAACAAAACATCCCACTGTGATGCTGAGACATTTCAGAGCCCTTTAAGGATCAAACACTTAAATCTCATTTCCTCCACCCTCCCCCAGGTCTGTCAGATGCAGGGAGTCTCCTATCTGGCATCTCCCTGTCTGAGCAAGAAGCAGGTAACAGGAAGTGGTGACCATTACTTTGGACTATGAGGATGCTTTTTTGTCCATTCCGGTTCTGTTCTTACCCTTCTTTCCCTGAACTGGCAGTTTGTATTATAGGTAAGCCAGGTTCTCAGAGAGCCATGGTGAAACAATACTAGACCAGTTGATTCTCAGTGAGTTTCCAGCCCAGTGCTGCCTTCAGTGTAAAAGGCTCCAGCTCCAGTCCAAGTCACCATCCTCGTCTACTTTACCTATTTTCCCAAAGTGACAGATAGAGTTTTTGGCTCTGGATATATATACCCAAGTGAATGCCACCGTTTAATGGCTTTCAAAGCATTCATGAGGAAGACCAATGAAATAATTCATTTGTATAATAAAGGTAACACTCTTTAATGAAAAACTTGCAGGGCATACAAAATAACCTGTTTTTAAATGAAATAACTCTGTTCTTTTAAATTCCCTTTCCTAGCCAAGGCATAACAGGGGTTAGTGCACAGTATAGACTAATTGCCTACATAATTTCATTTTATGAAACAAAGCGCTTTAAAAAAATTATAGGGTTATATAAAAGCATGCGAAACGACTAAGTCAGCTTTGTTTTCAGCCTCATTCAATAGTAGCAGCGCTTTAGATGTGGTGTGAACTGTAAACATTTTCTTGGGGAAAAAATATATCATAAGTTTTTGTTCTGGTACCTGTGTTGATGATATATTCTCTTGTCCTATTATAATGTTTGCTCTCAGTTTTTTTTGCCCCTCTTTCTTTGCAAGAGAAATTGTTTTGTCCTCCTAGCCCCTCTCAGTAAGTGAAGTCCCTCCCTGTCCCTGGCTTGGTGTCTCTCATCCTTGAACCTGTATCGAGCCAATCATTTTTCTGGCAGCAAAGAGATGAAGAGAGCTCCTTCGATGCTTCCATCGGGTCATGAGCCGGAGCAGTCGAGGGAGCGCTGTGTGTATTGCTTCTCCAGGATCCTCTCTCAAATCCTTGGTGTCAGTAGTGTTAGGCTACAAGGCCAGCCCATAAAAGAAGTTTTACTACTGGCTGAGTAGCAATGTCTTTTTTTTTTTTCTTCCTGTTTTTCTGTCGCTCAAAATAAACAACAGGAAGGGAAAAAGTAGACAGCAGGAGGCAAAAATACAACGAGAGCTGCTGTTGCTGGGCTGTAACCTTACTTGGATTACTCTGTGTCAAAAATACATATCAGCCACTAAGGCTGAGTGGTGGCAGCTTTAACGTGATGAGACCCTGATGACTTCAGACCTCCTATAAAATGCACAAAACAGAAGTCATGGTGGATATATAACCTTTTCATTGTTAAAAGAGAGCATTTCCACTACAGGAGAGACACCAGGGTGCAAAACAGATCACAAAGGCCTAGATTTAGCTTCAAGATCTTAGCTCTTACAATACTGCTCTCCAGATAATACAGAAATAGATTTATTACGTATATTTGCCCAACACGTTAGCGTGCTCTCCCTTAATTAAAAGCACAGCCAACGCCCTGATAGCATCATATTGCTGGGACGAAACAAAATGATAATATCCACTCCAGCTCTTATCCCAACTGCTGGCTACATAAAGTGGATTAAGAGGGGAGGAGGAAGGGCAATTTTGAAAAATAGTGGTACAATAGCAAGCCTGTGATCTCACCTGATTGAATCTTATCAGCTCTTACCATCACTGTTGTGCTTTCTTTCTTTTTTCTTTCTTCCTCTCCCTCTTTTCTATAGCATATACTAAACAAAGAAGAAAAAAATCTTGCCACAGCACTTACTGTTATCTTTTTACCCGTTCCAACATGGAAATTCAAAAGTTGTGACCTGAGAGGTAGCTAACACTGGAATTTAGAAGTTGCTCACAGTTATGCTCAGTGTATGATCAAGGTAAAGAGAAAAACACAGAAAATCTGATTATCATAACACGTTGCACAGTGAGAGGCAGACCTCACATAACGTAAAATCAATCCACCTAAATCTCTTTGTAGCCTGAGCTATTTCTGAGACGGGCAGCAAAGCTTTAGTGTGAGAAAGAGTGAGTTTTGTGTGTGAATATGCATGTGCTGAATAACCCGCCTGCCTCCGGTGCCATGCTCAGAATGGTTAATTCTCTAATGCATGTGTATTTTACCTAAACCCTTTTCTAAAAGTTTTGGGTTTTCATGTATATGATTAAAATTGTGGTTTGCAGTGCCAGAGCCAATTTCTTGTTCTGGAGGTGAGGCTGCAGCTTGCTGTGCTGCAAATGTCACCGGCGAGGCGTTTGTTAGGGCTGCACTGCATGCCGGTTAATCTGTTTACTTATGCAATGGTGGAAATGTGACCTGGCTATTGTGGTGATTAACAGAGTCAAATATCCTCACATTAACTAGTGAGCTGGGCAATCAGGCTGGATTATTGTTACATTCAATTTAAATTACAGTGGCATGACAGCTCCTGAGGTATTTAGTAACGGATTTCACAGCACAGATATGCTTCATGTGTAATGAATAAACTCTGGAGAGCAACAAAAGGAAAAAAATAAAATAAAAAGGTATTTTATGATCATTGTGAAAAATTTATGGAGTGTAGCTGGCATGAAATTCTATAAAATGAACTGGCTCCAACCAGTCCAACAAACAAAGCACGCACTTTTCTTCCTGCTGCTTATGAATTATTATTACCGAGTCCTCCTATGTTTACTCATTAGCATTGAACCCTTTGCAAAACTGTGATTCAAAATTGAATTCTTCTTAATTGAAAATACCCCCAGTATGCTGGGAGAAAAAATGAAGGGGAAAAATGGCAGCAGCACCACAATAGGCCAGTTAGCTCTGTGATAGTCAGAGGGGGTGGCTGCTCTGAACTTGAATGTTATTCAGGATTCACAGCCGGACTATACGAAGGAAAGAGCAGGTTGCATTCAAGTTGTTCTGCACACTGACATACATATAATTTAAATATTTAGCCACCGGTGTGCTGCTGCCGTGCGTTAGCCCACTAGCACCAGAGTGCATTAATCCTGTTCTCCGTGCGACTTGCTGACTTTGACCTGTTTTATGCTCTGTGACTGAATAACACATAGCACTTTGCTTGGGGAAAAAAAACCCCTAAACAAAACGCACTATGATCTCAACACACATTGGTTTCAATTAACTTTTAACCGTTTGATTGCACTAATTCTAGGCTGTTAGTTAGCTATTGCAGAGCTGGCTGTATTGATTTTGAACAGAATAAATGGAAGCACAAAACAAAGACTGAATTTTCGCAAAATAATCTTCCTTCTTTCCATTTGTTTCATCACTTATTTGCAAATATTTTTGCAGAGGTTGTTTTGATACTCAAAAAAGTTCTGATGAGAAATATAACTTTAGGATTTCAGCCAGTATTATCTAGCATTTATTGAAGTTTAAGAGACTGATCCTACAGTACTGAACTGTTGAAAAATTATGACATATTAAAAAGTACAGAAAGCAAATAACAAGTGTCAGTGGTGAAAAGGTTGTGGCTGGTGGGGTGTTCAGGTGCTGCTTGGTGGATCTTGACTAGGGAAGAAGTAATGGAGCCTCACATGGAAACCCTGACTTTGTGATCTTGCATGTACCAATCATTTAAATGTAATATCAGAGACCTGAGAGTACAATGAAGCTTCCTTCATTCAACCGCAATCGATGTAAAGCCTTTAAAATCAGGGACCATTCTACAAAACGGAATGAGAGAAGAGTGTCACATCTGTGCTGTGGCTTATGATGGAAGCTCATCCTGGTACAAGCATGCAGTGGCAAAAGAAAAAACTGAGTTTTATGCTCCAACCTTTAAACTCAAGATGATGAGTTCAGTTCCACCTTGGTCAGAATCACTAAAAGGCCTTCAGATCCAGTCCTCTTTAAGCATCACTCTGAGCTCACCTTTGCATCTCTTGGGTGCTTCTCCACTGGAGGGTGTCACTGTTGGAGACCCTGTGGAGGTGTGAGAATTAAAGAAGAGAACCATGAGGGGAACAGATGTGCACTCAAGATGGTCTGCGCTGGATGGTGATTAAGAAAAAGGTATTCCTATCACTAAACTTATAAGAACTTCTGCATTTGGCATCTAGTAATCCCTCATTCTGCAGTATATTTTAAAGTATTAGTGGTAAAAATTTTCAAGGAGAATACCCTGAACTCTAGAACGTGTAATTACTAGTCACGTAGTCCAGCAATTCCTGCAGCGCTCTGACCTCCCACTAAACTGCAGAGTAAACAAGCACTACAAACATCTCTCGTGTTGCAATCTGCCTTGTACATCCCTTTTGTAGAATGCAGCTTTCTCCACTATCTATGGAATATGAACGTGGAAATCAAGAGAAGATTGCATCTCTAAAATCCTCAGTTCTGCCAGACATATTCTTTAGCTACAGTCGTGTGCAGCTCCCCATCTGGCATAATGCAGCTGCTGAGCTTTCTGCTACTGCGTCCTGTGTAAAACTCAACGCCTGTCAAAGGATTTTCATATGGAGAAAGGTGTATTTTTGAAATATTTATTCAGAAGAAGTCAACACGCTGTGGGCCACTGAAATTTTACACTTCCATCAACCTTAGTGTTGTAGTTACGGTTGTAAAATATTCCCCTCCCATTAGAATTTCCAGGCAATGGCATTTTGCTAAAAGATATTCATTTGCTGCCCACTCCTCTCAAACCAGTTTGTCACAGCACACAGATGAGTCTGAGGAGCTAAGCCCAGCATCCAGCTCAGTTGTTTTTGCAGACAGTGATGAGAATGGGTCATTTTGCCATTTCACCCTTAGGCAGTCCCCATTGCTGGAGACTTTCAGCATCCTCCCTTCCTCTAACTGTCACATGAGATAAAGTGGGAGGATACAGGATGATATGGTGCTCCTACCAATCAATAGCCTCAAAAGTATGTGCAAGAGTCATCTGACCAGAGAGAGTCACTGCTGTGTAGGAGGCACAGATAGAGTGCCAAATAGCAGATGCTTATTGAAGATTCTAATGATTTTAGCTGGAGAATGGATCCCCAGGTCCCTTAATTCTGCAGACTTTTCTTTTAGAAAATAGCAATAAATAAATCTTATGCTTTCTCTCCGTTCAAACTTATCTTTAGGGCTTTTCTGCCTCCCCATGACATAAAATGATATGGTTCCACTACACGAAACAAGAACATTATGCATTATCTGCCCTCCTGTGTCCAGGACATACTCACTCAACCCAGAACTATCCTGTCACGTCAGTAAAGTTAGTAACCTCAGGTGACCAAAGCATTAATACTTTATCTGTCAGAGCTGGCTGTGTGTCACATCTACTGCCTATAGAAGACAATATAAAGTGGTTTGTGTAAGAATCAGGAAACCTGAGAGAAAGATATACTAATACAGTAATCAGAATTATGCACAAAACATGCATGGCACAGAAAGATATTGGTGATCCCTGTTTTAAATGACCTCTCTGCAGTAAATAGCAGCAATCTTCCAAAAGGGAGACACACAAAGAACCCACAGCAGTCCCTTCATTCAGAGCCCAATGACTCACTTGGTTGACTGAGATAGTTGCTGAGATTGCATAAAGATAGATGGTTAAAGAAAATGATGGAAGTAAATTTTCAGTGAAAACATAACCTTTTCCATCTTGCTATAAATTCTGTCTGGAGCATAAATCAGTATCAGTTACATGCATTAAAACAGCAGCTCCCCAATTGGGAACACAATGCCCTCCCCCTTGCACATTTTAAAGGACATGGCACTATGTAGAGAGAGCAATAATTTCCTGAAGATTCATGAGCAAGGTAATTTGACATACCTGGTGCTGCCCAAGCCCAAGTTTAAGTTACTATAAATAAAAAGGAAAGAGTTTGTCTAGGCTGCTGTGTGTGTGGTGCCGAGGCATTCAGAAGAGTCAGTTGCTGTGGGCATCCAGTTCATATGCTCTGTAGCATCACATTTCACTGGGATGCTTGACAACAGAAAAGTTTGCAAATGTTGTTCAGTATTTGGAAAGAGCCTGGAGTCACTGCAAACATTTGAGAAGGTGACAGTAATGTCTTTAAAGGGCTTCTTGTCTTAGCAAGGGTATTTCTTATCATTTATATAGTAAAACCATTCTTTGGATGTCAGCAGAATGGACTGACTGTTGGCTGAAGACTGACTTTGAGGGCTGCTTTGGTTTGGATTAGATCCAATCTAGTCCATGGGAAGGAGGAGTGGGGGTGGGGGAGGGGAAATTGCACCAGGTTGCTTAATTAATCCGGATGCTTTGCTCATTATACCTTGAACTTCCTCAGAGGACAGGAACAAACTAGCTTGCTCAGAGTAAAATGAGTATAACATCAACAAAAGCAAAAGGGGGGTGTGGGGTGGAATTATTTAGAGTGGTGAGCCTGTTTCTGAACAAACAAAAATGCAAGGCAAAATCTTCTTAAGCGTGTGTGAAATGCGAAAAGTAGACACACAAGGGCATGCAAATATCTGCACATATATCTGTGTAGTGATATACATTATGACCCTGCCTAAATGTGGTGAAGGATGAAGCAGAACCCTTTGTTGCCCTCAGAATCAGTCAGAGGAGCCAGAACCACCAGCTCAGACATTTCCAAAGGTATAGGCTCTGCACCTGCATCCCAAGTGGCTGTGCAAATTCTCCTACTACAAAAGAATGGGGCTGCTGAACAGCCAAATTTAACCTTCTTTCTACTTCCCTGAGAGGGTGAGTCTCCTGTGGGAAGCCTGCTTTGAACCACCCAGAGATGCCACAGAAGCTTGAAACTGGCTGACACAAAGCCTCCGAGATCAGCAAGGGTGTAGGTGATCCAATCTTCAGGGATACAAGGTTTATTTAGGGATGGTAAGTGATTTTGTCTTAAAAAAACCCCAAAACCAGGAGAATGGATGGAGATGATAGCTACAAAAAGAAAATTAAGGGAATTTGCATGCATCTCTAAGAGTAATTCCCATATTAAAGTAATTCCCATGTATTAAATAATTTGGCCATCAACAAGAAAAGTCCAGAACTCTTTTATCTGACTCACTCTGTTAGTGAAAGGACATTTCTGGGCATCAGTCTAGCCAGAACTGCAACCTTCCAAGAGTTTGATGTCAAATGTAGACAGATAATAGGGAATACCCATAGCCAGACCAGCAAGTGCAGATTAGGTAAAGCAGATTATGAAGCATCATGCCTCTAGGGCTGCCTGGGTCTTCCCATCTATGTTTGTGCTAGACTGGCAGAGGCAAGAGATGGCAATCTAACATTAGAATAGACTGGGGGAAAGAAAGGAAGGTAACCCTCTAGCGTATATATCTTACTTCAAAATAAATTTAACAGAGGAATTTTCCTCGAAAAAGGTGAAGAAATAACCTGTCACCTCACTTTGCACTTTTACCCAGAAAATGCAGACCTAGAGGACTATTCAAAACCACACATCTTCAGACCACACCTTTTCCCTCGTGGTGATTCACAATGGGAAGTTGTCGGTGTCCCCTCAGAAGCTATAAAATGTGTATTTAAGGATCAAAAATATCAGTGGATTTAGGAGGATTTGAATTCTCTTAGCTCCTGTCACTCTTCTTTGCTGATTGCTGCCAAAGAACTAATGAATATGAGTGGCAAATACAGCATGGGGGGTAAGCAAAGGTGGATCAAATACAACCTTCTCTGTTGCAGCATCCTCCTCTGTGCAGCACGTCTTGCACTTACATGGAAGAATTAAAATAATTAGCATGATGAGATTTCTTGGCCAACAAATGAGGACAACAAGAGGTTTCTGTGTGTCTGTAGCCTTCCAGCCATTTTCTTCTCTGGGGATGTGAGGGTTTCAGATAGGCAGATGTCAACCACCGGCACAGCACCAGAAAAGGGATAGTGTCCCTTTTACCCAGACTGGCTGTTCACTTAAGGATCCTGTTTATTTACTGTACATCCGGTACTTTTCCCATCTCAGTCCCTTTTTGCTATCTTGTTTTTAATATTCCAGATTTCCTCAAGAGCACAGTACTAGCAATGCATTAGCATAATATATTAGTATAATACAGCTGGTTTCATCACTGGACCCCGATTCTTCCATTTTGTCTGGGAATTTTTCTTTGAAGCCTTCACCAAAACCTTCTCACTGTTATCTTTTTTGAAGAACAAAGCCACTGAAAAACATCACACCTGGAGCAGTAGGAAACTACTAAGTCATGATCATTCCTCTTCAAGGCTGGCAATTAGTGTCAGCCTCCCTAAAATTTGTGAATAAGGTTCTCTGAAAATATTTGTGTAACTGTGACTTCAGGAGGATCAATTTCGATCATACACTGGTGTAAATCCATTGACTTGAGTGGAGTTTGTCCTGATTTACAATGAGGAGAGCAAAGACAAGCATACCTTTCTTTGTTTTATTTTGTTTCCTACTTTTTTCCCCCTGCTGTAAACATTGATCTAACCAAGAATGTGGAACCATGAATTTCCCTCTATCTGCCCTGGGCTTAGATGATTTTACTATTTTCACAGCAAAGTATTTTTTAAAATTATGCTTAATGTCTCTTTGTGCAGTAACCCACCTTTGCTTTTCACTATGAGCAGCAAATAATTTGATAGAAACCCACAGAGTGGGTTCGTAGTGGGGGCCTCCATCCCCCTCCTCCCCAGCTGCAGACCTAACTCTGCACTCCAGGTACACTTGAAGTACCTCTTTATTAGCAAAGGTCACACACAGATGGCTGCTGTGGGACACATCCTGCTCAGATGCCTCAGTGCAGCGAATAAACAGGGACAGTTCTCTGTATTGCAGATCAGCCTTAGTGTGGAGGTTTATAGTACAGAACTTCCTGCCTAAAACTGTTTTGAAAAAGCACCCTGCATATGGAATCAGGGATCTTTAACACACTTAGAAATGGAGAGAAGAAAGCTACGCTTCTGGGATCTATAAAACTTGCATATCAATATAGAATGTCCTTTTGCTGTCTTTCAGTCTTCCACTTACACTTACAGTGCTGATTTTTTTAAACACACATACTCAATCCTTTAGTCTGCAGTATTTTTTACATTTACATATTACTATAGTGAATTTCATCATAGTATCTGATGCTGCTGAAGAAAAATTTTCTTCTTCCTCAAAAACCTGGGATATTTCATTTTCTCTAACCTTAATTAAAACAAATATTTTTCTACCCTTCATTTTTTCATCTCTCCTTCGTCTCTTGCTCCTTTTACCTGCACTATGAGAGTGCCAT
Source organism: Cnemophilus loriae (assembly GCA_013397755.1). Classification (NCBI taxonomy): domain Eukaryota; kingdom Metazoa; phylum Chordata; class Aves; order Passeriformes; family Corvidae; genus Cnemophilus; species Cnemophilus loriae. Next base: position 850,689 of record VZTF01002009.1, read on the forward strand.
CAGTGTGGCCCTAACATGAGAGCTTGGTAGGAATTCTGAAACAGTTTTGAGATGAGTGAAAATGAATTTGTCCAGCCTCAGTTCCAGTGTTAATTAAATATATTGAATGAGCAGTGCCTTTTGCTGTTAATAGATGAATGATCACCTTAGGAAACTCCTCTTTTATAAACAGAGAAGAACATGTTCCCTGAGCTTGCTTTGCCATTTTTAAAAAGTGATATTTAACATTGCTACAAGCAATTTGTTTTTTAAAAGAACTGATTAGCACAGTTGTTGTCCATCACAGTATGCTACACTCCCAGTGTTAAAACATTAGCCAAGTGCTACCCTATAACCATTAAACTACCTTCAGTTTCAATCAGTTTTCTAACACAGCCTGATTAAGAAAGTTCTGTTTACCCAAATGGGATAAGGTGACTGACCAGATGTTCTGATTTTAAAAGATCTGTTGGTGTCCCAGTGATTTCCGCTGGGACATTGAATTGTCCCAGATTTTCCTGCTGAGAGCTTGAGCAGCACAAAAGTTGCTTGCAAGGTAAAGCCCCTTTAGCCACTAAGGAGTTTGGAAAGAAGGATTAAAGGAGGATCCCCCTCCGAGTGTTGAAGATTCATCCACTGTGGTTCATATTATACAAGAATTATTATAAATAAGTGTGATGGTGTCGTTTGTTGGGGAAAAGCTACAGTAAAAAAAAAAAAAAAGAAAAGGTGAAAACCCCTCTACTCTGCAGCGTAAAGCAACTTAAGGAAAACAGGCTGCTTTTCCCTGATGTAGATCTACTGCTCACACGACATGCAGAATGCTGTGGAATTCCTAATATACTTTGCTTGGTGGTGGTTTCTGTGTCTGTGTGTGTATAAGGGGCAAGGGAGGAGGGCAAGGGGGAAGAAAAAAAAGAGAGAGAGGGAGAAAAAGAAAGAGAGAGGAAATCCTCTTTGTCCTGTGAAGTGCATCACACAGACCTCCTGTGTTGTAATGTAAAACCGCCGGGGTGGCTAGAATGACCATATGCTGTGAATGTGAGTGCTGTGCCTGTTTAAATGTAAATTCACTCTGTATCAGAATAAAAGAATATCTGTTTAATATGGAATGAAGGCAGTTTGGCAGGATATGCACTACTTCAGGTAAGCCAGAATAAACAGCAGCATTGATTAAAAGGAGCCCCCTATTCTGCACCTGTCATGTTCACCTCCTTGGCCACAAAGGCCTCGCTGGTTTATTTACCTGTAGAGCTGTTATAATATTTTGCTTTCTAAAGAGATTTGGAAGCCACCTGCCGTACCTTTGGCATCTCTTTAACAACAAAACACTTCAGGCTCAAGTGCAAGAGCCCGTTGTTCCGCTCCACAACATGGAAAAGAAGATGAATCCAGAAGCACAGGATCCAAACAGAAATTATTATTGATTTAATCACATAATCAGCAGCAAACACTTCAGGCTAAGATAGCAAATCCATAACAGCCTGCCCACATAACCACCCTTACAAATTTACCAGCAAACCACTGCGCACACTTAGCAAACAAGAAGAGCAAGGGTCACCTTCACTTGGCGGCAAAATATTGACAGTCCTAAAGCTTAAATATGTTTTGAGTTAAGTGTTATCAATCAGTGATAAGAGTTGAATGTCTGTTAAACATAACTACATTGGCAGAAGGATTATAGAATGCTTTCTTGCCATAATCTAGAAGCATCTTTCAGACAAAACTCTGCTTGAAATCAATTGTGCACAAGGAGCTGCCTGCTGAGACCCATTCAGTGACATACAAAGGAAGAGAGAGTCTCCCTGTGATCTTTAACCATAACCGGTTATCTAATGAGACCAGGGCTTTAATTTCTTTTCACATCAAACATAGAATCAATGCTCTGGATTCAACAATGTGTGTAAACAGGCCGTGAAGCCATCTCTTCAGATGGCAGCCAATTCAGCCTTCCAAGCCCCCTGGCATATTTATTTCAGTGAATCCCCCTTTAGTTCCAGGTAACTGCTTCCATCATGTTGCTACTGGCTCCCTCTGCACGGATGGCAAGGCGAGCTCCCTCTTGTCAGACACCTTCCACTGGCAGTGTAAAACCCGGCCGCTGACTCTTGTAGAAACACTGTAAAAAGTATTTTCTGGCTTCTTCTCTAATCAGTTTAGCAATCCTGTCTCGATTTTAACAATTATTACAGGCAAAGCGTGTTACAGTTCATGTCTCCTTCATATCTTGCCATCAAATGGCAGGATGCTGCTTTCACTCAGACAAATACAAAACTGTAGTAACATCACTGTCGTTTACTTTAGAATTACAGTGGCATAACAGGTGACAACCTGGTGCAAATGTTTAGAGCAAACATCGGCTGGGAAAGCCTAGTGACATTCCAGAGAGGATTAAAATGTGGTTCAGCAAACTGATTCATTCAGCCCTTGTCCTGCTCTGGGATATTTACAAAGTGGGCTTTTTGTTTGAGAAGAGGGCATTTTAAAGCATCAGCGTTTATTCTTAAAGATTTTGAAATTTTATTCTGCACATAGCAGGACATATAGTGTGAAGACATCTCTGGCAGTCTGACCTAAATAAAGAAAAGTATTTTCCTCAATTTTATGCTTGTCTTTACTGAGAAAAGTGGATGGCCCTGTTGTGTGGCTCTGGTGAGCAGAGCTCCACTACACCAGCCTCTCTACTGTGTCAGGCCGTGCCATCTTGCTGCCCATAGGCTGTGCCTGCCCTCTTACCCAGGCCTGCTGTGGCATGAGGTGTTGACATCTCTGTGCTTCATTGTTGCTGGCTTAAAGCACTCCTACCACGGAAACCAAGAGAGCATGAGCTTCAGCCATCAGTGATCCACTTGGATTCAGACTGGTTCATCTATAACTCGGGGAGCTGCAGGCACCACTCAGGACCACATAAAGGCTTACCTGCCTTTGTATTTTCGTGTAATTAAATTTCCAGTAACACATGATAATCACTCCTAAAAAAAAAATAAATACAGTAGCAAAACATTTGATTGAATATCTCTGAGTGTGCCTGGGAAGGCAGAAACTGGAAGTATATGTACATAACAAAAATATATTGGAATGAATCATCTTTCCAGACAGACTGCTGCTTTGACCCTTTCTGGGCTTTGATTGCTGAAACAGATTTGAGAGTTCAGATTTTTTTTAGCTGGAAAGCACCAGTCAGTGGGCAGACATTAAAGGAGGGGTAAAATCAGAGTTTCTTCTCCCTGCACTTTCCCTCAAGACCCATGGCTTTGCTCCCCAGTCAAAGCTGCTTTGACCACACCCATGCTCCAGAACGGGGTAGGAGAGGGAGCCCAGCTGTTCAACACTGAACTGTTTTAACCAAAGAGGAGTTGAGATGCTGCAAAAGCAGTATTGTCTGCCTTTGTTGTGAATGGTTGTACGAACAGAGACGTTGATGTTGCTAGACCTGGATCCCAGTGGGGAGGCACCTCAGAGGCAGTGAGGTAAAGGAGAGAGTCAAGTGGCGGATTTACAAGACTGGAAGAAGGAGTCTGTGTGATTGAAAGCAGCCCAAAAGACTAAGTTCAGGAGCAATTCAGATCCTTGCCCCTTTTGTTAGTGCAGCTCCTGCCACCATGGTGGTGAGCAGGCTCTTTCACAGTATAATTGTATAAATAGATCAACATCAGTTTAAACAATATGGGGGAGAAATCTGAACAGACCACTAAATAAGAGACAAAAGACAAAACAAAATCCAGACCTCTCTGCATGTAGCAAATGTCTAAGAATGGCTGTGGTGACACACCTAGTGAAAAGCAGGAGTAATTTTAGATGGCTTGTAACAACAAAAGTCCAACATATACCAAACAACCCCGCCCCCCTCAAAAAATGCAGCAAAACCAAGAACACCTGAAAACAAATAGTTTTTATCTTAAATTCTCTTTTTGGGGGGATGTGGGGCTGGGAGGAGAAGAAAAGAAAGATTTCTAATATGCTGCTCTCCTATATTTTGATCAAGCTAGTCACAAATATATTTCAGATCCCTCCCCTCACTGATTTTTGTCAACATTTAACTGGACAAGGCTCTAAGGAACATGATCTTACTTTGAATTTACATCTGTTTTGGGCAGGAGATTGGACTAGAGATATTCTAGAGTTCCCTCTTAATTCCAATTGTTTTATGATTCTATGATTTTTCCCTGCAAAATGTTAACTCAAAAAGGACACCTCTGCCTTCTGGAGGGATGATGCAGTGTCAGGTACAGGGAAACAGAGATGCACTTTGTTGCAGAGCTTTAAGGGCATCATTCAGAAAAATGTTTACTAATGTGCTGAGCTCTCAGTACATCAATGAAGGAACAGCATTAACCACGTAACTCAGAAGGTCATGGTACTTTGGCAAATTTATGCCCAAATGCATACATATTAGGGAGATGCAGAACGGGGGCATTGCTATTATCATGTTACCTTAGGAGAAGCTCCATGGTGCCAGAAAAATGCAAGAAGAAATGAGTAAGAGAGGTGGGAAAAATAGAAGAATCAAGATCCAGAAAAAACATTAAGAGTATAGCAACAGGTTCTTTTCTCTGTACTTGTATATAGTTCCAGAACAAATACTAATCATGTTGGAAAACCCAAAGATGTCCAGGTGAACATCTCCAGGGCAGACTTTAGCAAAGAAGCAAAAGGCTCCTTTGTGTACCTTTGAAATATGTTCCAGTAGAAGTTTGCAGTAAGACTGCAGGAAGGGAGCAATACAACGTATTGATACCAGGTTATAGAAATAACACCGTGTATTACAACAGAGTGTTTTTCTATATATTCATTTCATTAAAAAAATCTTTTCTATTGATTCTCTAATTAACGGTAACAACCATAAAGACAATTACAAACAAATATAGACATAAATCAAATAGATACTGTATAAACAACTGAACTTAATTTAGCTGGCCCATAGAAATCATTATGCAAGGATACCTGACATGGCACATACCCAAGTAATGGAGAATCTGAAAGATAACTATTGGAATAGAATAATGAATCTAAAATAGGAATTTTAATCCAAACACAAATATGTCAAATACCCGTAAACTGACATAATATGATGAAGGCCAAGCTTGATTATTTAATATAGAGCTCTAAATCCATACTTAGACATATTAATAAGGGTTTGATTTTACAGATGTGTTAATCATTTATAACCCTCTTGATAAGGGAGGATCAAGCCTTAACTACACAAATATAGCACTAAAAATAACCCTACATACTCAAATAAATCTGCTCATGGTATAAATTAACACATTTATTGGAAAGTGTACATAGAATGATATCAGCTATTTGTCTTCCAATGGTGATTCTTTCTATGGTTTAAAAAAAAAAAAGTGCTGTATCTGATTTCCAGTGTTTAGACATGTCATATGAGAAATGCCTCTGAAGAAATCAGCATTAAGATTTCCTCTCAGAATGAGGCAATCTAGGCTCTGTTTTCCCTCAGCTGTAGCAGATGGATGAAAATAGTTGTAAATAGAATAATAATTTGGACTTAATATTTTGAAGAAATTTACTCCTGCATTGCTGGTCAAAATCACTGTCCATTTATTCATGGAATAATCTGGTAGTGCATATCACTTGGGCCTCTTACCATTAAGGCTATATTCATATAATATATCATGAAATTGCATGTTTTATTTTTACTTAACAATTTGTTTGCCATGATTGTAGCTTTCTTAAACGTTGTATTGTTTATGCAGAGAAAGAATACACATTGGTACAAACCCAAGAACACCAAATGGCAAGTTCTAGTGTCAAGTCAGTTGTAAGGCTAAACCTTAGAAGACATCAGGAAAAATTGTCATTCTTTTTGAGATCAGTTCAGAAATGCTCCACATTTTGCACATCTGAGAGTATATTCATGATGTTGGCCTCAATTTCCTGATTTTCCCCAACTTTACCATTTCCTGCTAAAAAAAATGGCAGTCTCGACTGAACTTGTTCAGGGAGCATTTTTTTACAGTTTGCCCAACTTCTTTCTGAAAATGGCTTTTGATATCTGTTTCAGTTTTCACTGCTGTAAATTCAGAGGTTCATAATACTTACTTATTTTTCAAGGGATAGTGGAAGAACTTGAAATAGAAAAAAGTACCACGCATGTGAGCTGTACTTCTCCAAACTAAAGCATTTTGAATTGGATGATTTGGTAAAATGTGAAGTGCTTTGAAATGGGAATTGTGAGTAGTGAACTATGGCTCCAGTGGGCATTATCAGAACACAATACGAAATAAATATTAGATATTCCTTCTTCAGCAGTCCAAGGTGTGTTGGGAGAATGGAATTTTCCTAGGTACTGCCTATCAAGCAGCATAACAGCAAGCAGAAAGGCTGGTAAAATGTGTGAGCAGCTACATCAATATTGCCTGTACAAATCTGCCAGCAACATAACTGCAGGTTTAAACCTATTGCCTGTCATGCACATACTATCTAATGCAAAATATGCCAGCAAAATACATGCAAACAAATGTATGAAATCAAAGCCATTATAAGTTAGCAAATACTCACACACTAACCTCTAAATAAAGATCTACAAGAAAAAGAAAAGCAAAGAACCAAAGGTTTTGCTCAGTATCTTAAAAGTGCTAAAAGAGCAATATGTATCTCTCATCTATCTGACTCAATTGTTTGCATGTCTACAGGCACCCCCTGTGATTAGCCAACATAAAACCACTGTACAAATATATATGTTTTGTTCCCTAATGCATATAGCAAATGGATAAGATTTTAATTTAAATAGATTTGTCTACAAATTAATCCATGCTTAGGATTGGGTTAGAGAAGGACTTCTTTTGTCTTTCACCTTACAAAATTTTTCAAAAAGGGTCTCCACAAACTTTCAGATTTGGTCAGTTTCTGACTCGAGATATCAGATCTTTGGAGAATGTAGAAACATGTAATGAAGTTGATCGCACAGTACTGAAAGAGGCTGTGATACCATCGCCAGGACATTTGAAGTTTCCTGTCTGTGATAAACTGGGACAACCTGGAATTTTTCTCAACTTCAAAATTAATATAATTTTTCTACCTCCCATGGTGCATGCTTAGTTCTCTGTAGATTTTTAGAATTGCTGGTTTTGATCCATCTTTCCCTAACAATATAGTAAAATGAATCAAATGACATCAAACATTAAAAAGGTTGCACAAAACTCTCACAAGAAATAACTTTTGGTGTTAAAAATTCAAGCTACTTTTAAGTGATAATTCAGAGAATATGGCAACAACTTTTTTCAAAATAATCAGGAAACATTGGAGCACTGCTGGCAACATTATAGCTCCATTTGAAGATCCCAGCAAATATCCCACTTACTGTTTTCACTAATCCTCTTAAAACTCCACATTTTCAAACTTCTTAGGAAAATGAAAAAAGAATCTAACTCATAAACAGAACTCTAAACCTGGTATTTGCCATTTTTTAATGGCTAGGTTTTTTTATTTTAAATTCTATTTGCATGTTTAAAGTTGAAAAAGTAGGCTAAAAACTGTTTCCCTGACATTCTGCTGCTGCATAATAGGCCTTGGTTAAGTTACACTACTATTTAAAAAAAATAAGCATCAAGAAAACTGCAAATCAACAGTCAAAATGTTAGTAATAGAGGATCAAAAAGATCAATTTGCGATATAAAGGTTCAGTACATACTATAATTCCTTAAAATGTAAAATAGGACTAGGGAAATTAAAAGCTATTGCAGGTTAGCATGGAAGGGTCAGAATTTGATTTTCGATCTGTATTATGTCCATAGATTTTAGTAAGGTGCATTAAAATTTATTAAAAGTGACCTGTAGCATTTTCTTTTAAAAGGCTGATGAGACCTCTGGGACTCAAAGATACTATCATTATCAATGGTCCAACTGACTTTTTACAACAACGTTTGACAGTACATAAATAAAGAGAAATGAATACAATTTTCTCTGCTTCAGATTTGCAAAGCAAGTAGAAGTAGTTAGTGCTGGTGAATCTATTTATAGCAAATAGTTTGATTAATTTAGCCTTCCACCTTGCTGATATATTGCTCTCAGATGGGCTAGCGTATATATATATCTATATATAGTTTCTTCTTCAAAATTGTTTAACAAAAAGTGTTATCTGGTGGTCCCACCTATGATTTGTTAGTGAACCATATATATCAGCTCTGTCTTGGATACTGCTTGCCTCTGGCTACTTTTGGATGTAATATGGGATTAGTCACATGGATTTCCCCCCAAGTTTACAGTCTTTACTCACATACTTCTTAGATTTTTCATGCTCAGGAGAAATTCTTTGAATAAATAATTGTTTGTACAAGTGTTCATGCAGAACAAAATTAAAGAGATCATGAATATTGATAGCAACAAATCTGTTTATTTTATTCCAACGATTGCCTGCAATTTTTGTTTTGCTTCACAATATTCATTCAGCTGCAGTAGACAGAAATATGGCACATTCCTTTTGTTGGCAACACTGCGAGAATTGAAAGAAAGAAGCTTATCTGTCTCTAAAACATTTTAGGACCTTCAGCTAGTTTAAAGCTCAATCCAAGAGGTGCAGAATCCTTCCTGTGGAATGCTGAGCGCAGCACTGTCACTGGCTTTTATTTGGGTCTGTGGGTACTCAGTACCTTCCAGGAGATGCTTCATGGCAATTTGTTTTCTATTAACATTTACAAACAATCCGAGATTGCAATGTTGTCAGAATGTGAATGGCTTGTAAATACTTGTTGAAAGATATACGCTAACATGGAGGTTTCCAGGCCCATGGAAATAGTGGCTTCTAAGTAAAATGCAGGATTAGACCCTGGCACCACACATTTTCAGCCAAGGTTTACAAACATGGATACAGAGAATACATCCTTCATGGAGTGGATGAGAAAATCCCTTCAAACTTTACTGCACAAACAACACTTCTGGATGTGGGAGGCAAAGATTTGCACAAGAACTCCTCCCAGAATTAAAGGGATTTGATTATGAGGTGGGAAGTTGTTCTCCAGTCTCTGTTTCCTTAATATCGATGTTTCCTATGGTGGCTTAATATATTCGAGACAAGCCTATGGCCTCTCTGTTTAGAATATGGAAAGAAAAAAGTGATCTATGCACATGAGACATCTCATTGCTGAGAGACATAGATGGAAAAAAAATATTATTACAGAAACTGCTATATGGTTTATATAAAGGTAAGTCTGTTTCTAATATTTTTGAATTAATACAGCATATTCTTCTTCAAATATACCTATTTAACTAATTTAATTTCATTTGTAAAAATGTAGCTCTCTGAAATTGTCAGTGATATGATAAAGCTAATTAAGACATGCATGGTGTTAACAGTTTCATTAGAGGAGATAATATTGCACAAGAAAAATAAGAAATCATTATGATGAATGCCTCAACATTACATTACATGTTAATGAAGTGTAAATGATCTAATTATTTTTGAAAGAATACAGATTCGATTAAACTGTCGGAATTAAATTGGAAAGGACAGCCTATTGTACTTTTTATGTACAGACAAGTTAGCGTTAATTAGGCACAATCTACAGGAACAAATGAGGCACAACCCTCGGTGAACAATCATGTATCCGTTGCTCAAGGCAGGTTTCATAAAGAAATATATTAGGGAAAAAATTGTAAGTCAATTAAATACAGTGCTTTAGCAGTGGGAGGGAAAATGAGCAAAATCTCAGTTCCCTCCCCCTACATTTTGAGTGTTTATAATGCAATCACTCTGCCTGTTCTGCTCCATCACTAATTTCATAAATACTAATTTTGCTGATGAGACGTTTTGATTGGTTTGCCATCTACTTTCCACAAATGACTTTCTGGAGGCAGCATGGATTTTGGATGGAATTCTTTTTCTCTGGGCTCTGTTCTCTGCTCTGACCTAAGGTAAGATAGGAATAAAACGAAACTATTAGGCTTTGCAGGTGAGGAAGAAAATATTACTCAATCACTGTTTGACTTCACCTGGATGTTCCTAAGGGACTGATAGTTATCATGTGAAATTTAGCCTAAATCAAACCTAGTTTTAGTTTCTTTATGCTACTTTATGCTACATTTTCTCCCTTTTTCAAGAGCCCTCAAAAGACCCATATGCAACTGCAAATATGGCATTAATATGCTTTGAGGAAACAAAATATCTACATGATTAGTTCAAGCCGATTCAAAAGTCCTGGAGAATCTGGATATATCAGTAAGGTTCTTGTATATCCGGGTGTTTCATTCCAACGACATTGAGCTTCAAGGTTTTCCAGCCTTGTACATTTAAGAAGTGGAGGCACACCTGCCTACTGACTCTTCATCTAGTTAAGAGAGATCTGAAAAGAAAAAATAAACCTGCTGATATTGTTATTAGTCAACTACCCTCAAAATTCAGTTGACCCCCATAAAGCTCAAGTGCATAAAGCAGAGCTGAACAGGTTGTTAGTGCACATAAACTGATCTTGCTCTATGTCGCAACTGTTACCTGTACAACTTATTTGTAGGAGAGTTGTAGCTTATTGACTGAGACTTCCTCAGTGTGCGGAAAAGAAATAATAACCCTACCCATCCTTATCCCCACACACTCCATCTCCTTCCCCTCCCCTTTTTTTAAAAGAACTTCATTTTCCAATGCTTACACACAAAGCAATACTCGTAATCCACACAGTCTACAAAGCATCTTGTGACGAGGAGTTCCACAAACTACATTTTTAGTGCTGTCACTTGCACATACACATCCACGTAACATACACTGGAAGTTCATTCTTGTCAAAGGTTATTAAAAATAACTTTACTCCCAAAAATTAATAGAAAACAAATGGGATTATATGTTTGAACACACAATTATTCAGGAATTTTACTTCTATATAAAAAACCCTATTAACATGGAAAATGAGTTGTTGTACTGATTCTTCAGCTGGATCTCACTGCTGAGAAAGAATGAGGTGCTTCTTCCTTTTGGCCCAGGCTACCAGGAGAGCACTGGACAGATGCTGATTAGCTGGACCACATCCACCTATTTTGCCATATCCAAGAAATACATGCTTTATGGAAGGAGAGCACCACGCAGACCCAGATGGACAACCCCTTGGCAGTTGTGTGGATGAGTGGCAAAGCACACTGGTGCGCTGAGATGTCATTCTGAGCAGCTCGGATGCATCTTGTGACTCTGGGCTCTGCTTGCTATGTCAGGGCTAATCTCCTCAACCTGACTACATAAATAGAGTCAGGACCAAACTCTCTGCAGTTAAAATACTGCAGTGTTAATGACTGTTTCCATCTGGTTTCAGTTATTCCATAAAATAAAAGGCATAATAAATTCCGTAAAATAAAAAGCACCTAAAAGCATAATCATGGATAAAAACCTACAGGCTGGGTAGCAGGCATCTTTGTTGGAACCCTCATAACTAATATACATATAAACAGTGCCATAAAACATAAAATACGGTATTTTGCCAGGAACTTATAGAGATACTGAGGATTTTTCTCTTGGTACCACAAGTAAATTAAGAGGTTAATCAATTTCAGGTAATATTTGTTAATCTTGTGTATTATATAGTCACATTTCAGCTTTTTGAAATTACTTTTGCCCATAATTATTTCTTCTCTCTATTGTGTATAGCACAACAGAAAGCTTTTCACGTCATAAGATTTGATATACAATAGTTAACCACAATATTTTTCTCACAGCTCCTACTGAGTCCACCCAAATGGCAAATTATGTCCTTTTATTAATAGAGCACTGCACAAGCAGATCAGGGAATCACTTCCAGAGTGCAATACTTCAGGAAGGACTAACATCATCAATGCAATTGGTGGGAAACAAGCCACAAAACAAGGGCTGGATCCTGGGTTCAGTTAAACACCAGGGAAATCAGCCTTCACACACCAGTTCTGAGACAACAGAAGAGCCACAGCACTTTCCCAGTGTTAGGAGGCAGATGGATTTAATCTGGTGTTTTCTTTTTACAAGCTGTCCTTCTGGACCACACAGAGTTGAGGAGGTACCTTTGTATCAGAATCCTGTGGGACTGGAGGTGACTTCCTGAAGCACCTGCCTTTCAGGCAATGGCATCGTCCAGTCTTACAGGTCATCATGCCATCACGAAGGTGGATACCAAAAAAAAGTTTGGCTCTTTCTACCCATTACACCAACAGAAATCTGTTCCACCACAGCCTCACTCCTCTGGTATCACTGTCATCTTCTAGTTTCTGTTGTAAATGTATTCATTGGTGGGATATGCCCACTGGTTCTGTGTCAACATTGTCCTTAAGGTTTAAGAATTGTTCTCCTGCTAGCGTTTACCTTTCTGATCCATTTACAGAGACAATAATTTCCCTGCTCAGTTTTGTTTTGCCTGTCTAAACACAGTTGGCTCTTCTATCTCTTTTCCATAATAGGGAATCTCCATTCTCCCAGTGACATAATGATCCTTCCCGGTCCATCTTTTAGTGTGAGCTCATTTTTTTCAGACAGGGGTGATAACAACTGAACACAGCATTCTTGGTGAAGTCTTGCTAATACAATAAGAAATTTGAATAATGTTGCTAAATTTATTAATTTGATTTTCCATTAATCTTTCTCTTAGCCTGTTTTGAACTTCTGTTAGGTTAGGTTCTGTTAGGTTCCCCAAAATGCTGCAAAAAAAGTGGAAGATCAGGGAAAAAAGAACAAGCAACTAAAATGCTTATTGTCTGGATGTTAAAATGGTAGAATCAACTGCTCCTACTGTGCTTTACTATATGTTTATGTAGATATAGCCTAAGACATCAAAACTTTAGGAATGGCTGGGATCTGACATTATGTTTCCCTTTTGACTACTAGTTTCTAGTGTGATAGTTGCTGTAAAGCTCCTGCCCCATTCATCCTCATATTCTGCTGCAAATGTATAGATACTGTAATAAACTGTCATTTTAAGTATTTAATTCTTACTCTTTCACTTTTCATGCACCATTGTCATAATGGTAATCAAATTTACTGTCATAGTCATTTGAAATATAATATGGGCTAACTAACTCAAAAGAGTAAGTTATAATTTTCAGAATGATTTTATTAATCCAATGCTTTCATTAATTCCCTGGATGAAACATAATATGTTAACTAAGCATTTATTTTATAAATATACTAATAAAATACTAAAAAAACATTACTCAAAATTACTTACAATATCAGGATTCATCCAACAGCTTTTAAAACATTTTAAAATTTGATACAAATAATTAAACATTCATGTAATCCAACGTTTTCGGGTTTTCTAAGGGAGTATCATCTGTCTGGGAGGGCAATTTGAGACCAACAATACCATAAACATTATGCACATTGAAATGAAGAATGAAACATTTTAATTTTTTTTTTCATGTAGTACTGTAAAAAATCTAGCAGCATTAAGTCAACAACATATACAGCTATTCAAATGGAGTTGTGCAAAGTCCTAGATGTATTAGTTTCAGGCTACTAACAGAAACTTGTGATAATTGAAGAAATGAATAACATTCTACATTCATATACATGCCCACGACTTGGTTTCAAATGAATTGTGGGAATATACTAAATGTAACAGTGAAAATTAATTTTACATCTTCTAGATATTGTCTTTATTGAGTACAACATTTTTGCAAAGACCCAAACAGTCTATCATTGCATTTAAGTTTATTGCCAAATATGGTTTTTTTAATAGCAATGAAAATTGCAGAACTGGATGTACAATATTTCACGTTTTCGAAATAACTTGCTGTATGAAATCAGGTCCAGCTAGACATCTCATCTTCTTATATATTTTAAGAGAGTATGCTTAATTTAATAGGAGGACTCAGATTTCCAAGGTGATTTGAGGCTTCTCCATTGGCTGAGAATTGTTTTATTAAAAGTTTCCATTAGCCATTCCATAGCCAAAAGTCATGTTTCTTGAAAAAGTATGGGATAACTTTAGAGCGGTCTGAAAGAACCTACAGAGTAGATTCTGAAAGGAACTGCAATAAATACGCATCTTCTGCTTACAAATATTTATACAAGCATCAGGTTTCTTCACCCAGAGTAACTTTTTTGCACCACTTTTGTATTCTAACACTTCCCATTAAGGAGACATGGAACCCACAAGCACCACTGAATGTGATACGGAAGCATCAGCCACTTAATGAATTGCAATTTATTTGATTAAACTATATGAGTAATTTGCATGTAGTAGGAAGTAATGACCATCCCATTTGATGAGCATTAGTGTTCCAATTTCTTCTCACTGCCTCTATTTTCTCCGCAGTGAAAGCCCAGCCACATTTTGCAGGAAACCCACTCGCTTTCCTACCACATTTGTCAAAAGAGCCAAACTCCTGCAGGCCCTTTGCTAGAATGGACAATTTCAGGAGCTATAGTGACAATGAATAAAGAGGTCAAAGTACTTGACTGGATTTATGGTACATTAAGAGACTGCTGCAGCCATGGTGGTGGAATTAGGGCAGCCATTTAACTCAGCTACAGGGACCAAGATCCCAAGGTGAACATTTTGTGGTGAGTTGCGAAGTGTCTACAAAATATCTCTACAATCCACATGCTGTAATCTTTCTCAGCTTGGAGACTTCTAATACGGTTAGTAGTAAAAGTCTAATAAGATGATGGCCCTATATGGTATGTACCTTGAATCCCTTGAGAGCCTTTTACTTATCTGTTAGACATTCCCGCAAGTTTAATTTTGAAAACCTCCACTGTGGTAATGATTCCTCATGAACTATGATACTATTATATATACTCTGTAAGCTTTTAATATAACGATCTCCACCTAAATGGATTTCCTCAATGGAAAACAGATTTATTTTTAACTTTATGACTTCTTATACTGTAATTTGATAACTATAATGCCAATAGGTTAATCATATTGATGAAGTACCCAGAGAGACTGTATTTAACACCGCTTACCCTGTGGAAAAGTAACCTGATTTACTGGAAACCTTTTCACCTTTAGTGGCAGGGGAATAACTGCTAGTTTGGCCCTGTGTTCAAACATATAATTCCATAGGCTGGCATGTAACCCAAAGGCAATATTACCACTGAAGGATTGATCTGAATTAACAAGCTTTAAAAAGGGGGAGGGGAGAGAGTACATGGAGAGGGAAAAGCTGAGAGAGACAAAGAGAGAGTTCTATGGCAGGCGAGTACACACTTGGTATCTTTCTTTGTATATGAAATTCTCTTTCAGATTGTTGTTTGGGCAAATTATTTCTTCTATGGAATCAAGATAATTGCTAGCTCCTTTGTAAGTTTTCTGAACTCACATGGTGGATATTAGCTGAGATTTTTATTTGTAAAGACCTGCACAAGATGAATGAAATGTTACTTAGTGCGTATATGTAGACTAACAAACAATTTCCTTCAGGAAAATAAAGGATCACTAGTAAATGTCTTTCTTCTGAAACATACAGCTGCAAGCAATTTGTTCAGTAGTTTTACCTTGTATCTGGAGAATTTGCAGAGATCAAACAGAATGCAAAGGTGGCCTTCATTGCATCAGTCCTCTGTCTCTTTGTGAATGCACTTCCTTGCAGCAGAAGTCTTCTTAAACGCAGCACTGCTCTTTGGTGTGCACCTGCTCACCGAAATACATGATTAGAGGAGCTGGAATACCTGCAGACTACCAGCCACTGGATTATAGGATTGCCAGTAACCGAAAAGGATAGCCTGGAGTATCTCCCTCCCGGAAGCAAATCGTACTTCAAAATAAATTTACTCTTCATTACCTAAGACATACTTTCTCTGGGAGACAGCCATGCTTGTAATACAGCATGTACCACTGAATTTTCAGGCACTGGTGAAATATGTACTCTATTAAATAATACCAAATAGCCTGGGCTGAAATCATAGGTATGATGGAGACAGAGAAGCAAATTACTTTTCCATATAGGGTGTTTAATTACTCTAAAAATTGTTCTGAAGTTGCTTTTGTGTCTCATCTCTGTCTTTTGATAAGAAAATGAAAATCAACACACATAAGTCAGCAGACAACACGGAAATTCTTGTCCAGAGGTGTACCAAGGCATCTAGCTTGTAGGACGTATCTCCCAGTGATGGCGGGAATGAAGGCAGCATGATACCTGCAGTGACAGCGCTGATGCTCAGCACTACAGTGGTGTGGCCTGGGGTTCTCAGAAGGAATTAAACCGCATGCTGAACTCTACTTACTGCAAGTTGTAATGCTTTAGTTTTAGGCTTACTGAGGATTCAAAGGAGGGCAACCTGGATTGGAGAATGATAGGGATGTAAAGAGTTAACATTTTTAAGCAGGTAGGCAAGAACAGTTTATAGTGCTGACGGATGGCTAAATGCCATAGCACCACTCTTGATTTATTTGCTTCTCTTATGCAGCCTTGAATTTCAGAGGGAGACAAGAGGCTTAATTTAGCTAAAGGAAGAGCACATTTGGGACTTCTGCAGCTCAGTTGTTTCCTCGATCTGCAGAAAAAGGCAGAGGAGCTGTGGGGGGCAGCATTGTCAAGTGCACCCACCAGTGCTATCAGTGCAATTTTTATTTCAGCATAATTGAAAGAAGACAATTATGACTCATTCAGTTAAATATAAGATATGGAAAGGGCGACGAAAATACATGGAAATAATAATAGTATATTGAGTTTCAGATGAAAGAAGAGAGCTGAGCTATTGCCAACAGTTATGCTATGAATCATAAATTTTGCAATAGTTGACACTCCTTTAGTAGCCTCTGTTATGGAAGTAATGCAAAAGCACAGGAGAATTTCTGTTTTGTTTCATCTGTAGCAGCTTTACAGATTTATTACGGAAATGAACTTGGAAAATACGAGCCCTGCAGAAGGCAAATAATAAAAGAAATGAGGAAATTTATTAATTTTCCAAATCTTATTACTGTTATTTCAGCCCCAGAATTCTGAAATTTGGCCTTGCAAATGTTTGGGTATGGACAGACATTGTGTAGATAAAGAAAAGAATAGACAGGTAGATGTAACACCCCTGAAGCCAACAAAGGTATTTTAATACGACAAAGTATTTGAGGAATGCATTAGGCCTGGAGACCCTGGTCCTGCATTTGTTGTCCACTGTACCAAACATTCTGTTCTCAAGGAAAAAAATCACAGTTTACTCAAAAATTTTACCATATAACTGCACAACAAAAATCTAATAGGTTGATGTAAGCAAAATAATGGGAGGTGAAACACAAAGTAATGCTGAGGTAGTCATTTACAGCATAAGCAACCATGGTCCAGCATGACTGTCAGGCACTTAATTTGCAGGGTGTTGGAATTTGAGTTACATCACCTCTGCTTTTGTCACAGTCCCTCTTTCCTGACTCCTCTTGATTTTTTTCAATTAATGAACTGCAATCCTTGCTGTACTTCAGGGGAAACAAACAAGAGTATATGTAAAATATGTTTGGAAATGGATTTGCAGTACTACTCGAGCTCACATTGAGTTGAGTCCTTCATCAGGAGCTAATTTAGAGAAGTGATTACTATGCATGTCCACTGGGGCCCTCAACATGGACCTATTCCTAATAATTAGTAGTAACAAAAATAATATGTAGTAAAAAAGAACAGCATTCTACTTGCAAAGTGGATTAAGGTTTTCTTTTTCTAAACTAGCTTCAGATTCCCATTTTTAAAACTTTTTTTTTTCTTTTAATGATTTGATGGGGTAAAATGCAATATATATTTTTGATGATTCTAAACGTGATTAATTTTTCACCTGGTGGCAGAAGGGCACTGATTAGTTCATGCCTTTGCTGGCTGGTCTACAACTGTCCTCTTGAAACTCCTGGTATTGCCTCTGCTATTTGCTGATATCAGTTCCCAAATCACAGAGGTTTAGGGTAAACAGCACACCCCAAGGACAAGTCAGGACAGCACCAGAGAGGAGATATCACCTTTTTTAGATGTCTCGGGATGAACCTGAGTTCCTTTTCTAATATTTGGATTCAGTGTCATGGTTTTAGCCAGCAGTCCCTGTTCAGTCCTCAAGACTGCTCCATTCTGCCTCTCAGCGGGAACAGAGGTACTAAGTGTGCAAGGCTGAAGATTAATTTCCTTCTCTCCTGAGAGGGTTTTCTGATTTATGAGGAAGCATAGAGTTTTTTCATTCTGTTGAGTTTTCCTTGAAAAACTAGTAATGTCTGAGAAACAGGTTCAAAAATGACTAGCATTAAGTGGAGAATACAATGTCTGAAGCTGTGTTATTCTTAAAGATGGAAAAAGTGAACCGGTAATTGCAAAGGTGAAAGAGGAAAGAATGAAATCTGTTTTAGGATGAAAAGACAGAAATATGCAGAGTTTTTAGAAATCTCTAGACTCATCCTTATGTCCAGTGCCATGGCGGCTGGTAAGTGTAAGCTTTTGCTAGTACTAGAGAATGTGTGACCAGGCAGGTTTGCACTTTAATGTCACTGTGTTTCTCTAGAATCTCTGCTCCAGAAAGGAGACTTTCAACGCAGAAATTGGATGCAAAACTTGAGGTTTTATTGCAGCTGTAATAAAACAGTGTTCATGGAATAGTAAAAAACCCAGAAACATATGACCCAGAATTACTGGTAGTACACTCAGAGAAGCACCTTAAGAAGTGTTTAATTCACTGTTTGACTGGTACTTGTGAAAGTGGAATTTTTTTAAAAGGAGGAAATGTGCTGTGTTAAATTGCTCCATCCCTGCTGTGCTGATAGATACCTTGTCTCTTTCTATTGACTGTAGTGGTTGTGGCTCTAGAGTAGGGCTTGCCAAACTATTTACAGTGAAATTAAAAATAAAAAAAAAATCAAACCCTTTAAATCCCATTTCAGCTTTATAAAATGGACTTATTTCACAAATAACAAAATGTTATTTACCTTTTAACCTTCAAAATTAAGACCAAAACCCAAGTGAAAACAATGTGACGCTCACGGGCCTCAGTACTCTTGCAGATGCATGATTTGAAGTGCAAGATATTTGGTGTTCTAAAATGCAGAAGTTCATTTAAATTTCAAATGTTTTAACAGCTAATGCAGTGATTTCAGTCATAGGGTTCAAGTACCAATTAAGTCAAAATAAGGTTTGTTAAATTAAATCTGTGCAATGCCAACTATATTCCATAGCATTTGATAGATGCTTTTGTCTTTTGGATAGCAGACAAGTTTGCTTTCTTCAGTTACCTGCCATATATGACTTATAGCTTGTTTATGTGCAGGTGCAGGCAGGTGGTAGGGATATCAACCATTTGGGAAAATCACAAGTTTTGGCAAATCCTGTGACCTGGGGTTAAGCTAAGAGTACTGAAAGTGGAGAAGAGACAGGAGATGACATAATGCCACATCAAAAAATTTTTGTCAACAACAGTCTTGTGGAAAGGCCCAGTGCTAAGGATTGGTTTGAAAAGTTCCAAGGGTTTGTTGAAGAGCAGCTATTGGGGGAACACAAAAGGAGAAAGGAGTAGGAGGAACTGTCCCCTATGGAGAAGGTGCAAAACCACTTCAGAACAGCAGATGAAAATATCACAATGCGATTATTCTGAAACAAACGTGTACTGTAACCCAATAATGAAGTACAGTTGAATAAGAAGTGGTTGACGCTGCCTCTAGATAAATTTCATCCCATACTGCTGCTCTACATGCTTTGAGTTCAACCAAATCGTCTTTCTTCCATAAGATGTGCATAGATAGCTACAGGTAGTGCCCAAATGGCATCATGGTGAACACCCATGTGGTTTGCTGGACCTGTATGAGATGTTCATGCTACATTTTATATGGCTGAGTAAGTGGATTCAGTAATTAACTTCGGAAAGCATTTAAGGCCTTATATAGCACTTGACAGTATATGATGAGGAGCATTCTAAATTTCTTCATTGGCTTATGGAAAGCAAACCCTACTCACTGCCATGGCTGCTGCCCTGTCAGACCGTGTTTCGGTATAATCCACTCAGGTGGAGTTATGCCAGCAATAATGCTGAAATCCTCTTGGCAACCTGGGGTGAAGGACAAGAGTGTTTGTGTTTTAGCATGTCACCTTTTTCAACTGGAGGCACTTTATTCCCACTAATAATAAAGGCACAGAAGGCATCACTAACATTGAGTCAGGCAGCATTCTACACTGGCACAACAGCCATCCATCTAGATGCTGGGCATAGAGAATGCTCATGTTGAAAAAGAGACCCACTAAACACAAGCATATTCATGTTTCAATCTTTGCTCAATAACAGTTTTATTTACTTATCGTGGACGGCTCTTCAAAAGACTGCTGCTATTACCTGTAAACATCTAGAACACATTGCTCAGGGAAAATATTTATTGATACCTCTTTTATCAGAAATGTCACTAGAATAAAATAATTTTCCACCACATGAGTTGGCTAAAATACAGGCATCATGACAGAAGCCAATAATTCAATGTAAGATATTGATGGTCACACACGCCGCTTTCCATTTTGAAAAGCAGCATCATTCTGTGAGGTGCATGAACAGCCCATCCATCATTCCTAGCACATTAGGGATCCCTGCTATGTCACAGAATCTCTTTTTGATGTGCTATCACTGTTGTTGGCTACATAGCAAATTACTATATTTAGTGTACTGCCTAACCAAATCAGCTGTTGCCGGTGTGAAAATTGGAATGTTATTTCCTCCTCAGTCCCTGCTAGGTTACAGATAAATGTCTGGAGAGCACAACTGACAGAACAAAACAATTGCCCAGCATAACAGTACAGCACATGAACACTGAGATATATAAAGACCCACATGATGTGCTCCACAAGTTAACACACTCTTAATTGCCTTTTAATTTCCTACTGAGTTTTCAGGTGTATCCAGCAGTGATACTTGCAGCGTCTTATGAAGGCCACTCTGGAAGAGACAGCTATGCTCATAAGCACACCACTTTTATTCTGCAATTGCCTTTACTTCTCTTTCTCTCTGTTTTGCTAACTATGGCTCCAGCTATCTGCTGGGTTTGATTTGTGTTCTGGCATCCTCTCACTGAACCACAATAATCAATTTTTCTCACTCAAATGAAGTGGCTACTTACCTAACAGACTTAAATGTGCTTATTCCAAATGGAAGCATCTGTTCTGATTCAGGCACAATGGTTCTGATTTAGCAGAACTGTTCAGCTATCCTTACCTTTACATTTTTATAAGGACATAAATTAACCCAGTTCCTCCATTCTCCTCATCCTCTTTCCAGCTGTTCAGCAGGTACAGGTACAACTTGAGCTTCTGGCACTCTTCTTGGACTGGATATTCTTCCAGTTCACTAAACAAGCAGCATCTCTCTGCCAGTCACTGCAAGGACATGTTGCAGCAGGAAAAAGCCAGCTAAACGTGGTGGAAACCTGCAGACAGGAGACACCACGGAGGAAAGATGCCCTAACCTCATTATACATGCTTAACATGGATACAAATAACTAATGAACTGGCATGTGATTGGATACAGCAGAACTTCTTCTTTTTCTCTGTCTCAATATGTTTCTTACATTTACCTTTATTAGAACCGGTTGATTTTTTTTACGGTTTTCTGTTTCCATTTCAGAAAAGATGGAAGTTTCATCAAAGACTAATTTTGGGGTAGGTTAAGTTATTATCTTCCTGAAGGTGTTATAAATGTCTTTGTAGAAGATTAAGAACTGAATGAAAGATGTATTTAATTTAAAAATCTCCTATGAAAATATTCAGTAAATGTCTTGCATGAAGTTATTTGAGGGAAAACATTTCCTCATTCAACCCTAATACAGACATCTTGGTTTTTATCTCTTATCCGTCTGTTCTTTTCTGCTAAGGAAAAGGAAAAAAATTATAGTGACTTTAAAATGTAGATTTCTCTTTAGCTGCTGAGTACTTCAGCTCATTAAATTCTCAGAGGGATAAAGTCAGAAACATATTTTCATTTTAACGTTTCTCTTCTTTACCCTTTCTGTAATCGTTTCATTTGAAAAACTATGGCAGCCTTTGGTATTCAAACTCCAAGTCTTGCAGAAGAATCCTACGGTTGATGGATACTGGATGAATACATGCAGTACTAGAATATGCAGTTATTAAGTTGGGTATGAAGAACGTGCCTGATCCAGCAAACCTTTGTGTTACAAGCTGAGATAAACTCCAAATGGAGTTCTGTTGAAAATTGTACTGTTGAGCCATTTCTACCTGCATAAAGTGACAGACTATCCATAAATGTCACTTACTTCAAACCTTTTAGGACAACAGAAACAAAGAGATAAATCTTAAGTCACTGTAGCACTTATTTATTTACTACTTTCAGATTTAAGTAATAGAAATGAGGAGAAGAAATGTAACATAGTCCTGGAGCTCTGCAGTGAGAACCCTCCTGTCCATCTGAAGTCATATAGAAGTCAAAGAGTCTTGTCCCTTCATTAAATTGGACCAGAATAAGAAAGGTGAATTAGTGCTTCATCATTATTGATTCCCCAAAGTTTACACTACAGTAAACGTAAGGCACAACTGGCTGCTTCTACTAGTCAACAGTTAAGGAACATACACATTATGAAGCACAGTTTCCAATCCATTAGTGAGGCATAGGAATATGAAAAATCTTTATTTGGATAAGAAAAAACCCAGATGTTTAAGGACTTCACTCTTTTCCTTTTACAGAATGATTAACGTGTGTCTGTTAGCTCACATGGCACAGAGCTAATCAGAAAGACCACAAAACGGGAATTGAGCCACTAAGGGCATGGCAGCTTCAGAGGTACT
The DNA here is from genome assembly GCA_013397755.1 of Cnemophilus loriae. NCBI lineage: Eukaryota > Metazoa > Chordata > Aves > Passeriformes > Corvidae > Cnemophilus > Cnemophilus loriae. The sequence goes on from VZTF01002009.1 coordinate 873,312, forward strand.
TCATTTATGCAGTGCTCTTCACACTGAGGCTTTTTCCCTGTGTTTTTTTTCTTTTCCACCTGAAGCAACACCAAACAAACACCTGAAAGACTGCACAGCTGGCCAGGGGTGAAGCAGAGGTTCATCCAGGCTCTGCCTTTTCTATAGCTGTTCTGTGACCTGCGTGGTGTTTTGGTGCAATACTCTGGGTTTGTTTGTGCACAGGGTAACCATGTTTCCAAATAAGCAGGGAGTATGAATCATAACCTTCGTGCAAGTACAGTGTTCTCTGGCCTTAGAAGAAGACACGCAGCAATGCAAATTGAGGCAGGAGGTGGAAAAGCTCAAATATTACTTTTTCAAATACTTGTTCTTCCTCTCCTAGTGTATCTCTGTCTTCGCAGACTGTGCTATGACCCAGCATGGCAGTGCAGGGTTAAGGAAAGGACAGAAGATATGTAAAGGGTCTGATCCACCGCAGATTAGCAATGGTTTTTTTTCCCTCACCGAAAGGGAGAGAAAACCAGAAAAACATAAAAAATAATGCCAGATTCTGACTCAAGAGATACCAGCTGTTTGGAAGAAGATTTGAAAAAAATAAGGGAGCAAGACAAAAAAATCGGTGATGCATCTACCTACTTTAATTCTATTTTTAAAGCACTCTGCTAATTATTTTAGTGGATGAACAAATTTTTAACCCCCGAAAAAGAAGAATCCTACACAGGTTTCTTCCCCCTGATTCCTTTGTCTTCCAAATGCATATTTTATTTAATTAGGTGTGCTCTTTTCATTAGAACATGTACAGAAACTAGCACTGTCCAGAGACATTATCTTAATCCTGACGTCAGCTCTGCCATGTTATCTCTTCATTCTGACTGTAATGCCATGCTAATATGGCTACCTGGTATGCTATGGCTGCATTGGGGTCAAAAATTCGCTTTGTTTCTCTCTCAATGCCAGCTCGTGTCAGGATGCAACAGTTCTGCTTTTCCTCCCTCTTTTATCTTTCTTGTGAAAAACAGAGATAGCACTTTATTATCTCACGTTTGTTTGTTTGTTTGTTTGTTTGTTTTTTGTGGGGATAATACATCAAAGATTGCAGGATACCTATATTCTTCAACCTATAAGCATACCCAAAGTAGGTAAACTATCAGTGCAGCAAAATTATCATTTATACTACTTCACTTGCATGGATTCAACAATATTTAGTCACAGATTTGCTACTGTACAACAGGAAAAGAAAATAAGAGAGTTGTTTACACTGCCAGTCATCCCCCTGAAAACAACATGCAGTGGGTAGGAAAGGGTTTCTACAGCTATGATTGTGGGACCAGCCCTACCAGGCCGTAACACTCAACACTCACATTCCCTTAAACAAAATATTTTTCCATTGGTGTTTTTTTTTGCCTCTTCTCTTTCCACCTCCCTTATATCTTCCTTAATTTTAACTACCCCATGAGTAAAGTCAGATTTGACAACTGAATGAACAAGAAAAGATCTGACCCATGATTTCATTCCTATTTCCAAAAAGACAGCATTGCTGAGTAACCAGACTTGTTGTACGCACAGTAGTCCTGAATAAATACGGGTATTCTGACTTCTGTTAATGAATTTTGCAGTATTTGCTCTAAAATTCCTTTGGGAAAGGAAGGCACTTCCCTGTGTACCCCCACATGAAAGTTATTCAAATCTCTATTTTCGTAACTGTACATTTCTGAAAAAATCCACTTGCATGATAATATTATGATAGATGAAACTTGATATGAGATAATAATAATAATAGTTTTGAAAAACTTCACTTATGCAGCATGCTGACAGTATTTCTGATACTGCGTGTGTGAGAAGTGTCTGTATGTACACTATCAAAATTTTCTGGTTCCTGCATCTGCATAAAGACTCAGAGCACCAAATCAGAAATTGCTGCCAAACACTAAATGGCAGAGGAGAGAAATGAACACAGAGCTGTGCAGAAGAGGCACGTGATGCAGAGCACTACAGAGATGTATTGGTTACACTACGATGGCAACTGACCTGCCCTGAGGTTGTGCAAAAAAATAATTTGACTTCCTGAAAGTCACAGTTTGGTAGGAAAAACATGTGGTAAAGGTTCAAGCTGCCCTCCCAGATCACTTCTAGTGGGAATTTTAAAAGGTTTATTGGATCATCATTCTTCTTTTTTTTTTAATTTGCTTTATCCTACTTTCTCTCTCCTACCCATAAGTTATCATTATATAAGAAGGGAAATAAAGACATTTTCAAGCAAGAACTAAAGCAAATTTCCCACTTTCACAAAAACTAAAGGTGGAACTTTAACTGATGGGACTAAAGTGATGCTAGCAACAAGTGGGTGTCCTGGTTTAGGAAGTCACCCCAGGACAGTGGGAAATTCTTAAAAACAGTACCAATGCAGACTAGGCTGCTTTGTCTAGTTCGACTTTCTGAAATGTTGCTGATTTTGACTTCTTAGGTTTGATTGAATTTTCTCAAGGAATGCGTCATATATTTTTCAGATACTTGATGAAGATTTCCAGCAGTTACCTCAACAATATTCAATGATACTTTTCCTTCTGTAGTAGCTCCAAAGCAGTTCTAGTCTCAGAAGAGGGCAGATATGACTGTGAAAAGCATTATTTAACCATAATTTCCTCTAGACATGCACATTTTTATCAATCAACCAATCTACTTTTATGAACAGCCTCTGAAGGAGAAGGTTATTCCTATTTTGGCCACAGAAGATGTTAGATTAATGCAAAAAAAAAAAAAAAAAAAAGAAGAAATTACTCCTGACTCACAGAAGTATAGGCTGAAATGCTGCAGAGAAGCCTTTGAGGATGATGTTACTTTTCTAGGAACTTCTGCAGCTGTAAAGTTTTGGAAGTTCTTTTAGGGTGTTGTACACAAGAAAACTTAAAAATGGCTGAATATGCAACTACTACATCTCATCTGTCTGAGTTTTTAACACGGGATTTAATTTAGCCCACCTGGGGAGGTCTGAGTCCCAAGGACTGCAGACTGGGCAATTGCAGCCAGCACCAAGCTGCAGAAGGGCAGCTGTGGAGCAATGCCAGTTGGTGATCTGCTGAAAGGGAGCAATAGTTGGTGGAGGTTTTGGTTCTACAGCGCACAGGAGAGAGGGTGGAGATGCCCTGTAAGTATTTGTCAGCTGGTCTTCTTTTAGTTATGAAGAGAAACGTCACAGGTTCTACCACATCTGTAATTGCCTCATACCATAGAGAGGACAGGATTCATCCTAAGGTAAATAAGGGCCTGCACTAACTATCAAAATCATGCCAATTTTGCAATGATTTACACATTACAGACTTCAAAGATAAGAAAGCAACTAAGCCTATTAATGGTATAAATATTGAATGACAGTAATGTTCCTTATACATCCATTTTTTTCCAATAATTCTCCACCAGAAAAGGTTAAAAGGTAGGGTCTAATTAGATCTTGCTCCTGTGTGCAGAAAAAGCCAAAAAGACTGTTTTAAACCACTTGCATTTATGATTCTCTTCTCGAATCCTTGAAAAATGTAGTTTTGGGAACTGTAGTTGAGGTTCCTCATGTCCTTTGCTGTCAGCTGGAAGATCAGCCTGCACTGCACCATGGTCTTTGACTTTTGCATAAAGCTTACACTGCTGTTTGCCTGGGAAATTCATTTATTAGAAGATACTGAAGGCAGAAGGTATTCGAACTACCATTAAGCTGCTAATACACAGTGGGATTCCCAAACCAAAAATTTCTGTTATTTTAATATAGAGCCTTGATCTAGGGTCAAAAGCTTTTGCTTTCCAAGTGTTTGGTTTTCACACAAAATAGCAGATCTCTTGACAAAAACCGGTATTTTCCCAGTGAAAAGCTTTCCAGTGGTAAAACAATTTTTCAGCCTCAAAATAAAACATGCATGGCAAATTTCTACTAAAACCCTAATCAACAGCAATGTGTCTTTGCCAGCACGTTGGCCTTGGTCTAGCCTAGGGGACACTACTACAGAGCTGAATTCCTTCTAGCTTAGATATCTGAGGAAGTTGTGGACCAGGGTCTGTAACTTGCCCTCTCCTTTTCTTCCTTTCTTCAAAGACCTACTGGGAATGCAGGGAATGCAGTTGTCTGCACCTTAAAATTTTGCTGAATGGTGGTAGAACAGTTTTGGCTCTCCTAGCAAGAGACGTAATAGGACCGGAGGACAGAGCTGGGACTTTCTGACTGCCTTTCTTTCCTGATAGCTCTTGTGAATCTGGCTGGAGCCACAGTACATTGCTTGCTAAGGTGAAATTCTGGCTCTATGAAAGCAAATGGCAAAATTCCAGTAACTTCACTACAGCCAGGACTTCATCCTGTGCATCTAGCCCACGGCTTAGTAGAGAGGAACTTTACCTATGCCAGTGTGTGTCCTCCCCATCTCAATCAGATGTTTAATGTGTAGTACCTGGCATTTCCTTCTGCTGCTGTGTTTGTTATCAGAAATACCTCAGTATTTTGGCAGCTGAGGTCAGTTTTGTTTCTAGTTTACTGCTTAGCAGCCAACCTGAGCCTGTAAGAAAGGTGTGTTTTATTAGGATTTTGTAACTCGGTACATCTTGTGATTTAGCATTAGTTTGGTTATTTGGGTCAGTGTTCATACACAGACCTGCACCCATCAAAGGGTGCGTCTGAAAGTTCATCTCCTGTAGGTCAGGTCATAGGTGGCTATCTCCCCACTCCAAAAACAACAAGCACCATTGCATAGGGATGCTCAAAAACGATGATGCAAGGGTAAAAGAACAAGAACTTGATCAGAGCTCAGCACAAGAAGTATGTTATCAAGGCCACAAACTCCCAAATAGCTTTGAAATGAAGTTTCCTAAAGTCATTAAAGACTAAAGTACCCAGAGCTTCTTTTGTTGGAGTCCTGAATTAAAAAGAAAAGAAAAGAAAAAAACAAAACAAAAACCCCAACAACAACTCCCTCCCCACAAAGTTCAGAGTAGAAAAATTAACCCTGGGAAAATCTGGAAAGCCTGAGATTATACCAGACATTCATCCTCAAGCTGATTTTTTTGTACAATCCTGTGTTGTGCTCAAAACAAAAATCTGAGAATACTCCTTAAAGCGGAAAACAAAGCTCTGCTCCAGCCATACATCTGTGAGTTTTGAAACAAAGGTTTGTTTGTGTGCCTCAATCACTCTTGCCTATGAAAGCAGACACTTACTTGAAAAACTTTTCAGGGAAACACTCTAAACCAACATCCTGGTATAAATTTGCAAAATGCAATACAGGCCTGATTGTCTTTGGAGAGGATGCAGGCCGCATACGAATAGCTCTTTCTGAAACGTAATGTTCTTTGCATGGCTCAGTGGCTAATGTACAATAAATCAACAAAAGAGCGCTTCAAGAAAGCTATTGGGCAGCAGCAAGGCCACTGTTATTTTATCTTTTTACAGTATTTAATTGGAAGTTTTTTCCTGAAACTTTACCCAACCTTCAAATTACTAGACTCTGTATAAGAAGAGATTGATAAGATGAATTTTTTTTTCACGTTTTTTTTTTTTTCCCCTCCTTACAAGAGAGCAAGTTTTTGCCGAGGGAGAATAAAGTTACAAGTGTCTAGCATTTTGCTGAGGGAGAATGAAATTAGATGCTGAATGGAGCGGATAGGAAAGGCTGGGAAAATGCAAAGTTGGCAGTCATACCAGGTCAGTCTAGAGCTCCCACTGTCCTTCTACTGCACCAGGTGTCCGCTGCATTCAAATGATACTATTATTCATAGACTGAAGCAGAGTATTAAAACTCCCCCCAAAAATAATTTGCAACTGAATAAAGATATAATCCTGGAAATATAACTCTCCATTAAGGGTCCCCATTAGCAACACAAGAGCCCCATTGTAAAGGAGTTATGTATATTTATCAAGTTAAAAAAAAACACAACAACAAAAAAAAACTTCTCTCAGTGCTTACATGTTAATAGAAAACTTTTATAGCCCTAGTCTCGGAACTAGTAATGCATAAAATGTAAAGCATCTATTATTCTTTGGCAAACTATTTAACATTTGACAGGGAATTGCTAAAACTTGAATAGTGTTCTAGCAAAGGATTGGATAATGTGATCTCTGCTAACTAAGGGGCTGCCATGGAGCAGGCGAGGGAAGTGAGACTTCATATTTTAATAGTTTGCATTTTAGCAAGCTGCTTTAAAGAAGGTTTTTGCTGACTTCTCCTTTCTCTTGTAGAAAAATGGGTCCTTTCGTTTGCAGATGGTATCTGGTGCATAGGAGCTTACTATATTCCATTGGAAACGGGAATGCTGGAGGTCCAGGGAGATTTCTCCCCCTGCCACCAGGTTCCTTGTCTAGCCCCTGCCCCCCTAAATCTTAAGTCCTGTTCTCACCCTCCCACCCCAGCCCTCTCTTCAGATGTCTCACTCTGCAGAGGGGAGGGATCTGAATTACCCTTCCTAATGAAATGAATGCTGAAAAGTAAACTCCTTAATGAAGCACACATGAAGCCTTTGCCTATCGCTTTGTGAAACGAACCCTTAAAAAGGAGAAGTTAACCACCTGGTAGATGCAGGAGAAAGGTTTCCCACCCACAAGTTTCCTTCACTGTGGAAAAACATACCTTCAGTGAAAACAAACAGGGAAACTAAAAGCAGTCAAGGCTAATGGCGCAATGGGGAAGAGGACAAATTCAGCATTTTACTTATCCTATTGGGAAGTGCAAAAATCATTAGAAGCTCCTTTCAAACCACCCCTGACAACAGGTTCCTTCAGGAGATAGATGCAACCAAATAAGCCTCCATCACCTGATGGCTGCAAGGCGGTGCCTCATTTGAATGTCATCAGTTCCGGAAGATTTTGCCGAAATATTAAGGAATATCCAGATATAAACAAAATGTTAAAATGTGAATTCAAGTCTGCCTTATCGAGGCAGACTAGCTCTTTTATAGTCATCTGTGATTCCTTTTTAGTATTGGTATGAGCCTGGCAGTATAAAAACCACCACCATATAGGAGCTGAAAATGCTTACCAATAATTGTTTCTAATACACAAAAATGCACAGATATATTCAATTTTTAGAGCTACACTGTGTCAATCTATCAGGAATAGAGAAGAAAAAAGAAAGCAGACAGACTAACATCGACTAATCGACGTTTTCAAAAACAGAAAAAATGCACATGTTGTTCTTCTAGCCTTCTAATTAAAAAACATAAAGCCCTGTTCTTTTCGCATACATGGGCTGAGCATTCTTGGGAAAGAGACGAACAGGTTTTGCGGAAGACCGAAAAAATATATGCCAAAATTCTACATCGGTGGCCGCAATCATGGCCTTTAACATTTGAATAGTGTGAACAGCAGAACCTGAAACACAGGGTGTGTAAGTGCATATTAATTTACTTATTTAATGTTGTTGTTGCAGCTGGGCATGAAATAGACCCTTCATTTCTAACAAGACACAGTGCTTTCAAGGATAAGCAGAGGGTACACTCACCTTGAGGATACTTCCCTAGCTTTTGGGTTCCCTGCTGAACCTTGCATTAAAATAAGAAAATGTCATCCTTTAGTATGAGAAGAAACCACTACTCTTTTTTCAGGCTGGATTAAATCCTGTTGTACTGGCCTGCTGAGGATAACTGTCCCTCACTGTCAATGCATCATTTTCTGCTAGAGCTGTTATTTTGTGACTATTTCCATCCCTTGTCCATGGAATGTCTTACAATTTTGTATGGAAAAGTCGCTTGAAAGTGGTGTTCATTCAGTTGTTTAAGCAGTGTTGAGCATTTAGACATGAAATCTCAGCAATGTGGCACACTGGTTCCTTTTGGAAAGCAGGGACTGTGGCAACATTGGCTGTGTATATGTTAGGGAATGGGGGGAAGAAGAGAGGAAAGAAAGGGGAAGAAGGAGGCGGGAGGCCCAGACCATCAGGCTTTGCAACGCACTTATATTTTCAAATATATTTAATTGCAATTCATATATAAAGAAGTCGATGCTGGGCTGAACTAGCAATGCTGCTCCTTTAATTCAGCCAGTGCATTTGTACATATTAAAAACATTACACAGCAGGGGCTATAATTTCACATGCTGCCATCTCTAGACCACGACAGCAAAACACAAAAGAGACAGCATGTATGCTGTACCCCTGCATGTCATGTAAAACAAGGAGACTGCCTGTAGTATGTGTGTGTGCACTAAGAGAGACACAAATGCAGCTCTTCTGAAATTTTAATGCTCTCATAAAAATAAACAAACTTCAGCAATATACAACATGATTCCAATTAGTAGCTCGATCAGAACAACTTGGCATTGTCTATTGGCTTTATACCAGGCAGCCAGCGAGATGTTAGACGGAGGAGTCCATTCTCCTCTCTGTGTGTGATCAACTCCCATTACTGGTAATGGAAGCCACATACACATAAGGGAATAATATACCCCTTCATGAGAAAAGCTCTCCTTGGTGAATTGAAGGTGTATAATGTTGTGGGTGTTTTTCATTCCCTGTCTCTACTATTGTGCTTCTCCTCAGCCCATTCAAATTATTTCATATGGACAAGTGGCACACAGCGTTTGGTCCTGTTTTCATTAAATCAATAGCAGAACTCAATTTTGCCTGAGTGTAAGCTGAGCTGGGCCCAGAAGCATCCTTCCTTTAATTTTTCAGAATTATTCCTTACTTTCAGAAATAATTATCAGCCTTTTGCCCTCTTCTTTGCCTTTGGTGTGCAGATTTAAATATATTTTAACTCTCAGCTCAGATTTCTTCCTGTGTAAATAAGACCAAGAGAGTTCAAATTTACAGAAATGCTACTCAGGAAAGACATGAGCACTGTGTATGAACTTCCTCAGTAAACATGTTGGGCATTCCTAATTATCTCTAACCTCCAGCTTTCTTCTGTCACAATGTTCTGGTAAATTTGCCAAGCAGAGGATAAGTAGGGGAGAAAAGAACATAAAATCTGAATGACAAGACAAGTGATGAGACAGGTAGAATCCTTCCGGTTGACCAGACATGTACTAGAAAAAGAAAGGAACCAAAACACATAGATGTGTTGTCAAAGCTACATCGTTCATTATTTCAAGCATTTCTTGCCTGCTTTCCATGCAACATAGATTTTAAGTGCATCAAGCACAACCATAAACAATCTTATATGTTACTTGCAAGTTGCCTCAAAACCTACGTGACATAAAAGGTCATTTAAAAACTGTGAAATAAGCTATTGATACCCCATGAATTCTCTACTACTGCAAGGCTTTGTCTACATTAAAAAAGCAATAGCAGATCTGCAGAATAACAGAGCTGATGGTGAGGAATTCATGTCCACAGCATGTGCGTTTGTGGGACGTTTTTCGGGGTAATTCTAACCTGGTCCCAGAGACTAAAAGCCCATTACTCTACCCTGAGATGGTCTGATAGATAATTATAGTTCTCTAATCAAATGTTTTAGATATCAAAATTTTGATGTCTAGTAGCATTTTCTATGGTTATTCTTTACAGAATAAATTGCAGTGTTCTTTACATCTTCTTCAGTATGTTCAATTGCTGTTTTCAATGCACCTTTTTTCCCTTGATTTTTGTTTCTACTTCCGGTTACCCATAGGCCTTTACAACAGCTGGGGAGCTCAGATTCTTCCAGACCTGCTGGCCCAAGGTGGATCTTCCAGAACAGAAAGGTATTTTAATTTCACACTATTGTGATAGGGTAAAACATCCAATTAAGGTCATACTACTGATACGAAAAAGAACTCAATGTGCTTTCCATAGTGAGTTTGTCAAAAACACTAGTTTTGCTTACTGAAACAGCAGTAGAAAAAAAATCAGGCAAACAAATCAGGTTCCTAGTTTCCTGGAATGACCGTATTTTAAATACTCTTTTTAAAAAATCAAATTCATTTGCATGGAAAAAAATAGCAGTCATTACTCCCCTTTATCATATACATAGTCATATACACTGAACCTTTTTAAAGTTTTATTTTGTAGCACTAGAGCTATCAGATCACATGAACCTTCTTGGAAATGCAGAATTGAAACTGCATGATACCTGACATGAAAAATATGGCATTTCCCTGTCAGTCACTTCTGAATCCTGCCAGCAGGACTGCCCCTAATCATGACTAAAATAGGCCACCTTAAATAGAGTATGTAGTTAGTTCAAACTACACTGGGGTTAAGGGGAATTTTCAATTGCAAGTGGTATTCCCACTAAGGGTCCAACTCTCCTGTCTCCACTTACCACGTAGTTTTCCAAAAGCACTGAAGACATGTAAGTCTCACCTCAGGAGACCAAAGTTACCATGGCACGTACAGCAAAATAATGATCAAAAGTCGTGCCGGATGCTGCAAAACCGAGTGTGCATATTTTAGGGATGGAAGGACGCATCCTCTGAGCTCTGTTTCATAAGTGCAGCCAGAATCTGTTCAACAAACTGGTTTTAGCAATCCAGCTGATGTCTGGTTTTCAGACAGTGACAGATACCATGAACAGAAGTGAAATTAATTTATGTGTAGAAGATTTTGAACATAGTTCACATTTTTTGAATGGTCCCTGTAAAAGTGTGGCATTTGACTTGAAATGCATTCAGACAAATGATTCCAACATTCATTTTTCTGTCCGGAATACTGAAATTCTGAATGAGTATGCTGAAGTCGATTTTAAAAGCCTTTCACAAGTAGCATATTCCTATGTCTGTGGTTTCCCCACATACATATAAAACCTCCAAATATTTTCTGGTTCATACTCCTAAAACTTGAACTGGACATGGAACATCTTGAGACGTCTCTTAGACAAGGATGAGTAAAATCAGTGAGAACTAGAGTAGCTAGTACAAGCACTTTACTTGTTCACCGGACATCAGGCAGATGTGGGGATAAAACTGTCAAGTCTGAAAACACAAAGAGAAATATTGCTATTTTCTATTATTCACATTCTTCCCATGAGCTGTTTGCTCAGTTGCCATGGCATAGGCGGTGAGATTTTATAATTTTTCCCCTGCCTGCCATGTGCTCATACAACAATGTGAATTTAATCAGTCCAGACAGTTGGTTGTGTTTTGTCCATGTGAGTGGAATAAAACTTTTCTCACCAGCTAAACCCACAAAGTATCTAAAAGCCATAAATAATCAGTAACTACTATGACTTGCACCTGCTTGCTTTATTTGACCAAGGATACAGAAAGGCTCATATAATGAACAGTGTTCCCAAGCATTAATCACCTCTGCTTTCTTATAAAAATCAAAGTAGATGTTATGTTAAAAATATCAGCTGCATTTTTTAGTTTCTTTCCTGTACCTAGATTTTAGTCAGGTCAATGTTGCAGCCATACCTCCCTCAGTAAAATTATCCTTGTTTCAAAAATATTTGCCAGGGAAAAGGACAAATTCTGGGTAGCAAATAAATTTCTAGTCACCTATTAATCATAACAGATGTATTCTTGTAGTACATCCTAACCAGCAAAAGGAAGTGGGAAACATGCAAAAAAAAAAAAGAAAAAAAAAGAAAAAAAAAAGGCTGGAGAGAAACTATAAAGCACTGCGCTGTAAGAGAGATCTCTGCCAAGCTTATGCGGAACCAAGTACAAGTATGTGCCAGCTTGTACAAAACAATACAACTTTATTTTGTATAGCGTCTTTCATCCAAAGTGTATCCCAAAACCACTTTACAGGAGTTAAACAATACAGTTACAGAGATAAATAATAGCAGAGGGAGAGCAAAATTAACAGATATGTGCAAGTCAGAAAAGATATATTTTCAACAGAGATTTGGAATGAGAGCTTTATAGGAACACTGGAGTGTTTTAGTTTTAGCATTTTTCTAAACAGAGCTTAGCAATGTCTATAGAGATACAAATCAGAGCGAAAGTGGTAAATGCCAGGAAATTCAAAGGTATGGCTTCATTAAGTCCTGAAGGTTCAAAATTAAATTAAGCCAAAATCAAAAGCCAACAGAACGGTTTAAAAATTAAGGCAGCCTCTCAATCTTTACACTTTTGGCTTTATGCCATTCATTCAGCTCTATAATATTTGTAGTTGGTTGGCTTCTCTAAATGGAAAAAAAAAAGAGGAAAAGTAAAATAATGGAGCCAAGTACTGAGTACTCTATGCTGCAAATATGGTGCAGCTTCACAAATAAGGAAAAGTGTACATTGGAGAGCAAAATTTGACCCAAAGTATCTTTTGTGGAACCTGGCAAGAAAATGATGTTGTCTGTCTGGTAACCAGGGCTCTAATCCTCTGGGGGAGCCCTGGTGGGTACAGAACTTGCCTATTCAGTTCTTCTGAATTAATCAGAGCCTTGCTTGCCCACCAGTTCTGATTTTTTATGCTTAATAACTGCAGGAGAAGGATATTGCAAGGAAGGTGGGGTGCACTGATCTCGTGGAAGGTCTGTACGGGCACAGAAGTACATGGATACTTATCTCTTGGTGGGACTGGGGATGATGTGGCAGTTCCCTTTGCGGTTAGATGGAAAGCCTTTTAAAGAACGTGCAAAATTCAAAGATTAAAAAAGAAAAAAAATCAATTACCTCTTGAGTAGGCCAAACCAACATCAATCTGCAAGAGAGCCTAAAAAGTATTATGGTTTCAGTTGCTGTCCTGAAAACCTATGAGAATTTTTTATGCTAAACTGAAACAAGCTTTCTCTGACTTACCTGGAAACATGGACATTTGTAAAAGGTGTTGATTCCACAACGTCCTGAAAGCATTCTCAGTAAAACCAACGCTTTAAATCATAGGGCTCAATTCAGCAGTGACATAACCGATGAGGGCAAGTGAGCCAGAAGAGCCAAACCTATGCCTCAAAATGCATTAACTTCTCCCCAAGTCACGTGCAGTGAGCATGCAGAGGTGGTTTGCAGCACTTGTATGAAAACTGACCTGCAGCTGTAAAGGAAAAGACATAGCAATTTCAGAGGGTATCAGCAGAGCAAAAAACCCAAACACAAACCAACTTGCTTTATTTATTGATTGCTGGCTAACTGAACACCAGTTTCAACAGGAATTGCCAAATTTGCTATTGTCACAGTATCCGAAGGTCTTCCTTCATATGTTAATACTCACACCTGTTTTCTAGCCTCTGGAGAACAGGTCATTTGCCACTGTTATTTTTTGCCACCAGTAAATATTTACCAAAAAGTGATTACTTACTTCTTGAGACAATATCCCAGAGTTCTTTACCTCATCCTGTAGTCAAGGCTTAATATTTGTTCATATTTCAACCCCCCACTTTTTCTGAGAGCCCTTTCCTCTATCCATATGCTTCTTGTAGGTGTTCAGTGAATGATAACTTTGTGTATAAATCATTGTGCTGCTTCACATGGAAAACTCTTATCTGCTGAGCTCATGACATTTTCTGTGTGTAGCGGTGGGAGCCAGCTGCCGTTGAGAACTGTGTACAAAGGGCACATAAATTGTTGGGTGTCATGGAAAAATTTATGGACAGGCTACATGTTTTTCTATGCAAGTTTCTAAGCGTTTTGTAGGGATGCAGGAAATGAGCAAGTGTCTGTACAAGTCTCCGCCTCAGTCATTGCTCATCTTGAAGCAGCAACAGAGATGAAGACCTGGGCTTTGTACAGCTTCTCAGTTTTACGGGATGGGTTTATAACACGCTTGGGGAAAAAGTGTCTCATTCTGTTTCTTGAGCTTTACATCTCCAATGTCATTTAAAATTGTATTCTCTAAAATTTAATATAATCTGAAATTAAAATAACCCTTTAAAAAAAAAATCAAACAAAACCTCCAACAATCTAATAACATGGAGAACAGGACAATTCCACCATGATATTGTGCAAACCAATTCAGGGTACAAAATATAGTTGAAGTCCTATAAACCCCAGCAACTCTCCTCTATGAACTTTTGCAGATTTTCCTTACATGATCAGACATCACTTTCTTTTTTCATTGCAAACTTGCCATTTGTGCAACCTTTAGTTTTGTACCTTTGCTACTCAATGTAATAAATGATCTTATTCTCTTTAGGCTCTGATCTTGCTTGTAACTTCTCACTTAACTCCTTTTTCTTCAGGAGAAGGGCCAGAGTCAAGAATCGGCCAGGAATAAAATAGCCTTTTGATGAAACATGAGTAAATCTGATGTCTTACTTGTGCTGGGTTCTTAGGCACTGGTGTTTTGCTGTATGGATCCCAACATGCAGCATGATTACCAGTGAAACCAGTGTAACCAACACCACAGTGACTGCTGCAGCTTCTTTACCGATTCAGCCAGTCCTTGTGTCTCAAAAAGACGTGATGCTGTGACCTTGGGGTAGGTGAGGAGTTCATATTGTGGGCAAGATCTTTGCCCAAGCAAGAAATATAGCTGTATCAAGTTTGAAAAAAAAAAGTCATATGATTTGAACAAGTACAGTACTGGAATAGAGGAAGTTCTCCAACTGTAGATTATAAACCTTAATTCAACCTTAATTCTGTCAACATACGAGAACCTTTCCCTTGAGGTAACCTTAGCATTTAATTAGAAAGGAAAATAAATAAAAAGTTATTCATTTTTTCTCCATCTCTCTATGCATGCATACATGCATCTGTGTATATATTTACATAAAAGGTATCATATAAAATTTAGCCTCAGAAGAATTGTCAGTACAGGATGTGAATAAAGATAATTGTGTCACTTCAAAGGTTTCTTGAAGTGATCAAGTCAAGATTAAAAAAACAACATCAACTTTAACCTTCATCATGCTTTGGTCTTCCTTTTGAAAGTACCTAATATTTTCTGGCCATACCCCCTATGTTATTTAAATGCTGGTAATCTTGTTCATGGCAATCTCAATAAGCCACAGCAGACATATAATGCTTCCTCTTTTAATAGGTGCAAAGTGAGTTATTGTCACAAAGAATATATATGAAAAAAGGATGTGAAAAGAGAATCCTGCCTAATCTCTGTAATAAGGGCTTGTGAGGGTGCTAACATGGTCACCTGAATTATGCATGTCTATTGTGTTCAAATATCATAAATCGATGCATGAATACCCTCCAAATCATTTTCAGTTCATGAACATTTATATACAGAGCTCTTGAGCACTGCAAAGACAATTAGTCATATTTGTATGCCGGAATTAATTGAGAGTGAGATGCGGGAGGCAGAAAGAGAGAACAAAGAATGCTTTTTGTCAGTTCTTCCAACTGACAGGGATAATTAGATATATGAAATTGAAATTCCTCAGCAGGGGGTTTCTGTTGACAATGAATTTTCTTTTGATTCCATTCTGTTATTCTTTTATGCTGTCATCTGTGGCAATTTGTTATTCAGCTTGAAGCTTAAAAAAGCAAAGCATTCCGCTTTTATGAGTAGATGATGTCAGTTTGTACACTGCTGGGAAATAGATATTAAATGTAATCTTTAAACTAAAAAAAAAAAGAGAGAGGAAAATAAAATCAGTTAAAGAGACAGTGCTCTGTTTACACAGCCCTCAGAGTAAAACTTTTGTGAGAGACAGAACTCTCTTTGATGGTTTTTAAAGTTGCTCAGGCTGCATTAATGTTTCAGCTGCAGTGCAAGTCTGAGTCATGCTGTGTGGTGGAGTAAGGACACATGGCTGGAAATGCCTCCTTACTACTATTTTCAAAATGCTGGATTTTGTATTGGCAGACATCCCTGGAGTACATTAAGTCCAATACTTTAGTCCAGATACAGGCAGTATTTGTTCACATGCCCAAATCCAACTCCTGACCAAAAGGAAGTGACAAATAAGAAATATTCTTCCTCACCAGCACATGCAAGCCTTAGTGCTTCTGGTCCTGATTTGGTATCTGGGACCTGATTTTTGCACAGTCACAGTAACTAGGGCAGATGCAAAATCTAGCCCTTGGCTTTAAAAATAAACAAGGCACTAAGGCAATCACTTTTTCCCCTGCTTGAGGCAGCATCTCATCCTCTCACATTCTTCAGTTCACCATCAGCATGAGCACCATGAAAGCTTTAAAAAATGGTTACCTAAAATATCTGCCTACAAAGTATTGGTCTTTATGGTCAGAAATTTGCATGTTTACTTATTGTCTCCTCTCTGTGATTTTGGCAGTGCACATTCATGCAAGAAACTTTTCACATGGGCACACACCGTACTTTATAAGCCTAGTACACACATACAGCCTAATAACCAGAAACATATATAAAACCTTGCCTAGTTTTTTTGGCAAGGTTTGCTACAAACATTGCATGGAACCTAGATTATGAAAAGCCCATACTGTTCTGCTTTCACCCTCCCCTTTTCACTGGAGCTCTCCTGGTTTTCTTTTGCCTCTTTCCCTCCTCCAAAACCCCACGTTATTTGGCATTTGTTATATTTCAGACTGCAATTTCTCCTTCAACAGGCATCTCAGTGACTGTGGGTTTATTATATTTTATTCTACTTTTTTTTTTCTTTTTTTGTTACTAAAGCAAAAAAGCACAAAGAGTGTTATGATGTAGTATATATTCCAGAGAACCACTGTGAGTCTAACTATACCATACGGCATATCATTAAACATAGCAATATTTAACACATATGTATTGTCGCCTCTGCACCCTCAGAGCATTCTTTGCAGATGCATTTTTATCTCGCACTTTATGGAAGACGGCCCTGTTTAAGAAGTTGCACAATCTTACAAGTGAAAATAGCTGAGAATATGGTTTGAGGGACTTCTCACACAGGCATGAGTTTCCCCACAGCATTCCAGCAGTGACCTAGAAGATGCACCCCATATAAAAATATTAAGCCCTATTCAGTCTTGTGCTCTCTCTGTTGAGACTCATTAAGGATGCTGTTTGTGGTGGCAGTTTCTGTAACCTGGCACATGTCCACTGGGAAATGCATTGATGCCATCAAGTGACTTCATGAAGATAAATTTATTTAGTCACTACTGACCTTTGATGAATTTGAACCAGTTACTCAGACTTTAAAGACTCTATTCTTTTGCTGTCTTCCTACCATCTAAATAGCAGTGCAAACACTGTATTTGTGAGTTTTTTAGCCTGTTGTTCATCTCGGTGTCACTTATGTTTGGTATATCCTCTACCTTTGCACGAGTTTAAAAGAGACAGATAGAATCATCTACAATGTTTTACAGGAAAGTTTTTGCTCACTTCAGTAAGCCAGAGAGAAGCAGTTATCTACCACACAGAGGACACCATGTACCTCAGCCTTGCTGTTCAGGTTTGTTCAGTAAGGACATATTTATTATGCAGTGAAGTGAAGAGGATTTCTCTCTGTTTCATGCCCCTGAGGCCTGCCGCACGCCAGCCCAGGATCTTTTGGGATTCAGCAGGACTCTGTGAGGATGGACTGGTGGAGTCAAGGAGCATAGCTCTGGAGCAACCAGACAAGAGTCAGAGGCTGCACCCAACATTTACATCCTTTACTGGTCTAAGCTCAAAATTCTTATTCTTTTTTTCTCTTGAGTGAGACATTTAAGCAGAGCATGAAATCAGGCCTCCAGTGTACCTTTTAGCATTGACAGAAGACTTACCTTCACAATGTGCATTTCTTAAAATCAAACATGTTTTTTGGGGATGACCAAGACCCAGATGTGCTAATATTTGTTGGTGTTCAAAGACCATCAGTGACCATCAAAGCATCAAACCTCCGCTATACCCTGAGGAGCTAAACATAAAACGTGCTTATTTCATAACCAGGAGTTTTTAATTTTTTTTTAATAATTAAATCAGCGTATGAAGCAGAAAGTAAATTTTCAAAGAAGATATAAAGAAACTAGTTCTACTGCCAAAAATTGTATATATGGCTTATTCTGAAAAACATCTAGACATTGCCTGCTCTGAAAGACTGTAAGCTTGTAAGACACATCTTTTAGCATTAGTGAAACTTGCTGATTTCAGATTTTTTTCCCAGTATCTTGTATTGTATTTTGCTTTCCAAAAATATTAGCCCTTTGTAATATAAAGGTTTGGTAAGGATACTAACATGGTTTAGTTTCTTGCTTTTTAAAGGCTTTGCCTCCTCTATGTTATCTGGAGAGAGTGAATACAAAAGAAAGGCCTAGATTTCAGTTATGAGCATGTTTGTGATTACAGATAGACAGATATTTGTTTTACCTACAAATAATGTAGTTCACGCCATAACTCATTTGATAACTGTGGCCAGTGCTTGGGATCACTGATTTAAAAAAACCCCTTACTCTCTTCTTCAGAGAAGATTCAGTCTACCAGGACAGCACTGTTTCATCTGTGTTTTGCTTTGTAAAATGAACTATGTAGACAGAATAGATGTTCATATGATCTTTCTCAAGAACAAATTAAATTACTATTGCATGGCTGCTCTGCCACAAAAGAAGGGAAGTTATTATTTGAGGCCTTCCTTCTCACAACCAAATATCATTTTGTAAGTCAATTGGTAAAGTACACAGCATTATATGATACTCTAGCTTATCAAAAGAAACAGGTCACACAGATTTTCCATCTACATTTTCTAAAAGCTACATGTCTATGACTAAAAATAAACCAGTGAAGCTTACTCCTGAAGTTATTTTATAGAAGAAAAAGCACCGTATGATAAGCTAAATCAGTGTCTTCCCCTTTTGCTTTTGCTGTGGTTGCAGTGAGATACCCTGATTGCAGCTGCAAATACTGAATTACTTTAAGTTCAGGAAAGTGATTGCCTCTATGCCTTTTGCCAGATAAATAATCCCATCTCTTTTAGACGGCCAGCTTCATTCCTCAACTGCTTTCCTCTCTCGTTCTCATTCTTGTCGCAGCACATGTTTCTCTGGCTGGGAAGAGAAGCAGTGTCTGACTGGGTACTGGCAAAAGCTCAAGAGCTGAGGCTTATACCCTTCATAGAGTTTCTCACACTGCATTGGCCCAAAACCACAGCAAGTGGTTTGGGGTGCAAAATCAAGGGGTTTTGAACCTCTTCAGCTTTTCAGCAGGTGCTGGGGTGATTGTTTCGGTCAGGATTAAGGGATGCTCTTGTCTGATCTTCTCCATGTCAGCCTGAATGCACACAGTGCAGTTAGGATTCCATCACCATTACCAGCATTCCTCATTCCCTGTTGAGACTCTTCTTTGGGGAGAAGGATGTTAGCTACTTTAGCTTTTCTCATTGAGTCCTGTGTCCAGCTAGCTTCCAGCGTGAGGTGATGTTAAATGATTCGTGTCTTCCTCCCAGAGGAGCTGAGGAGACTTTGGAGGAATGAACACTGGCTCCTAGTGAAGCTTTAGGATAGCACCAAAAGGTGTTGACAATCTAGGCAGAATTACAGTGGCACTGTACTGCCATGACCTGTTTGTGAGAGATAAGGTTTCATTTACCACTATATCAATCTCTTCAGCTTTCATTAACAATGCACTTATTGCAACTAATTCTGGGATTATTTAAATTGTTTCAGCTTAAAGTTTGTTTTTCCATGTATGAGTACTGAAAGAGATAACATTCATCTGAATTCTCTGTTTAGCTCTGTTATTGCAGCCATTTTCATAGTTTTGAATTTAGTCCTTACATTGGCAGATAAGCAGAGGTTAGCCCTCTCTTTATTCCCATGCCTCTTTTAGCTAAATTCTAACTGCTTGCCCTTTCTCTATATGATCTACCAATCCTCATTAGGGCAATTCTTGTCTCTTCATCACAAACTGTGAAACACACCAAATGCTTCTTTTAATACAAGGGGGGAAAAAAAAGGTGCAGGGGCCTTATTTTCCTCTCATCCTGATGAGATTTGTGCCAGATGCTGTGTTTCATAAAGTAAACACCCAGGCATGTCTTCTAACTTCATAATTATGTGCATATATTCTCCACATAATAAAACTAGAATAAAATCACTACTCACCCACAAGTAGTAAATCAAGCAAATGGTGAATTAAGTTTGTTTGATGAATGTTGCTCTTTATAAAATTAAGCTGTTTACAATGCGTGGTTCATCTTCCTTTACATGTTTAATGATTTTATTGCTTAGTATTTGTTCTATTATTCCATTATCGTTCTATTATTGTGCGAGAAAGAAAAAAGTTACGTTTCTGTGCTGTGGCAGTTAAAATAATTCTTCTTTCTGTTTCTTTTAACCATAGGCATTTGATGGTTTCCCCTCAATTGCAAGTACAAAATTCATGAAATATCCCTCTTATATGTCCATCATACTTTTTTCCTCTAAAGTAGATGTAAATGGATGAGTTCTGACACACTGCTTTTTGCTCTCCAAAGAAAACCATTTTATGGCAAATGTGGTGTTTCACACAAACCTGGAAATTTTGCTTTGTTCAATTTTTTTTCCCCAATAACAACAAGTCGAAATATTTGCAGACAAGTATTTTAGTATTTTTCTATTTCAAACTTTTCTTCTTTGAAACACCTGAAGGACACCTTCAGCTTCAGGAACAGCTGAGAAATATTGCCTCAAATTAAAAATAGACAATTATCCTTTTTAAACTTCTCTTTGGCTCAGAACCTTGCCCAGTCAGTGAACCACGCCTGCAGAGAGGAGCATGTATGAAGTACCTGACACTTACTAGGAGAATCTGGAACCAGCAGACTGAAAGGAGAGGTTTCTACCTTGTGGGATGAGCAAAATTTCAGCTGGACAAGGAATTGGCACTGGTAAATCAGAGGAAAGAAAAGCAATTAATGGAGGCCAACAAAATATGTGGTGACTTCTGTTTGTGGAAGGAGGTGAGGACATCTCTCGTGAGAGCTAGGATGACCCCACTGGTGTCTCTGAGAATCCCAAGGGGAAAAGTGAAGACCCAGCTGGACATTTCATGGACAGTGAGGGGGTCTGAGCTTGGGAGAAAACAGGATAGTAGATCAGGCAAGACAGAGACCCCAGGATTGCTAGGAGGTGACCCCACAACCCAAAAGGTGCTGCTACTTGGATGAACAAGAGGACTCGTGGGATGAGAGGATGAAAGAACAGCAGATGACACATCCTCCTTTGGGATCTCCTCTTGGAGCTGTATGGGCAGACCCTCCCTACTGCTCTTTCTTTTCTGGCTGCAGTCTGGCTCCAGTGGGTTGACGATGGCTTTGGGGATAAATGACAGCGAGGTTGTGATAGCTGGCAATTTTTTGCAGTTCAGTTTGTGGTGTCTGTGAGTAACTCACCCTTAGGCCTCTTTTTTTTTCACTGCACCCAGTCGATTTATTCATAGAGGATCAAATGCAGTCTTGTGCAAAAGACAGGGTAGAACACAAGTTTCTAATCTTTTGAAGTTGTATGTGTGCCATTCTTATATTGCTGCATTTCATCCCATCAGAAAGGAGAGGCTTGAAAAGTTGAAGAGAATCAGAACTGAAATCTATTGCAGAAGTTCCTAAGTTTCTTCTGTGACCAAAACCTATTATACTTCCTACAAAAGCACAGTGTTTATATATTAGCAAGCAATTATGCTGCTTTTAGAAATGCCTGGAAAGACTTTTAGAAACAGAAAATATGCAAGTTATGGTAGCCTACGGCTGGCATTAACTTTCACAATGATAATTTATATTTTATGCGTGTTTTATTTTTATACACCTGCTTTTCTTTGCAATTCATAAAGAAACCATATTGATATCGAAGGAAATGCTCTGTCACAGAATTTATAATCCTAACTGAGAGGTTCACATCAGTGCCTTCTAATCTCTTAATCTTTTATGATGTCAAATGTAATTTCAAGGGGGAGGGAAATATAAAAATTAAAGTTTTATGATGGGACAGCAGCAGGCTGGCAAACCTGAATAACAGCTGAGTAACAGCCAAGAAATGGCAGTGCTTGGGGTTTTCCTTGCTTTGGTTCTTTGCTTGCGTTGTCTGAGGTTTGAAAAGCCCATAAGGGACTCTCAATCGGGTGAACCACTGTTTCCCTCAGTGTTCTTGCTGGAGGCTGGTTCTTGCTATGGTCTCTGTCCCTCTGGGCACGTTTGATTTCTCTCCGGTGTAATCCCCCATGCAACTCGGAGGTGCCATTTCGGGGAAGCCCTCTGCAGCCCTCCTCACAGCCCTGAAGACAGTCAGTGGTGTGTGCCAGGGGGACAGAGAGAGGTGGGAATCAAGAGTCAATCATCAAACAGCCCCAGGCGCAGTGAGGGAACCCATGGATTGCTTCATTTCCATGAGGCAGCAGAACTTGTTGCCTGTTTACACAGAGGGTTTACACAGCGCTCGAGCTCTGGTCTCATGCACTCTTCGGCCGACCCGCGGGTCCCTGCCCTACTGGGGTCTGTACAGCAGGGCAGGGCTGGGGACACAAGTGCACTCCCAGCCACTGCTCCAGGGTTATCTGGCAGGGCAGGTGCCAGCAGATGTTAATTTTCAGATGCCCTGGCCTGGCTGTGTCGCCTCTGAGGCCCCGCTTCCCAAGGCAGCAGCGCTGTGCTCTCAGTTCCCTCATGTGTGACCCAGCAGCCTGTATCATCTTACAGGGAGTGAATAGGAGACTGAAGGGCAGGCTGTGTGGTCACCGTTTTCAATATCCCTCCCGCTAGCCATTACATCATCCAGCTACTCTCTAAGAGGATTTTCAGCAGGCTTGGCTTCGTTATTAAAATAGTAATTAATTTTTTCCTCTTCACAAAACCCGAGGACCTTCAAATGGAGGCCTCAGGAGCGAGGGCAGCTTCCTTTTGAAAGTGGCCTTTCTGGAAGCCATAATCGGCTCTCCAACTTTACAGTACACATGTTCCCCAGTAAATGTGATTAAAGAGCCACACAAAAAACCCCTTGCAGAAAATTAATTCAGTTTCCAGAATAAAAAGTTTGATAAAGTTGTGCAATGCTCCAATGACAACACATAATAGAAGTGCAGAGTTTTATCCTCTTGAAGGATAAATGAGCGGCCAGAAAGGTCTGGTAGTTCCCAGAGTAAAAACATCTGCTACAGCTAATTCACTTTAGCTTTTGATTGTAAAATTCATTAGCCATATCTGGCAGCTGTAGTTTCAAACATGTTGCTAGGAAGTACAGTTTTATAGGCTGGGATGCTGTTTGTTCTCCCCAGCAGTGGCGAGGTAGCCTGAGTGCCCAGTGAAACGCAACCTCCTGCCACCC
Source organism: Cnemophilus loriae (assembly GCA_013397755.1). NCBI lineage: Eukaryota > Metazoa > Chordata > Aves > Passeriformes > Corvidae > Cnemophilus > Cnemophilus loriae. The sequence goes on from VZTF01002009.1 coordinate 896,230, forward strand.
AAAAATAAGGGCTTGAGTGGCGGGGGAGAGGGGGAGGGAGGCTGGGCAGGAAGCTCAGGGCTGAACGTAAAGAGGTGCCAAGTGCCGCCAGGGCCATGGTGGCTGCCCCTCCATGTCACCAGAGCAGCAGCAGCAGCTGAAGGCTCCAGCCTTCCTGCAGGACTGGGAAGGAGATGGCTTTGTGAATTAGAAAGTAAACATGGTGTGTACTGCAGTGCACTTCACTGCTCTCTCCTATGTCGCTTTTTAACACTTATTAAGCACACATTTTGAGGTACGCGTTATGGAAAAGTGTTTCCACATGTTTAGATGAAGGGATAAATCCCAAGCAGATTTAAAAATACACACAGATACATGCATATATATATATATGTGCATGTGTCTGTGTTTTTCTGAATTTTAAAGTACATCCTTACTCCTATTCCTATAATGATTAATTTATATTATTTATACTTCTATTACTTATATTTATTTAGAGTAAGCAGTGGAAAAACAAGACAGAACTGCATTTTCTAAGTATTTTACTCTTCCAAGTAAATCCTGGTATAAGATTATTTTGAACTGCTCTCTAAGTCCAAAAATAAAGTTACAATAGTAAGTATGTCACTCCAGGCTTCTTATCAGCATTCTGTAAGCCTTTTTGGTGCACACTGATCATAGTTCTTGTAACTCCTGTGGAATATCCCCTGTTACTCGGGTTAAGTTTAAGGAAGCAGCTAAAATGAACTGGAAGTCAGGGACTGAGAAACTGTGCCTCTATGTCCATTAAAAAAAATACTCTAAACTGGATGAACTTTGCAATTCCTCGAGGGATGGAAAAAAAATTTTGAGATTATTATGCCCCACAAGACTAGTGATGGCCAACAAGTGTTGGTTTTTGATGGGCAGAAAGATTTCCCAAACACCTGTGAAACCATCCCTGATGTTTTTTCTGCAAAAATACTGTCCCTCAAGTAAGATGAATGAACTGACACCTATGTTGCCACTGCTCCATTTTCACAGGTCACAATAAATTATGCAGGCCTGTCACCTTAGACACATAAGGGTTCAGGCACAGTCAGCTTGGTGATGATAAATTCACTTTGATTAAAGCTGATTCCAGCACAACAATTTTTGTTAACTGAGAAGGATAGATGTTACTTTTCTCCATTGTAACATGAATATAGGAGAACTGTTCTAAATAATCTTTATTTAAGCTTTCCTTCTCATGTAATCATGATATTTTCTCATTATTGGAAACGTTCAAGGCTTCACTAATAAACAAGGGTCCAACAAGGACCAATATTTTCTACGGGAAGATGCTGATACTGGTGTCAACACACCATCCGGATGCACACCTTACAGTGGACAAGCCTAAAACTTTAATGCTGCCTCTTTCTTCCTGTCATATTGTACCTACCTTTGATTTCTAGAACATCACAGAAAAGCTTCAAAGATGTCTAGATGACAGATAGCTGCTCCCTCTAAATTTGTTTTATCCATGTGATTGGCAATGTGTGCTCAAATGAACTGACAGCTTCATCATCTCTCTCATAAACTGCAGGATGAATTAAAACTGAGCCAGAGAGGCACATTTATAGCTAATCTACATTGACATTTCTTCACCGATATCAATGAAGCCATAGCAATTAATACCTACTCAGTGTGTGCCCTAAGGTTTACAAAACATCTCTTTTTTGGTTAACTTTGAAGAAAAGAATTAAAAATGCAGGGTTATTTTACTTACAGTCTTCTACCAAAAATATTAGTTCTAGACAAGGACATTGGTGGCTTTCACATAAATATAGGTTTCTTTCTTTTTCTAAGCCATCCATGCAAACCACACCTCGTCCTCCAGGACAAAGAAAGTAGAGCATTGCATGCATTTGGATAGGTTGGTGTGACTACACTGTTTTATTGCAGTCTGCCTTCTCAGATCCGTCCTGTGCACCACTCAAGACACTCTCGGCGACTCTTTACAAGATCATCAAGCAGATTGTCTGAGAAGATTTGCTATGGCACATAAAAGACAAGTGGCTGATGCCAGTATGGCATTACGAAGGGCAAATCGCTCCTGATCAGTCCAGTGGCCTTCTTACATGGAGTGAAAGCAATGGTCCCAGACATGAGCAGAAACTGGGAGAAGTCTTCCAGAGCAGCCCTGTAGAGAAGGACCTGGGGATTCTTGTGGATGAAAAACCAGGCATGAGCCAACGGTGTGCACTCATAGCCCAGAAATCTAGCTGCATCCTGGGGTGCCTCCAAAGCCGTGTGGGCAGCAGAGTGAGGGAGGGGATTCTGTCCCTCTGCTCCTCTTGGTGAGACCCCATCTGGAGTGCTGCATTCAGGAACTTTATACACAAGCAGCTAAAGACAGTATAAGGGGGAGCAATGGTTTAAACTGAAGGAAGGCAGGTTTGGATTTGATGTTAGGAAGAAATTCTTTACTCTGAGGGTGCTGAGGCACTGGAACACATTACTCAGAGAGGTGGTGGCTGCCCCATCCCTGGAAGTGTTCAAGGCCAGGATGGATGGGGCCCTGGGCAACCTGATCTGGTGAGTGACATCCCTGTCCATGGCAGGCAGGTTGGATGTAGATGATCTTTAAATTCAGTTCAAACCCAAACTGTTCTAGAGTTCTATGATTCTACAATCAGGTGGCATGGGCATCCACAAAAGTTTCGTAGTCACATGGGAATCACAGCGTGAAAATGAACAGATGTTGCGAGGCACTTCTTATGACTTATTATTCATATTGCAGCAATTCCAAGAGACCATATTCCAGTGGGGCTGGATGGAGTACATCCAGTCACTAAATACTTCCCTAGAGTGCAATGGAAGAGCAGTAAGTATCTATGTAAAATGAAGTCTGCTGTATTCAGCACACCTTGAGAGAGTTTATGTATTCTGGAGCACATCTCTGCCTTTGGAAGTATCAGTAAGAGAGACACTAACTCTAGCCCCATTTTCTGTGAATCGTTCTCTTAAAAAGCTACATTGGAAAGTGCTCTTGTGATGAGCCTACCAAAGATGATTATTTTTTTTTTTTTCCAGGCAATTGGCAACCCCTTCCCACATGCTGCTGCAGTTTTCCTAGCCACAGCTAGGCTGCCCTTTGCTTATTCTTACAAAATTATATTGACTTTGAATCCTAATCCTATGGCTCTGAAAATCCACTGAACGTTCTAGTAAGAAGAGGTTCTTTTAGGAATAGCATCAGAAGAAAACCAATAAATGAGCTTGATCCTTTCACAAGCTTGTGAATTTAAAGACAGACCAACAGAAACACTGATTCTAATTTCACCAATGGAGCAAGTTTGGAAGAAGTTCTTTTGGACACAAAGTGTATTCACTTTAGAGAAAATAATAATAATGAAAAAGCTTTAAATAAGATTCATAATGTTGACCAGAATTCATTTATTTTTATCCTGGTTTTCCCCCTTTCTCTTTTAAAGGGAACAAATGTTTTGAATGGGACCAGGTTGTGCTCTCAAAACTGAGAGTCAGCATAATATAAGTGAACAGTGAGATCGTGCTGCTAGTAGAAAGAGTTTGTTGCAGAATTTATTTGATCAGCTAGGTCCCTTAAAATAATGCATGTACCTGCTCCCTGCAATTAACTGCATGCTATTATTGAAGATGATTCTTCTTTTTCCCCTGAGAATTTGAGAAAAGATAAGTGATGATGAGCATCAGAATAATGCCAAACGTAACAATAACCTGCACAGAGCAAAACCAGGCTTTCAGACCGAGCAGATTACAAAATGAGTAACCCATCTAATTCTTATTATATTTTTGTCTTAAAATACTCAGGTATTGAAATGAAAAACAAAATAAATTTGTAATATTTATAACTGAAAAGCAGTGGAAACTGTGATTTATGACATGAATCTACATTAATTTTTGTTATCTATTTGTAACTAGAACCCCAAATTTAAATGATTTATCACCATACAAATCAAATTTTCAATTTCAGATTTATGTGGGTTTAACAGAAGGAAGCTTCAAAGATTTTACAAATAAATTGCAAATAAAAAAATAATTTAACAAGAATAAACTATATCCTTAATAATAAATAACAATATTTGGGCTCTGAAGAGAGCTGAGGGGTGATAATATGTAGTGTGACCCACTACACATTCCTCTGTAACATAAATGCTTACGCGCTCTTGCAATTTCTTTGGAAAGCATATTGCATCATGCCTATGACAAAACCTCTCTTGCTAAGTAAAAACAAGCTCATCTCTTATTAATGTATGTGTGAAAATAACATTACACTTGAGTATAATAATTAAAAGAGTAACACAATTTTTTTCCCTACAGTATCTAACTGAAAATATCAATTTTCTTTTTTTTAAGCTTTTTCCGTAGGGTACCACAGCATTATGGCCCAAACCCCTTAGCTTAATTTTACTTGCTGAGAATAAACAGAAAATCTTCCCCAGCCTGACTCTTTTTTGTCCCTGATGATTTTAAAGAGCACACTTTTTCTTCTTAAATACGATATAAAGTCTGTATTATTTACTGTGGAAGTTTCCACTATTGAAATAATGATTGCTAATATAATTGAGTGAGAACATTCTGTTTCCTAGTAGACAGAGGTCCTGTGCAACCTTGCACATTTAAACAAAATGATTACCAGCAATCACCTACTTGAAATTCCTCCAAGGGTTTTTGTGTAGAACGTATGAATACATGGGAACAAAGACAAAATACACATTTTGTTCCATTTTAGTAGTTCTACTTAGGTTTGAACTGGGAAGCTGCAGAACTGGGAACGATCATTTTGTTCCATTTTTCTGAGTTTGACTAAATAAGTTAATTGCCCTAAGATGGAGATCTTGGGACTTACTTGCATGAACTGTGGCAACACAGTACGTGAGTTGCACACAGAAGTAACTGCAGAATCTGTTGTGAGACACACAGACAAAATGAAACAACAGTTGGGATTAATTATGCAGGAATATCTAAGCATTTTTAAAGTCTCTTTTTATCTGGGGGACTAATGCATGCCCAGGTGGCTAGAATGGGCCCCATCCACATACTCTAAGACTTCAAAATTGTTGCCTGGGCAGGGACTGCAGAGCTTGCTAGGGTGCACTTGGGTGACCAGAAATGAAATAAGGAATTATTGTACTGGCAGAGTATGCTGAAAACAGGGGTGCAATCCTTTGAGAAGACCCCTCAAATTGCAAGGGGGCAGGGCAGTGTAGGAAGGCTTTCAGAAGCACATGTGCTGGCTGGAAGTCAAATTTTGAGGAATTATAGCAGTGTCTTTAGTTAATATTATTGTATCATTCCTTTGCTTCCACCGTGTATTTCCAACAGCAATACATTTAAGCAAAGATTTAACTTTGATTGATGTTGCTGGAATCTGAGCATGTACTTAAGCCATAAACTCATGTTAAATCAAGGTAAATTTTCCCTTTGCTGCAAGGCTGAATCCTGTTCTTTCTGCATACCCTCTCCCAACAGCTGATAGCACTCCTGTTCCCTGGTACTTTAGCGTGAGAGAGATAATTGTGCTGCTGAAAGATGTACCTATGTTGAACATTTTGAAGCATGGTATTTTTGCATTTAGTTTTTGTTTGTTTGTTGTTGGTTTGTTTTTGTTTTTGTTTTGTTTTGTTTTGTTTTTTAATTTGTTGGCAATACATTTTATTTCCCACATCTGGGAAAAGTACCCCTAGTTGCATTGTATCCTTTATCCCTGCCTGTGCTTATCCCTTTGGTTCTCCCATAAGTAGCTAGTATTCAGCCTGTCACAGGTACATGAGGCTAATAGTTCAATCACTGGGGAGAAGGGGGGGAGGAAGATGAAAGGGCAGGAAATGGCTGTCATGGCCCCAAAGGAAATATTTGTAGGAAAAGGAGCACAACAGCAAATAAAGTGCTAATTAATGTCCAATTCCAGCACTGATATACGGACCACAGCAGTAGGCAAAACCCAGCCTTCTGTTCCACTGCCTGCTGAAGAGCTTTTGTGTTGTAGCTGTATGCAAGCATGCATCTGCAAGTTTTGAATTTATAAAATTTTCCAATCCCCTTCTCTCTATATGTTTTGCATTTAACCGAGTTTTCATTTTCACTGTTTTAACGGATTTTTAAAAAAATCTTCTTTGGCTGTGCTGGTGCTGACTTGTTCAGTACATCCGGAATTTATAGCAGCAAACACTCTAATGAAACATTCTGGGAGGTGGAAAAACGGCTTATCTGATAAGCTGAATAACAGAAAAAAAAAAAGGATATGAGAAGATTACACTCTCCCATGCTTCATTGGGCTTTCATGGGAAAAACTGGACCTCACTCTTGAAATTGGGGATCTGAAAAATATAGTGGCACTTACGGTACTAATTTACTGGCTTTGTCCAGCAGAAGGCATTGAGAGTGAACCTTCTGTTAGGGAACATAATAGCAAAAGCAGCACTGTTTTAATGAAACACAGCAACTTGGAACTTGGAACTAACTAAATCTGTTGTTAAAAGAACAAAAATGAAAGATTAAATTCACAAAGGAATGTCATGATGATCAATTATTTCTGGTGTTTAGTACCCGAGAATCACATCTTAAGGTAAAATGTTATTTGCTGATGACTGAATGCCAGAAATAATAATCTGACATTATCTTTTGTGAATCTGACCAAGTGAAAGCCTGAAAAAGGGAATTTATAGAGCAGAACACATTTGTTCCAATGATGCACAGCTTTTAGAATATAAATGACTGAAATATTACTCGTTATCCCATAATCATAAAAAGAACACAATAGTTACAAATAAAAAAAATAAATAACCCCCCTAAAACAATCCCACAGTGGAATACAGATAAAGATATTGCATCAACTGAGAGAAAACAAGAAACTTCAGAGCCAGAATGGAAAGAAGAGTTTGGCTTTCCAATGTTTCCCATGGCAGCTTTACATGGACACGGAGGGGGACATTACTTACAACACAGCACATGTTGTAACTCCCAGGTCCAAGGCAATCGGAATATCAGCTGACCCCATGGGCTCGCGACAGGGAGACACAGGAAAGGCTCTCAATATGAGTTTCTTTCAGTGGAGGAGTCATTTTCACAATTATAAATCTCAGCAACAGTCAAAAGACAGCTATGGAAATAATTTTCATTCCAAAAGCCTTTTGGAGGCTTTATGTGTCCCTGATCCACACAATCAGACCGGTCTGAGATCAAATTGTTTGATGTGAGCCAAAACCTGTGCATTGTTCTGGCACGCCATGCCACCATCCTACAGGCAGCGGCCGTGCCTCTCCCTTTGATTGCTGGCCTTGCCAAGTGCAGCGTTGGCATGGTTGGAGCTCCCTGCTCTCACTGGGACAATCCCTCTGTTCCCACCCCTGACTTGTGGTCCTGCTGGAAAGTGCCTGCCTGGGAGCCAACTCTGAGCCACGGCTCTTGCCTGTGTTATACTGGCAGAACATGAAGGCGCTGCAGGATGCAACTGCTGGAGTCTTAATGGGGTTCTGTGATAAGGCTTTGCCATGCTAAGTTTCTGTCTCAAGAAAGTGTCCACAGCAGAATAGCAATGACAACCTTTTTCCCAGTTTTTGCTGTGCATGATGAAGATGGGAAGTTTTAAATCTAGATCTTCCATAGTTACGTAGCTATAAAGATATTTTGTTCATGCAACACAATATGTTTATAATCCTGCACTCAGCTGATAGTTGGAAACGATCTTGCACATCTGATTTTTCCCAGTCTTACATATTAAGTCACAACTTGTTCTTGCATGTATGATGCAGTTATTTTTAACCCTTTTTAAAATTTTTTTCAGATGTGAAGTACACCACAACTTCAAATCCCTTGGGACCAATTATGTTACATGCTGTAAACATTACCTATGCAAAATCATACTATCAAATTCTGGCCTTTGACTAATGTTTATCGGGTTGCTTTGTGTAAACACCTTACAAGTTCCCACAGCTCTGGAAAATTAAAATTTTTATTTATTCTCTTACTATTTCCTTAAGTCAATATTCAGTTCCTTCAGGTAACTGACACTTACATAGATGTTACCAATGGGAGAAATTGGACCTTTGTATTTGTAACAACATAAAAAGATGCAAAATTTAGTGCATAGCCTTCTACACCTCCCCCACCCCCAAAGAAAAGGGTACTATCTTTAAGGCCAGGACTATAATTAAGAACATTTGATCCTTTCCCTCCTTTGAAGAGTCTAGCTACTTTCTTTTCTTTCTGTTGTTTTAATCTTGCAGGTTGAAAAAAAAAAAAAAAAAAAAGATCTGCATAGCACTCCGCAAATTGCACTAGACTGCAATTCTAGTGAGGGACCTTTTGAAATTGTCTCCGTTTGAGTTATTGCTTTGACACTGGGAGGGGCTTTTCAAAGGATAAATACAGAGGTTCAATAAACTTCATTTCCCAATGTCAAATGTATTGATGAAATTGAATTGAAAGGCATGGGAGATATGAAATTGCTTTCCCAGACTATGAGCATGCCTCTGAATGTTATGATGGTTCCTCCTTGGACAAGAATTCCCACAAGCTGGATAAACACACATATGCTCAGTTTAGCTGGGCTGATAAATACAGTGCTCATGTGAATGGTCCCATATTGCATCAGGCATTGGCAAAGTATTTGGACAAACACATCACCAGAGAAGATAGCTGTGATGGAGAAGAGCACTTTTTCTTTTAGAGTAGCAAGCAAAGTTTACAGGCTTCAAAGGATTTAGACCAATTACGAAACAAAGATTTTTTATCTCTGCAAGTGGAATTTGCTCAATTGTACATGAAATATTTGTTGCTTGAACAGACTCAAAAAAAAGTAGGACAGTAGGTGTATATTTGATGTAACATATCACTGAAACTGTTCTTTTTCCAGAGTCTGACTGGACCTTGGCAAGCCACATTTCTTCAGTGACTTACAGTGTTCAGGACAGGCGTAGGAAACAAGAGATTTCCTGTTTTCCCAATGAGCTTTAATTGTTTCTTTACTTGTGCTGAATTCACTTTTACTTTGGAAATTTTTACACAAGAGCTGAGATCTGTCTATTTTCACAAGAATTTTGACAAGGCTGAGCTTGATTTGGCCACACTGTAAACACTGAATATTTGGCAGAGAAGGACAGCAATGTGATAGTTTAGAATGATTCACACAAATAATTTTTTCACAGTCAGTTTTTCTGCACTTAAAAATGCAAAATCAAGGCAGAAAATGTCTTCACATTTGAGGATTTTTTTTTCACAGGTATGATTGACTTCTTTGCATTATTATTACTATTATGCCCCATTATTAAATTATTTCTACTTACTGAATTATTATAAAATTTAATCTTTACATTGTTATTCATTGTAGCACTCAGAGGCTTCAATTAGGTTCAGGGTACCATGTGGCTTAATGGCTCAGCAAGCTTTCATGCTCCCAGTATTGGACCTTTTTACAACATTGACAATAAAAGGTAATTTAAAGAACAGGGGTTACAAAAGCCTTTCAAGTACAGAGAGAAAGCAAGAGATATTGGACCTGAATGTTTAGTCCAGGGTTTCTCTATTTTTAAACGATGTCTGAATCAGTTGTCTTGTAACAACAAATATATTATCATAAAGGATAGATACCTGCCCAAAGACTGAAATAGCATTACTCTAGCATTTGAAAACACCAAAAAACCCAGAAAGTGACAGTACCTCATCCCCAAAGACTTGTGGAAACACAGGCACAGAGAGAGAGAAGACTGACTAGCAGATACAAAACAGAATCAGGGCAGATTCCAGGTCCTTTAGTGCCAGGCTGTGCCCATTTTGCCCCTCTCCTCACTGCATGTAGAGAGAACATGACAGGAGCAGTCATTAGTGTGAGATGTAATCAAACAAGTCATTGCAGGAGACTGAGATTATGCTGCTTTTAGTATGGAAGTACCATGTAAATGGTTATGTCTTATGTGGCAAAAGAGGGATCATGTCATACAATAGAATATTTCTGAAGCCTTAAACAAACAAAATCCTTTACATCTACATTTTTCTCTTTTATCACCATTATAAAGGTGTGAATTACCCATTGATATTCATGCTATTGTCAGAATATAAATTACCACGGAAAGGAATGTTTTTATACAGCTTTACTTCTTTGAGACGTGGCTTCATCAGCATAATTGGATGGCATTTTTATATGCTGTATCTGAACTGTACTGTGTCATGTAGTCTTTTGAAGGAACAGAGACTCATTTACTTAGTTTTATTTCCTGAGGGTAATGTTTCTGAAATTATATGTGAATCTCAAGGCATGTGTTCTCACTGGAGGTGAACACACAATGTGGACTTTCTGTGGGATCATGCTCCATCACCTACCTGCAACCTGCTCCAGCAAACTGCCTAACCCAGGGTTGGATTCCAGCAGATCAGGCTATCTCCTGGGACCAAGTCTAAACTCCTGGCTCTCTGCAAAGTAGTGGTGTGACTCCTGCTGCCTCTGGAGAAACTTGTGCACTTGATTGTTTAATACCTATCTTAACTGAGGAAGTACTACCAATAATGTCACAAAAGGGAAAAAAAGAAAGCACAGGATGCAGAGTCTTAATTCCACGACAATTTAAACATTTGTAACTCTCTTAAATAATGTCACTATTGACTAAATAACTCAGTTTGTGTTTGGAACTCCAGTGTATCAGCAAACGTGTATAAACAGATGTGTGTGGATCTGTACTGTTTAACAGTTGATGAGCCAGCAGTTCTCAAGGTACTGCCTAACCCTTCATGTCTTCATACACCTTTGAATAGCAGTAAAGTTCCCTCCTCCCCCAACACATGTACCTCTTCCATAAGACATTAAAAAATGATTTAAATCCTATTAAAATTATTGGACAGGCCTTTTTTTAACTCTCAGATATCATAGCTGGTACAAACAGACGAAGCACCACTCACTTTATATATGCTAGAAAGCTGGTCCAATGCTTAAATCCATTTTTCCGTTAAGTTCAACCACCAGGATCTGTTTCTTTTTCCATCGAATGCTCTATTTCAACAACTCTTCGTGAAGGCAACAGCGTTGTGCAGGGGTTAATAATTTAAAGAACTAATATGAAATGTATGTTAAATCACTTGATTCTGAGAATATGGGAGCAAACTGGAGGTTATTCCTTTACAAATCAAAATGAATTATCTACATTTAAAATTTTGTTTCTCGTGGTGGGAAAAAAATAAATTGGGAAACACTCAACATGTATTTCACATTACAAAAAGCTTTAGAATATTGTGGCATTTATTGCACTTTTTAATTATGCAGAAAGAATGGCATTATAAAGGAGAATTATGTTGGTAAGCTTGAGCATCGCAAAGTTACAAGCTATAAGATAATGGCTACTATTTTGTTTTAGTGCCCTCATATGAAGTACTCCTTTATTACCCAAATGAACATCACACCACCAGAGGTTCTTCACCTCAGAGCAGTGCAGAGACCCGAACGAGTCAGGGTGGGTGGTGGAGGGGTTGCTAACCACTGGATCCCTGCACCACTGATTGCAGAAGTTGGAAGGCTTGCGTGCATGAGATGGTTTTGGGATGTGACTCTCTTTGGGTGCAGCTAAGGTAAGAAATTCAGTCTTTTATTTTTGATGGTGAGGAAGGGAACTGGAAGAAGAAGGTATCTGAGGGGTGCTTGGAGATTTAGACTTTATCCTGCCTCTGTTGCCATTTCTAAGGGCTCAAACCACTTCCATGGTCACTAAGAATAAATGTTTTGTGAGGTTTGGGATCCTAGCAGGTATCATACCATGCCATACATAGAAATGTCAAGTTGCACACCCACAGCTGAAATCGGTGGCACTGCCAGCCCATGAAGAGCCCATGAAGAGCTAAATATACACTTTCAAAATGCAAAATTACAAAAAAGTGTAATAATCTGCCTGTTAATAAAAGACCCACCACAACTGCTGCAAGTTATAATATATCTTAATAACTGTCTGATGAAACTGGATGGTATTCCAGAGGAAAGTAAGTAATACACAACAAAGATTTGTAGATGAAGAGGTGGAGAACTAATAAGGTCATCCAAAACAGGAAATCTACCTGAACAGCAACTGGAAAAGGTTCAGCAAAGGACTGTATGTCTTCACGGGAGAAAGAAAAGTTACTAAATGGAAGTAAAATGAGAGAAAAAGAATTTTTAGTAAAGTAAAGCCACAGATTGGATAATAGAAAAAATCGTGTGGGAAAAGCAAACAAGTTGTCTAACAAATCAAATAAATGTCTACTTTTTGCACATTTATTGCAGTATTGTATGTTTAGATAAATGAAATATTTGAATGCTATCAATCCACTGGGAGAAATTCCTAAATAGTGTATATAGGTAAAAATAGTGTATATAGTAAAAAACTTTAGACTGGCAAGTTAGATGGACAGTTTTTGGAGATCGAAGACCCAGAACTGAGAAGTCACACAGAAAAACCTGATTCGAACTTTGGTAAATTCAACAAAATTTTCAAAGATGATGAGCATAACTTAGTGGAGGTTTGAAGTTTTGGAAGGAAACAAGACAGGCAGAAAGAGATCATCAAACCATAGGAGCAAACACAGAGAAACATTCAGAAGATTCTTAACTACAGAACTACAAACATAGTGTTGATGTTAGCCAGGGCCTCAGGAATGCCTTAGTTTTGGATAATTATTTGTAAGTGACAAAATCATCCTGCAAATAATTTTAGAAACGCCTCCAACATTTCTCAAAAGAAACAAGATACATATACCCGCATTTTGAAGAATAAAAGTCACAGAAACCCCTTAAATGAAAAAAAAACTGAAAATGAGAGAAAGAGAGATGAATGTTGCTTTCCCCTCGCCAAAGAAAACAGTGATGGAGAAGCTGATGTTTCAGGCAGTGCTTTTGACACTTTGGAGAGTTACAAGACAATAGAGATGATTTAAGAAGTTGCTGCTGTCTTTTTATTTATAAGCTATTTCTTCTTATTTTAGTTCATGTACTTGTAGCTCTTAACCCGGAGCTTTCCTTAATCACCACCCAAGCAGATGGTAATATTCACTCTCTTTCATTGGGTTAACTATTGCACATACACCTTTGGATCTATAATCAGTAGGATTACTCTTCTCTCCTGTTCTACAAGAAAGCCACTGCAGATTCACACTCATCTGCTTAGAAACTTCCTTTTAATTTTCTGCTAATGCTTTTTCTCTACAAACACTTCAGTCTGTATGTTTTTACCCCAACAATGTTTCTTTGCATTCATTGCTCATCCCCCTACTTACAATCTTTCCCTTTGTGTTTTGATTTATTAAATTGTATTTATTGTTGTAACTATACTATCAAATAAATAATCTAGCATCTGAACATCTGTTATAAGCACAAAGGTCTTTTCCAAATCCAGGGCACAAAATTCCAGCTCCAGCATTGGAGCTGTGAGAAAAACAATTCAATTATAGTGAGATTTTTATGCAATTGCTATTTTTTCCCCGTGTTTGCTGTAACTGAAAAAAACTAATTTTTTTCATAAGTAGCTTGTATAGGAATAGAAGCGAAGAACCCTTACACCAGCTAAAAGAAAATCCAGTGTCACATCACCCATTTAGAATATGATACCTGTTGTAGAGCATTTTCTTTATGGCAGTACCACAATAAAAATCAAGCACATTGTGTGTCAATAGGGAGATCTCTATAATAGATCCCCCGTACCAATATAGTGAAAGTAATCCTAAACTCTAATTGAAGCAGGCAAATATCTGCTAGGCTTGATGCATAATATCTTATTTTCATTTATGCTTAGGCATGTTAATATTAATCTGATAATGTGTAAGAGATCTCATCACTGTCTACAGCTTCCTCACCAGGGGCAGTGGAGGTGCAGGAACTGACCTCTCTGGTGACAGGATTCAAGGGAGTTACATGAAGTTGTGTCAGGAGAGAAGTGGTCACAGCACCAAGCCTGCCTCCTGTAGGGGACCATATCAAAGACCTTACAGAATCTAGATAGATGACATCTATTGCCCTCCCCTTGTCCACTGATGCAGTCACTCCATCATGGAAAGCCACTAGGTTGGTCAGGCAGGACTTGTCCTTAGTAAAGCTGTGCTGACAAATCACCTTCCTCCTGGGCAAAACTTCTAGGAGGATCTGTATCATTCTGTACCACTGACATGGCCGTGAGATTTGAGCACACCAGTAGATAAACTGCAACTCTGAAATCACAGTTGACCAACAGCTTAGAAGTGAACTTTCTGACAGTAGTTGTCTGTGGGTGAGTGAAATGCAAAATGCAGAAGGAATAGCACAGGGACAGCCATTTTAATCTCTGCTCACAAAATGCCACTGCTTACTTATTAAAATGAGATCTCCAAGCACACCTCTCTTTCTTGGTCCCAGTATTGTCCAGTATGATGATTTTTGACAAAATACATTTCTCATTAAGCTTTGTTTACTGCTGTAAAGCTCTGTGCATTGATGTCTGGAATGCTAGTCACAGAAAAAAATTTATTACCAGGATGGCAGGACAGTTTTTTTTTCTCATCATGTGGCTATAAATGCCAGTTAGACTTTGGCAATTCAGAATCTTCATTGTGGCTTTTCCTCATCTGCATGCAAATTAGCTTCTTAAATATAATGTTCCTCCAATTTCCTCTCTAGACCTCTTAAGGGAAGCTTGTTATGATGCTTTTAAAGCAAGTGTTATCATGTGCTGGTTTCTCAGAAAATCCATCCTCTATTCTTGTCCTCCTCTTTCTGCCACTCCCCAAGATGAACTCATCCATAAAAGTGTAGATTGTGGTTTAAAAGATAAATGGAAAGCTGTGGGTGTCCAGGGCAGCCAACTTCATCTATAGGAATGTGATTAGACTCAGCCAGTGGAAAGTGCAACTACTTAATGCTTCCTAACCTATGAAAGGATAGTGAGCTCCTAGGAGACGTCAATCATGTTTGGAGGAGGTTAAAAAAAAGAAGAAGAAAAAAAAGATTACAATTCAAAGGGTTAAAACAAAGTTGACTCCTGAATCCCTCTTTCTTCCTTTTCCCTGGGTTAATGACAACGGGGACTGTATATGTTATGACTTATGGCATCACTTCAGCTTGTTTTCACAGTCTGCCAGTGGCCAGGGAAGTATGGAGCAATAATATTGCAGTATTTATTCGAAGACAATAAGCAGTCATTGCTGAGCTAAGGAAGCTGGGCCATGTTTATCTTCATGGATTTAGTCAGCTGGGAGATGAATAAGAGCCAAACTTGAACAAGCAAACATTTGCCTTCTTCTCCACAATGCAGCTATTTCACTCTACATGGCTGAAGACATAAATCTTTCTTCAGTGGCAAGCAAACAGCTTCAGATACACGGCACTAGCTAGGCATCACAGGACATCAACTGAATACTTGTGACCCCGAGTGTTCATGAAAACAACCACAATCCATCTTAAAACAAAAAATGGCAACAATCTTATAGGGCTTCAGCAGCAAACAATAAAAAGCCGTAATTCCTTCCGTGAACTGGTCTCTGACTAAATATCAGCTGTAAAAATGACTTCCTATCTATTGTTCTGCTCACAAAAGGAATTATAGGAAATTATTGATTGTCGCAACCAATTGTTGCAGTGCAAATACAGAAATAAGTGTTTCAAGCAGGTATAAAGCAATTTAACTTCTATTGACACCTTCATGGGGTGACACGGAATGTTTCAAAAAATACCTACCATACAGGCTAAAGACATAATGATTTCATTGATATTTTCTTGGTGCAAGAATTAAAAATTCTTTACCTCCTTTTATGGCCAGACAGTCTCATGTCATAAAGGATGGTGCTGGGGAATAATATTCTGCGACCTTTATCTTTCAAGCTGCTGTGCACTATGATGCAGGGAGTGTAAAGCTGTTGCATTTCCACATGCAGTTCCTTGCTCCTGGAGTTGTAGGAAGATGTTATGTTATTCATTTGTTTTAATCCTACTATCTCCTAAAAGTCTTTCATACAAAGCCCTAGGTGCAGCTGCACAGAGATGCCTCCCTCATCAGTGAGTCTGCTCACTACATGAATCAACAATTTGGAGAGAGCTGAGGCAGACTTTTGCCTCTCACCTGTTGGCTCTGCTCAGTGCATATGTGGGTGCTTTGGTTTCATTTGCCCAACATAAACTGGGCACCCACCTATGTGACTCACTTTACAAATTCTGTGGGAAAGAAAATAGGGTGTATGAGTCAGAAATTAAACTATGCCCCACTAGAGGGTCCCCAGCTGCAGATTATGTATGTACCAACCAGCCAGTCCATTTATCCAGGTATTAAAACACTGGCTCATGCAATGCTTTTTGACTGGAACTGGATGAAGAGCGAAGAGGGTAAAGCAGACCTCCTAATGTTGTTACTGTTCCAAAGCTTTGTGGTGAGATGTATTCATATTTAGGTAAGCAGGTCCTGTGCTCCCTTAAGTATTGTTTTCTTTAACAGATGTGAATGGCAGGAGGTAGCTTCTGAATTATGACAGTGTGGAGAAGGTCACTGAGTGGCGCCATGAACATAAGAGCTTTACGTGGGGGTGCCATCACCAAGCTGCTCTGACAAACTCTGAGAACACATAGAGATATGCACTTGGTTTGAGGGGCTCAAAACACCCAGAGGGATCTCTCATTAAACCAACAATCCAGGCGTTGTTCATCTCACTGAATGGACATTTCAAGTCCTTTGCTACTGACTCCTTACTGTCAAGGGCAGTGGGTGAGGGGGAAGGGCTGGGGGCTATGTGCAGGAGTGAGGGCTTTGGCTGTGAGCAAGTCCAAGAATAAATGGCATTGCCGCTGTATTCCTTGCGGCATTCAGCTACATGCCTTTCCACCTCTCCCAGCATTAGGAAGAGAAAAAGTGAGGTGAAGTTATAAAACCAGATACATCCAGAACACACCAAAAATTACATTTCATCTAATTTTTTCTTTTCTCAAAATAGGAGTCATTTGGAAACCATTCAGAAGCGTTTTAGCTAGAGCAGGGTGGCTTCTGCTACTCGCTCCTTTTAACTTTCACTTATTTACAAGATGTTCATTGCAAAGGATCTGCCTTAAGCAGCCAGACCCTCTGTTGCTGTAAACAGTCGGTTGCAAAAATGTCCAGGAGGAGAAGGCAGATGGTACGTCCAGGAGTATAACACAATATATACTGTGATCTGCCTACTGTGTCTTCCCAAACTGTAGGTGAGATATTGTGTGAGCAGCTGTTAGAGATGTGGGAGGGGAAACAGCATGAAATGAAATGGATTAATAAAAACACAGAGAAAAGTGCACAGAAATGCTCTCTAGTAATGAGAGTATAAAAACCTCAGCAGCACCCCTGTACCAAACATAATGCTCCCCCTCATATGCACAGTACATAAAATAGCTCTCCCCAGCCTGTGGGGCTTCCTGCTGCCAGAGACACAAGCTAAAGTGCTGTGCTTTCACATCAGGAAAGAACAAGTGGCCCAGAGCCATTACTGGGCTGTTGAATCCAGGCCTGGCATATATGTTAGGCCACCTACTCCTCCTGCATTTTCAAAGTGTTTGTATTTGTAGTTGTCAACTGCTGGAAAAAGGAAATTGTTCCCAGACAAAGTAAGTTCTTTTTCTCATGCTATATATTAACAGAACTGAAGGACAGTCTCATTCTTCCACCTCCTTTGTAGAGAAAAGCCTCCTTCTTTGCAACTTCATCAACAGGTCTAGAGACTGGACCAGCTGCCGAGATATGTCTGGTTTTCATGGCCAAAGCTTGTGGAAAGGTGCCTGATAGTGTCCAAAAGAGCCTGAATCCAGCTGTTTGGCCTCTGAAATATTTGCTCTGCAAGACAAGTAAGGCTGGGAAGGTAGACAAGGTATAACGATATATCTGCTCATGGGATTGGTAAATGTGTCTCATAGGTGAGAGAAGTGAAGGGAGTAATTTTATGCTAATTATTTTTGACATTGATTTGCCCTTCAAGACAAACCTAAGCAAGCAGACAGATTCAGGGAAAGACCAAAGTTTTAGGAGTGTGTGAAACCTTCGCCTGGCTGCTCACAGTCAAAAACTTATGGCTCACAATTTGATTATCTGATTTCTTGCTATTATTTCCTACTGTACTCAGAGTGAAGTCAACAGAAATAGGCCCTAATCATCTATATTCAAATTATGAACTCCTTAATCACCATCCTCTTATAATTGGTGAAGAAATGGGGCATAATAGGCTGAAAGTTAACAGTCAGTGCACATGTTACTACATTCAGTGGGAAAAATTAGACATAGGGTTAAAACAACCTTATTATAGTGTAACTAATTTATAGTGTATTTGCATGTCTAAATTTTATTAATTACTCATTAAAAAAAAAGTAGGTCTCAGAATAAACGTTGCGCATTTCAAAATAGGTTTTAGGTCTTGAAATTTTTAGATGATGTGATTTTCAAAAGATAAGGTCTGTCCATGGACAGAAATTAACTCAGAGTTAAGTACAAAAAATGATTTTATTACTATCTTGCTACAGGTAGGTTGTCTTCATAATTTCTTCTAAAAGACATCAGTTTGAAAAGGGAGGTAGGATCTGTGTCTTACTTCACTTGTCATGGCAAAATTCAGAGGTTATTTTTGGGAAGAGGTAGGTCAAAGCTCTGTCAGATTCATTTTAGGAAAGAAAACGGCACAGAATATTAAAATAATAAGGCGTCAGAGATATTTGAAATCCGTATCAAGCAAACAGTGCCTTGCTCTTGGTGTATGTACTTTCAGTTGTGGGTTCAAATAACTCAGGTGCTAGAAACGCAGTATTTCAGTTGCCGGTTTTAACCTCTCTAGTTCCAGCAACTTTATCAGCTCTAGTGCACAAGTCTGATCTGCAACAGAATTGCAAAAAGTAGACAAGATTACTTTCTCTCCCCACCTCCTTTCTTAAGCAGGTGTCCTCTTGTTAGAAACTGACTGGCCTGTTTCACACAAATGGTCAGATTTGGTTATCATAATGACACCTTCTGAATTTAAACCAGCTCTAAAGCACAGAAAAGGAAACCAGCTTTTATTACACACAGTTGATTATTTTTTAACACGCCAACTAAACAAAACCACGGTTACGCAAACCAGACTTGCAGTCTACTCCGCCTCAGTGTGTTGCAGCAAAAATGTCAGATACAGTAGGTGGGATGAGATCTGTGAAGAGCAATATAGATTCATTACACATGGGCATAGATTCACTCAAGACACACCAATTAAGACCCAGTGAAGTGAGGTTCTGATTCAATATATTTATTTATTTCATCACTACTATTGAGTAGTTATAGGAGAGAAAATTAATGGAAATAGTTTTTAAAAAACTACTCTCGCTCTGACTAGAGAGCCATTCAATAGTTCCCAGGCCATCCAGGCTCTATGGGGAGTGATGTAGGGCCAATTAATACGTGCTCAGTTGTAGTGCCAGGGTGGAGACTGCAGCAACACCTAAATAGTGCTCAGGTGGAAAGGAGTAAACTTCATCCTTAACACTGTGAGGAATGACAGCAAAGATGAATGAATGCAAGTGGGAGTGGATGAGATTTCAGCAGGCCTCTTGCTATCAAGTGAAATAATGAAACAAGTAGGAAGGTAGGATTAGGAGCAAGGAGGAAAAGGGTGAATGTAATGGTTGGAAAGTAAACATGTAAGTGTGTCTTAACTTTACTTGCAGGAATAGTACGAACAATTAAATCAATTAACTAATCCTATTAGTGAAGATAAGCATATGCATGTTCACATGAGTGGGGCGTAACTATGTAATTGCTACATCCAATGCTATATCACTGCATACTTTAGGATCAGATTACATGTATTTTGTCTGTTTGAATGATCAAAGCTTGTGCAATTTAACTCCTAACTTGGGTACAATCCTCAGCAACAGCAGTTACACAAATGCCTTTTATCAACTTCCTCGGCCTTCTGTTTTCCCAGGAAGATTTCTGCTGTGCCATAGGAAACATGTGAGATATTTCAAATGTAGGATTTCTGCCAGCTGGTGATTTATCCCATTGATTACGTTGTCATGTAACAGGAAGAGGCAAACCATTTTAACTGCTCACATAAACTGCAGTGGCATGCTGGATTCTTATTTAATACAATAAATTTAGTTGCAGCTTTGTGCAAGTTGCCTGATTCACTCCACACATTCCTGTTACAGTACATGATATTCACTTTGGTCCCGTACAGTAGGTTTGTACAAGAGTGGTGCCCACTGTCTTGTGTCTATCTAAATAGTTCAGGGGGAGGGAAGCACATATAATTTGCTGCTGATTGGTTTTGCTTATCTATCACAATTCAATGGAATTTAGATTCTTGCATATTTAAAACAAAAGTAAACCTAATTTTTCAGTCTTGTGTAACACAAGTTGTGCTTTTCGATGGTTACTTTTTCAATTTTCCAGTCACCTAGGTTTTAGTACATTCTCAAATATGTGTTTTATGAACAATATTCTTTAGTAAGTAGCTCTATGCCAATTCATACAGTATAATAATACCATGTATTTCTTATATTGTGCAGATGTCAAAGAACTTGTGTCAAGGCTTCGCTGTACATCTAAGCACAGACTGTCAGAATGATACCTCTGGAAGGTCCATTAGGGTAGGAAGTGTGAAAATAATAAAAAGATTCCAGAATATTTAATTTTGCTCTTCTAAAATTTAAGATTCTAAGAGACCAAGATAAGTCACCAAGACCTCTGATCAACATCAGCTAACATAGATTGGGAAATTACAAGCTACCAAATTACTAACCTGTCAATCCAACTCTTTCATGAATGCTTTTACCCTGTTACTTTTTGCAAAGTCAAATGGTTTAACTGAGGAATTGTCACTCACTTTCACAATGAAAGCCTGTATCTTCTTCAGAGTGAAAGCCCCAAAATAGACCAGGAAGATGTGTGACCCAAAACTTTAAAACTTGAGTAGTCTTGGTTAGTTTGGACTCTCCTTTGTAACAACAGTGTTTGTTCAGTTGGTTCAGTTTGGTCCACAGTCAGGCTTCTGAGTTATTGTCAACTCTGCAGTGCTGGGAGACAGACCTGTGAAATCCTGGACCTGTTCTGTAAGTCACCCACAGGTTTTCTGAAGCTCTAAGAGTGCATGCACCCAGAGTTTTAGATCAAAATTTTCTTCCAAGAAAAGTTCCTATGTATGAGAGGGTCAGGAAAGGAGAAAATAGGAGGCACTGTGTTTTTGTATTTTTCTGTAGATATTCCCTGTCCCATCACTTTTTATTGATACAGAATAAGGAGCCTAGTGAGCGTGTAGAACATACTTAGGTTCTCTAAAGGAAAAAAAAAAGAAAAAAAGAAAGGAAAACAAATAAGATGGAAAACAAAAAAAAAAACCAAAAAAACAAAAAACCAAAAAGAACAAAAACAAAAACTTGGAGTATTCTCCTTGTGTATTCTCCTTATTCCTGGGCACCATTCCCCTGATAAGTATTGACCCTACAAAAGTTTGGGGCTCTGGAGTCAGACACCAGCCAACCTTGAGAATGTTTGGCTTCAAATGCTTTTTTTTCTTTCTTTCTTTTTAATCTAAACAAGGCGATTTCCCTCCTCCTCCCCTTTGTCTGATACTTTACTGCACATTACATTATTTAGAAAAATGTCACTGGAGGAACACTCTGTGTGGTCTCATAAAATATTAACGACTCCTGAAAGAAAACTTGAAATCAAGATGCTCTTTCATGCTGGGGTATGTACTCTCTTTTGTTGGCTTTTTTTTTTCTTTCTTTTCCCTTCATAGAATCTGAATTGCTTGTCTGTCTTTCCCTTGATATGAGCTACTCTTTACATTTATCATATTCCTCTGAAAGAGAAGAATTCAGGGAACAAATAGTGTGATGCTGCTGCTAACCAAGAAGTGACCTGTCTCTGCAGCAACAGCTTCTGCAGATACTAAACTAAAGTCCTGTGCAGTCATTTATTTTTAGGTTAATGTCGATGAACAAGAAAAGTGTAGGAGTGGAATGAAATAAAAAGCCAGAACAAGCTGATTTCTCAATCAAATACAGATTTCTGGCAATGACCGATATACTGTTTTAAAACATATCTGAAGAGACGACAACTGTTTGCAATTCTTTTAAGGAATAGGAAAAAAAAGAAAAAAGTACCCACCAAGAAAACCTCCATGTAAATTGAAAAGCAGTCTACATGGGGGAAAAATAATCTGACTGAAAACTAAAGGAAAGTAAATCTTCCCATAGTAAAGGCCTATAAATTCAGAGGTGGACAGCAGTCCTGAGTAAAGAATACCGACATTTTAAGTGAAACATTTGCTGGCAAAGTGGCCGTCGAAAGTGTTTATTGAACGTCTTGTGAGAGAGCAAATTGCGGACTAGAGGTCTTTCTTATATTTTGTAGCAAAGCCAACTTCCATTGATACCACCTCGATGTCAGCCCCTTTCTGCAGCCATTTGTAAAAAGGCTTGTGATGTGAGATTGACGACTTAAATACTTCATCAATCAATGCTTTAGCCAATGTGTTGTTCAGTGATTGGTGGAAAATTCAAGTAATCCATCTTACCCCATCACCCTTGTTCTTTATTCTCTTCAGGTATTTTCATTTTTCCCCCCCTCTCTTTATTTGTTCACTTTCACTACAATCTGAAAGAGAAGCTGGGCTGGGAGGGAAGGGCCTGCTGCTATCTTTGAAAACCTAATCATTGCAGTGAAACTCTCCAGTGCAAAGTGCTACTGAATTAACTGAACTTTTAATGATCCTAGAGGTGGTCCTGGTGCATATGGACTAGCAAAGCGCAGGGTCAGGCTGCAATTTGTGCCATTCTGTCAAATTAAATATGTCAAACATCCTGAATCATTTATATAATCAACAATAAGGCGCTTATTTCTGCTGAATTAATCTGCTAAGTAGCTTTAAGGAAAGAAATAGGTATGACACAAAGCTAAACAGCGAGTGTAAAGAAACAAAAAAGGCTTTAGGTTATTCATTTTGGCATAATGGAAGGACATCCTTTGCTCAGAGAGAGAATATCCTTTGCTTGTGAGTGAATATTTATGTTGATATCTGCTACTCCTAATTTTAATCTCAATAAGGATTTAAAATTTTAACTGCCTACTTGAAATTTTAGTATAGATTATACAGCCACAGCATAGGCTTTATAGCAGTCTAGATGAATAGGCTTTGTTCACCTAGAATTTGCTTTTGCATCTAACAAAAAAAAGTTCTAACACAAAGGAGCAGCTTATTTCCTTTTATACATATGTAATGTTTTTCTTAATGCATTATTATTATATGGATGTTTACAAAATTGCAAATAAATACTGGTCCAGAGGCATATGTTTTTAAACACCTGAGGTAACAAAACATTTATGTACCCACTTAGCTTAGGCATACGTGCAGATTATTTCTGTTTGTTGGATCTAGCAAGAGTACTGGCTTTTTGAGTTCGCTTTTGCAAGAGATAGAAACCAAGTTTTCTTTAGGATAGACCTGCCATAAAATTTTTGATTTGTAGTGAAAAGAGTTTATAATTATTTTATAAAGCATATACTTGTCTTCAAGTATGTGAAAAAGTGACAGACATCTCAAAATCTGCCATTTCAGTGGGAAATTTTAGCACACATTTTCAAAGGAGTTTTCACTGTAGATTTATTCAGATACTACTGAGCAATTGAAAGAAGAGAGTCATAAGCCTCTAAAGTTGGTGTCTGATTTATTTTGAGTTTCATGCTTATTTTTTTGTTGAGCATTATCTTAAGCCTATCAGTTTGAATCAGGGCTGTAGTGAGAAAGGAGAGAGCAAGAACAAGAATCTAAACTACACTGGCTACTGCAGAAGCAATCCACTCATTCCTCATTATGCAGTTTCTCAAACCAACATAAGAAAGTCTCCAGAGAGTAAGGTGAATTTTATTATACTATTGTTTCCTTTCTATTAGTTTATTTGTTTTTCACTTCCAGGAATTTGTGTCTCCAAGACATTTGGGTATATCGGTTTGGGATATTCTTGGTCTGCAAAATCCCAGATAGAGGCCACAATCTGGACAAAATACTCTCAATGTTTGTCTAGCAGAAAAAAAAAATAGTGAGAAGATAACTTAGGCCTCGATTAGGACCACATTTATATCATGATTTTGTTAGTTTTACACAAGACAGACCAAAGTCTACAAAACAGATTCAAGATTGTTCTGCCCACAGTGTACATAAAAGAATTAAGAAAAATAAAAGAGACAGAGAGAGAGAGAGAGAGAGAGAACTAATAAAGAACTAAGAACTACAAAACCAAAAGATCGTGAGAACTAACAGAAAAATCCTTTATCCAGATCCACATTAAAATGCTGTACAGACTCTGTATTCAGCAAGGCATTATTGCATTATTAAGCAACTCCATTTAAAAAAGATATTCGTGTTGGAATGCCAAATTAATCAAAAAAAGTTCAAAGCAAAATAATCAGAATAAGAATTTTCATTACTTGTCTTGGCCTATTATCAAGACAGTAACAAAATTAGGGCCAGGAGGGCAGTGGCTACTCTTCCATAAATTTCACCTTTCATTTCAAAGCTTCTCATTGCTAAGTTCATATTTAAGGGACATTCGATACTCTTTCACCTGAATAAAAGCAGATTTCTTTGTGTGCGTTTGTGTGTTCATAAATGAGCTGCTCGGTGAATCATTCCTGTCATTAGAAGGTAGATAAACTGCAGGGAGGGAACAAAGTCATCATTTCTACCTCTGTGAAAATGATGGGGGTTTTTTAATTATTAAAATGCAATTATTTCCATTATTGATGAGCGTGATACCCAGGACAGCATCAATACAAACTGTCCAGGACACACACTCACTTGGATCTCAGGCTGGTCTGGCTGCAATAGAGTATTGATGCCAGTGTTTGTTTCACTTCTAATTCACATAATGGATGAGGACTTAAATACAATCCATGGCAAATTAGTACCTAGGAGATTGGGTTTATTTATTTATTTATTTAATGTGTTTATTTTTGTTACATGTGAGCCCTTCAATGATACCAAAGTAGGAGACTTTCTGTATTAAGGCAATTAAAGAGCACTAGAATTTGAAACATAAAAGCTGATTAATATTTGAGGTATGTTATCTAGGCTGTAAGAAACTAGCCACCAGTAAAGGTGTCAAGTTGCTTGCTAGCCCCTATATATTGCACACTGCTTTAATTTTTCTCTATAATATATGCATGCATACATATTTGCATGCATTCATTCATACATACATACATTTGAATTAAAAATAAAGGCAATTATTTTTATTTTCCAAAAGTCACTTGCTGTTTGTTTCATTTAGCCCCTGAGAGACTGACATTCCTCATATTTTGGCTTTGGGAATGGATATGTCACTCCATTCTTTTGGACCTGGACCATGAAGGCAGGTGGCTCTTAAAATGATCAAGGCTGAAGAAGTTGGAGCCTTTCTGTGTGGTCATAGGTGGAGGCAGAATGGGTGATGGTGTCCTCTGCTGCCCCTCTCCACTCGGCCGGTACCTTCGCAGAGCTTGTTCCTTCCCTGCTGCTCCCTGCTCAAACAAAGTAAATCTGAAATTAAATGCCCATAAATGTGATTTATTCCTCAGGCTCACAGCAGTTCGTGGATATGCAAATGCCTCCTACGATTGGATGTCCTTCTGAAACCATCCGTGCCCTGTTCGGCAGCGATCCAGGTGAAATGCATGCAGGAAGCCTGACCTGAGAACTCACGGGCCTGCCCTGGGATGGGTGAGATCTGAGAGTACCGCGGTTTCCAGGCTCCATTGCTTCATTGCCGTGGGCATCAAACCTGGGCTTTTAGAGCAACAAAAGGACTGATCCAAACTCCCCACTTCGAAGTCACTGTGAGCCACAGACCTACTCATTTTGCGACAAAACTTAGCCCTTCTGCTTATAATTTTTAAAAACAGCAACACCCTCCACAAAATGCTAGGTAGTGACTCATAGTACTTCAGTACAGCCACACCTACTCTTACCAAAAGGCAACTAAAGACTCATCTTCCAATAAAACAAAGTCCATTTTTCCTCCATCTGTACACAAGTCTTATATAGGTCCTCCCTTTCCTGATTTCTGTTAAAAGTTGAAAGCACCATCTGTACAAAAGCAATGACAAAGGCTGTATTTGACCAAAACCCTGAGCTAGGCAGGTTTTCTTATAGATGGGGGATTTGGTTAAATGCACAAAAGCAACTGTGCAAAACAACCACCACAATACTGTATATCAAGAGTAATTAAAAACCTTCATTAAAAATGTGACAACCAAATCATTTTATATTAGACAGAGAAACCACTATCGACATTTGAAAATAATGAATAAACAGAATGTCAATTCACTAACATTTGCTATTTAGACTTCGATGCATACTCTTAGCTCTAAAATCTGCTCCTGGATACACACAGGAAACTCCTATTGAAGTCAGTTGGAGTTGTTTATGTGTAGTTGGCAGCGAATTTTGGCCCTCAGACATTTTTTTGTGTTCATTTAAGAGAGTACAGGCTAGCATAACCCTCAGTTTAACCCTCTGTTTCAAGGCACTGCTCTCACTGGATCCAAATGTCATGGCTATGGACATTCTCTTAACACCGACCAGACTAGCTCCTATGCAGCTTCGGCAGAAGTGGCAATGCAGGATTTACTTGTGTAGGAATTGACCACTGATATAGACAGATGACCCAGAGTGGGTCGAATTTTTCCTCTGTTTTTGCAAAATCTGATCTCTAGCACTGAGCAATAAACTGTATAATTGTTATGGCAGCCTTTAAGGCGTCCTGTCCTTGATGGATGGCATTGCAATGGACACAGCAGAGACATGCTACCTCACTTGAGACACCCTGGCTGAGAGTTAGCTAACAAGCAACGGCAGTGCCTGCAGGTTAGAGGTACTCTTTGTCATTAGTGTAAATGACCAAAATAATGCAGTGTGTAGAAACGGAGTTGCAGTCCCATATTTACATGGGAGCAAGGAGGACAGCAGGTTGTGTTTAGTTCTGCCTTTCCTCTGTGCTCATCTCACTTCAGATGGTGCTTTGTTCTTGCCACCTTCAGTCAGCAAGCATTTAAGTATATTTAGTGCCACACGTTTTCCTTTACACCTCTCCCTGACGCACTTCCAACAAACACTGGCGCGCTGTGCTTGGCACAGTGAGAGGCTCAGGAACTCGCCAGACAGTTTTGTGCACAATCAGCAATCATCACTTTTCCTTATGAAGCAATAGGGATTTTCCCAGCCAGAAAACCCACAGGCATTTTTTTTTTTCTGTGCTTGGAAGCTTTAGTTTACCTAAGCCTCCCAAGTCTGATATTTGATGTTGATGAGCCATAACTGGTGTAAGCATATGTCCATGGCTCACAGTTTGCCTGAACATCACTGCAGTACAAAGTGATACAGTACTTGCAGCACTGTTGGATACGAGGTCTTAAGAGAAAATGAGGGCTGCTTCATGTTTACTCCTCTGGCAGCCTCCTGAGTGCTTTTCCTTCTCCAGTTCAGTCCAAGATTTTACACATGCAAGCGAATAATTATTTATTCACCAAAATCAGTGTTGCAATTGTAGTGGTAGGGGTTAACACCATTTTTTATAAATGCTTTTAACTTTAACCATATTTTTAGATACAAGAAGGAACTCTATTTCTCTCTGTATGGGATCTTAAATATTAAGATTTTCATTTAAATAATTCTCTGATGTAAAATTGTATCATTTTCATGGCAATACTTCTATTGGTGTTAATTGACATACACCTAAGGCAACTCCCAAAATACAATTTAAATGCCAATTTTTTATGCCATCATGTAATTTTTCATTCCTCTTTCATTCCACAAAAAATTTGTAACTAGTACTAGCCGATAATAATTTTGCTACTAGATTTAACAGTTAAATTTACAGTTTTAAATGTTTTTTATGACATCCAACTGTACCAAGGTGGCAAGTCTACTGGTAAAACAACAATTTAAGTACTTCATTTACAGTCAAAAACATTTTTTGTCATTCCTCAATCGACAAATTTCAACTGCTTTGTATTGGTACAAACAACTTCTAAAATTACACAGTGAGAACATAACAGTCTCTGTCACTGTGTAATTAAGTCCCTAGAACTGTTCGCTATATATAGAAATACTGTATTATAAAGTGTTAGTTACTGTTAAAAAAATACCAATTACATTTATAGTGAAAACCATTAAATTGATTTATAGCAAAACAGTTAATTCAATGTGTTTGTGCATAAAACTGCTAGTAATGTGACACAAAATGTAGTTTCCATTTTGAACTCTGCAAACTTGGGAAGATTATAAGCAGGAAGATACAATAAAGCTAATGAACATCTGAAAAGCTTATATTCAATAAATTGCTTTACACTTAGAAAATACTTCTGCTGGAGAGACAGTTCACTGGTTTCCATCACAGTGCAATTCTTTGGTGTAATGAGAAATTTTGAAAAGAATTAAGAAGGGTCCGACTCTTCCTGCAAGGGTCCAGCTCAATTATGGGCTGAAATAAATCTTTATTTCCAACTTAGTTTCAAGTGTATTCTAGCGCTTTGCTAATCTTGGTCTCATAAGTGTGGAACACAGGTGGTGTATATCAGTGTTAGATACATTCGCCATCAGCATATTTTAATTTTTGGTATGTCTTTCATAGCTAATAATTTATATGTCAATTTCTTGATAACATATATTCTGAAGTTTAGATGTCGCTATTAAGTATATAGACGTTATTTCAAGGTTCAGTTGAAATGTAAAAGAATTATTTTCCATTTTGTCTATCATCAATACACTATAATAAACAAGTAGTTATTTACAAGTTTGTCTACACTGCATGCACAGAAACAAAGCAATGTGGCATATAAATTTTGCTCGTGGTACAATGAAATTAAGTATAGTCAAAATAATACCATATCATAGCAAAGTAAATCCATACATCCCTTCATTTTAAGTATTTTGTTTTCTTTTAGACCTCATTTGGAAATTTTTTATGTAGAGGGAGAGATTCCTAAGCCTTGTTGTTGCAATCAAGCCCTCATTACATTCGAGGGGAAAGACGACTTTATTTCAGCCTTACCTAGAGTGATTTTAAATCCTTATGTTCCAGAAATGCACCATTTCGTAGCTGCTGTTCTAATAATATTTAAAGCATCAGTGGGTGTATTAGAAAAAAAGATCTGTGAATTGGTGTCTGAATACACATTTTTTATTAATAGACATTATTCTCATTGCTGACAGTGATGACTTCTTGCTTCCTTACA
Organism: Cnemophilus loriae; assembly: GCA_013397755.1. Lineage (NCBI taxonomy): Eukaryota > Metazoa > Chordata > Aves > Passeriformes > Corvidae > Cnemophilus > Cnemophilus loriae. The sequence goes on from VZTF01002009.1 coordinate 925,383, forward strand.
AGTAGGAAAAAGAATCTCCCCCTTCTGTAATAAGAATATAGTAGGACTTCAGTATTTGCAGGCACTACAGCTTGATATTCAGATGATAATGTTCAAGAAGTAAATACTTGGCTGCCTTTATACAAATATTGAGAAGAAATAATGAGGTATTACTGCTATGCTCTCTTTCTAATTTCAAAGGGCACTTTAGTTTTTGAAGCATTTGCTTTATCAACTCGAACTTGCAGAAGACAATCAAGAAATTTGCTGAATAAAGCTCTTCCCATTAGTCCAAATAACTCACCAGAATAAGAAAAAAACCTCAATGATTTACCTGTTTCCCTTTTAATTTCTGATTTGGCATTGTTCTTCCTTCATAACATTGGATACCAAGTAATAAAAACCAATTAAAGACCAGCCCGTAAGTGCAACTTTTGCTTGTGAATCATTGGTATAAACAGAATGAAGGAGGAATAAAAAAAAAAATAAATGTGATTTTGTCCTACACTGGCAATGTACATCACGAACTGTTGAGTGCTGAGAGTTCTCATCTCTTTCTCAAACAGCAAAGGCATAGACCCCCACTGCTCTGGGATGCTGCTGTCCTACAGGCGATTTGAGACAAAGGTGAGTGATTCATTTGGAATCCAGATATTTCTCAACAAAACCTTCAATACTCTGGGACAGAAAGGGTAATTACGAGGAGAGTGATAGGGGCTAACAAGGCCAATACCGCAGCTCATTTCCTTTGGCGATCTCCAGTTTTCAAAACGATTGTCCTAAGTAAGGAAAAACAGGTTGTGGTTGACTTATTGTTATCAGCCATTTTCCTTTAAATATGAGATCAGTTATATATACTGTGTTTTGTGTATTAGCATCATTAATTCAACCAAGCTGGTTGAAAGTGTCTGTACTAAGACGGAAATAAAAACATCATGCTCAGAAGGAGATTAAAACCCAAAGACAATGCAAATTATTACTTTCAGTCAAAATTTGGAATGAATTTTACTAGCTCTAGAATGGTGAAGCACTCTTATTTTTAATTAAAATGAAATCAAGTAATTTCACTTACTTTAAAACTGAGACTGGCAGTAATATAACAACAGTGTCAAGAGTTTATGTTGGCCTTGGCTTAAATCATGCCTCTTTTAAAGCAATGCTTGAGACGTGATCAATTGTCTTGTGTAATTCAACTGTTGCAGGCATCAGATTGCAGCTCAATGAGCACCACACAATCATCTGTTTCTCCTACATTTTCTAGGTACATAAACCATAATTTCACAAAATAGTTTTATTTTTAGCAAAAGAGGAACCAAGCCCCTGGTATTTTACTTTATTGGAAATAAATTTTTCATGTAGTCTTGTCTTTAAGGTACGATGTGGATCGGTCACTGGCTTAAATGATGCATGCAGTTTCAACAATATAACTGAAAATCAGTGTCTCTAGCTATATAAAGTATGGAAAGGTTTACATTTCAGCAAGCTTTATCATATCAATTAATGAGCCTTTTCATGCCTTCTTAACTCTTACTTTACGATAAAGTTTTAAACTAGAAATCACTGTGACAAGTTAATGACCTCGAGTTTAATGTTTAAACTGGGACGTTACTTAGGTCACAGCATGAATGAAAACAAAAATCTTTTTATAAACTTCCTCCCTTTCGGTGCAGGCAGCCTTTCCCATTCTGTGTGTCCATGGGTGTCAGCTGGTCCTTGGCAGGAGAAGACATGTTCTTGCATTCTCGGACTCCATGGTCGTCACCTATAGTGAGCAGAGCAATTAATACAGCACAGCAGCATCGAGCTCCTCACTGGTTACCCAGATTTGTTAATATGCTGCCCCGATGGGCTTGTGATTTCACTCATCAGTTTTACAGTAAAAAAATGGAATTCTTTCAGGCACTATAAATGCCAGCCATAACTGAAACACAAGAGTGTCAACTTCAAAGTGGATCAAAGCTAACTTTTCTGCCTCCTGGTCTCCCCCAGAAAATTCCTGATTTGTGTATGTATGAATGAGCACAAAACTGGAAGACACAAGATTGAACAAAAAAATTTAACCTTTTAGTTTCAGTGAGGGGGAAAAAAAAAGGTGGCTGAAAAGCTAAGGTCTATCCCATGAAGACCAACAATTCAGCATCCCAGAGTCCCATGAGTTCAGGGATTTTTACCTGCATGTATAGTTTTCTGTTGGATATGCTTTTTTCAATGGTAATTTAGATGAAATGGGGAGATTTTCCTCTTCCCAATATCTGAATTCTCCATTCTGTGGGTTCAAAGTGAGATTGTTCACTAGCCATTTTCTTTCTTTTGAGTCATGATCAAGTTGGAGCATCAGTGACATGGTGTCCTCTTCAGATACTGGTGTGTTTATTAGCTTTGGCTCATGCTGCTGTGCCTTGGATGATATCTCCCTGTGCTCTCTGAGCTGTAGCTGTTAGCTGCTGACCCTTGGCAGGGAATGCCTGGTAGTCCATGAGGCAGTCCTGAAGCCCTGCACATATCCTCTCACCGAATCCGTGTGAATGGAGGATGTAGTGAAAGGGGTCTGCACAGCATCACTTCTGAGAAATCACCTCCTCCCACGCTTTCCAAGCCTGAGTCAAATCTCCATGACTCTCCAATCACCCTGATTTCTACACCCATGCTCACTGGCTCCTTTTTGATCTTTGTGCATTTTACTTGCAATCTAATGTCACATAATATTAACAGACTTAATTAACTGAGGAGATGAACTTACTCTCATTCCAGTCAGGAGGAATTTGGCTTTGAGTGAAAAGGGAAGGGATAAGATGAGGTAGGGTCAGAGGTCACCCTGTTTAAAGAAATTTATCTAGGTTCACTTTAAAACCCACATAAATCTTTCTCTCTTCACTTTGGGGATAGACAACTAGAGGAAGTAAAAAACATGACAAAAGATTTGTAGACAGCTTGTCATTTGGAGGCAAAGGTAAAAAGAGCGGAAGCCCCCCCCATTGTGAGATTTTTTTCCCATTTCCATCACTTTCTGTTTTTCTATTCCCCTGTAAGGTGTAGAAGGGAAGAAAAAGCAGCCTGTATTCACATTATAATTAGCACAAACTTGCAAAGTTGAGAGATGTCCAACAGACAGTAAGGACCCTCTTGACAAGTATGTCATAATCACACCGCGGGAGACTCATTCATCACACAGCAAACAACCAAGTGGCTGCAGTTCATGCGCCAGGAGCCCATCACAAGGGCACACCTGCATTTCAGACAGGTTATTGTGGCACACATATCCCTACTGCTTTTGCCCAGGGGGATCTAGTACCTGTATCTACACTCCCATCATGTGGATGGAAGCATAGCTGCCTTGCGATGGGGAAACACACAACCTTTTCCTGGTACGACAGATGCACAGTCGGCCAAAGGTGGGGGAAGACCACGCACCCTAAAGGATACAGTATGGAATGCTCTTCTGAAAATGTTGTCTAGCACAGAACCCATTCCATCACAGTGCCTGGGAGGCTTTTGAAGAAACACACGAGGAGTACATGGAGCATGCAGTGACTCCAGCAATCTGCATCCGGCCTGCAGACTGGGGCATGAACACTTGGAGTACTTTGATCAGATATATTGTTGGGACGGAAAAAAAAAAACAACAAAGAATTGATGTCCTGTAACAGAAAGGATGAAAGACCAATGAAAAACTTATGTTTCAAACCAATCTACTACCACAGCACAGAATTGTCTAGTTTATACTGAGACAGAAATGTCATAGGCAAGGGGGATGCTTTCATTAATTCTCTCATACTCCCTGCACCTTCCAAAGTCTGCACAGTTTATGGACGGCAAAGCTTTTAGTTTATGCAATAATATATTGTTTAATATTTACATAGTACTATTATTTTCATAATAAGAGTATTATTATCCCATTCCACAAAACATCCATCATATTTTGCTCTCACAACGATCAGCTTTCAAATGATAGAAAGCCAAAACACTGCAGCAGCAAAGATAAAGCCCATGATGTGAATGCAGAGGCACTTCGCCATCAAGCATTTGTGAGTACGTAGTATGTGGCATTTGAAGAATCTTTTGGCATACTATTCACAAAAAAAACCACAGAAACTTGAGAGATGGAAGTTTAAAATTATGTGAAAAAGACCTGATTTATCACTCCAGGCTGGTTTCTGAATGCTGTTCAATTTTCATCTGTTTATGATATATTTAATAGCTATGACTAAAATAATAATACAGAAAAACTACAGACTATTATACTAAATTTTTCTTGTAGATATCCATGGATAACCTCATTATGAAACAGCAAGAGCATGACATTTACTATGAAAATAATACTATGTTGATAAGACTACTATAACTTTTTTGCTTTGATTTTGCCTTTAGAACTTGACTAAAGATGCAGTCCCTTTCCTGAAACACACTCCTATTTGCACCAAGCATATTTATGTCCATGAGCATCTGGCAGTGCTGGTGGTCAAGGAGCTGTGGAAACTGCTGCTGTCTGTGAAATTTTTCCTCAGAACTTCTTGTTGCTTAAAAAAGTTTTGGCCTTGTCACATGTTTTCAAGGCCACTGCAGGACAGCACTAGTACGTACTACTGAAGTCTGCCAGGGGAAGATGCTGATTACTGGAAAAAGGAGATGTTTTCTTGATATGGGAGTGATGTGGAGGGGAGAGGGAGCTAAGGGTCATGGTTTAGCACAAAAATGGCTGCCAGGCTTACAATGGCAAGTACTGAGGAGCTCCTGGGTATGATCACATAGGTATTTCTTTTTCTGACAGGATATCTATGATGTAATTACACTTCCTTTGACACTAGCTCTTTTATTGGAACTGGAATTTTTCCTCTTTCTGATTTAACTAGGAAATTTGTTCCTAAGAATCACTTACTTTTTTTAAAGGAAAGAATAAGTTATCTAAAGGTAAAATCTCTTTAACCAGGGAGAGTGAGTTGTTCATGCACTGTTTCTCTATCTTCTGCTACTACATGTTCTCTGTTTCATTCACTAGAAGAATGGGGTGGTGGAGCCAAGAAAAGACAAAAGCCCAACCCAAACAGAAGAAGGAAATGCTTATTCCTGGCTTTCCTCCCTCCAGATTTAAAACATACAATCCTTTTGTAGTGTGAAAAGAAAATACTATATTTTGTCAATAAGCAGTTATGAAGGAGAATAACCAGTTAGCTTTATATTTATTCTGATGGATTCAGCTCTGAGCCAGAAGGAACACACTCAGAAATAATAACTGCTCCCCCTATGTAGGTCTAGTGAGCACTCAAAATGCTAAGAAAAATCAACACGTCTTACTTGTTCATCGAAATTCGGGCCTTCTGTCTCACAGACTATCTTGGGTTACACTGCAAGGTGGAACCAAAAGTAGGTATTCTACTACCATCAACATGAGCTGTTAAAACGGGTGGAGCAGTGTTCTTTATCTTCTCCATGACTCAGCCCCGATAAATCCCTCCGGAGAAGCAGCAGCCACCTTGGGGGAGACCATCTCTGCTAACGGGCCATCAAGGTCTCCCAGAATCACTCATAGAATTACATCATCCCACTGTGAGATGCCCCGCCCTGGGGGAGGAACCCGACATTACTGCCTGTCACAGTTTAATTGGACTGCTACCACCACCCTGACCAACAGGGTATCGGGTAGTATTCTGACTGTCAGTTTAAGCCAGAGTTTCTGTACTATTGCCTTTATTGTAATTTTCCTATTAAATTGTAGTTCTGACTCAGAATCTCTTGCAAGATATTTGTGTGGAGTTAATTCCTCCCACTTCAAACCATTACACAGACTTATCCACTGGAGCTGAAATTAGGAAAACCAATCCTTCTGCAGACCTGACAGGAGGAAAGAATCAGCAGTGCAAAGGGAGCACCACAGCACTGACAGGAAACGCTCAAGGTCTGCAACTTCACTTTTTACTTCTTTGAAAGATTTGTATTATATGTTTTGAACTTTCCTACTTGCTGATGTAGGGCCCACTGCCATCACAGAAACACTAAAAAAATTGCTCTAAAACTGGCAGGAGGGTGCTTTGGCGATAACGGTGAGCTTTTTGTAAAAGTGGTCTTGTTTCTCCTCAGCTGAGACCCAATTCCTAACGAACGCATACATACACAGTAAGAGCATATGGCAGAAATTTTGCAGGTGCAGTGGGCCAGAACCATAAATGTGGAACAGAAAAAAGAAAGACTGTCTCGCTCACCTTCCATGAACAGCAGCACTTTTGTCGTTTCCCCGTGCCCTAAATAGACTGGATTCAGTAGCTTTGAATTCATGACATTCTTTCTCACACTGATCTCCAGCTCATAATAAACTAGTAGCTTAGCAGTCTTTTTTTTCCCCTTTTCCTTTTCCTTTTTTTTTTTTTTTTTTTTTTTAAATTGGCTAGGAAGGCAGGCAAGCTTTACAACCAAAGCAATCAATTTCAAGCTGCCGAACCCAATCAGGCTGATTTGAGAGTGACCCTTTAAATTGAGTGTGAAATTGGGAGATGGAGCTCCCCTTTCCTGCTCCAGAGCTGGTGGAGAAACCATCACTTCCTTTTGTAAGTGGGTGCAGTAATAGTTGTGCTGTTCTTGCAGGCATTATGTGCTAACAAAACTATGTGTGCCTGGTTCTGTAGCAGGTTACAGGGGAAAAACAAAGAGAAGGCCATCTGGCTCCACCAGTTTGTGTGTATAATGTCCAGATACTAATGCTTAATGCACTTGTAAACCTAAGTTGTCTCTCTCTCTCGGGGTCTGATTTTAATTTGGGTAATATTCCCGTTAATAATAACATCTAATTACAACATCCATTAAAAGTTAGTAACATTAATTTAACAGGGAGAAAATCTAATAGAGTTCTTAGAGCGGTATTGGCATTTTTCCATTAAATTAATGTTACAAACTTTTAAAAGGATGTCTTAAATAGGCATCGTTAGTGGTGGGAATATTAAACAAATTAAACTCAGGCCTTTAATATGAGGTGGGAGCCTATTTATGAATCCAAGCAAAGGTGTCTGCTATGCCTTTCAACCCATTTAAAATGTTCAACAGGAAGCATAAGGCTGTGCAAAATTTGCAGTACCTAAGTTTCCTTCTAGTAAAGGCTGAAATGAATGACTTTTTTTTTTACAGTATCTCTTTGGCTGGCCGTGTGGTCTGCACATTCCTTGCTTGCCTGCTGCTGTTCTTTCTTTCCAACAATGATGTTCCGGCCTATTAATTTCCCTCCTTTTTGTTATTTTGGTTTGTTTGTTTGTTTGGCTTGTTTGTTCCTTTGTTCAAAGAAGGTGATCATGAAACCAAAGGATGACCAGTTCACCTGCTTCTAGGCAGAGGCCTTGATAGTTTTGAAAGAGACTCACATATTTGTCTGAAGAGGGAGAAATTGTATCAGAGATGTATAGGTTTTGAAAGGCATGTTTTTGTCTAAATCCGGACCTCATCTACAGTGGGCAGCATCTACAGTTTAAACATGAGCCTGCTCAGATGGTGGAAGCGAGCTGTTAAGGGATTAATTTTTTAAAGATGATTCTTAGTTTACAGGCTGACTAGGGACAGAACTTTTTATAAGGCAAACATTGGATTAGACAGATTATATTCCCCTTGGGGTGAGGACAAAAGGAAGAGCTACGTGTGAGAGAAGTTAGTCAGATGCTTAATGTAATACTGGAAGAGGATCAGCAAGGGACTGGCTTCATTTTGTGCCCCATGTACAACACAAGCTTCTAGCAGTCTATTGTTAATGCTTCGATAATACAACAAAATTTAATAAAGCAGCAGTGACAGCAAAACTAGCAGAGCAGTGCAGTGCAGTGCGGTCAGATTTCGCAGGCTTTAATAATGCATGGCTTCAAATTTTTAGCCAGCACTTTGCCGCTGCAAGACTTTCCAAGCAGACATCAGCAAACACACCATTTTCAGAGTACCTGGAATAGATACCAGGATGGGATTTAGATGTGAGCAGTGTTTGACATCTCTGGACTTTTGCAGCCCTTCTGACTACACACTGCTAGAAACTTATTAAATCCATTTTTAGAAGGGTGTGAACTAATGTAAGTACTGAAATAGGCATGCACTCAAGCTTACAAATCCCCGCAATTCATTGTATCATTCACCATGCAAAACGCTAAATTTGTGAAATATTTTTTTGTTTACCTTGCTATATGGACACCCTTCTCTTACTTGTATGTTTGTCTGCCACACCAGATTTCAGCTTGTGATGCCCAGCTGCTGGGAAAACCCCATGGACTCCTTCTGTCTCCTGTCTGGGCACCAGAACCATTTTCCCACAGTACAATGTGCAACTAATGAAGTAGTGAAAGAACCATAGGTTAACAAATAGCTTATAATCTTGCTGAAAAATGCATGCTGGGTGGCCCCATGATAAAAAGCTACCCTAGCCAGCTATTAGCCCTCTCTAACCTGGTGTGGGCAGGATGGTAGGATCCTTTCCCAGAGTTGAACTGTGCAGATCCCAGAGACAGGATATGAACCTCCTTGCACCCATATCATCAGTCTTCAGGGCTCATTATCACTACTTAACAGTGTATCTGAATTTTGCTCTTTTTCAGACAGTCCCAGGGTGATCTCCTGCATACACACATGGCTGGCACACACAGCTTTCCAGCTAACAAATAGTTCTTGCCTGGAAACTTGGTCCTTATGAAGCAGAGGCAGCATTTCATTGTCACTCTGAGTGCATTTTGCTTGTGAATTCCACACATCAAACATAAAAAAAATCCCCAAGACAACAACAGCCTCCAAACCCTGTTGACTTCAGTGTTTAATGCAATAAATAATGGTGATGGGAGAGTTGACTGCAATTTGAATGGCCATTTCTGTGAGTCAAGTTTTTCATGTCTCAGACAGCAACAGCATTTGGACTAGTTATAAATAAAAATAATTTAAAAGAGAATACAAAAAAGTATAATTAGTGCTTTATTATTGATTATTAGCTATCTATTATTTTTATACTATTATTTAAGGAGTATTAAAATGCTATTTTCATGCTGAAATATGGGAGCGAGGAAAACGTAGGAAAAAACAAATACAGATAAAATCATGTTTTGATTCTGGTTAGTAAATTTAATGACAAATTGTAACAAACAAGCTTGAGGTTTTTTGGTTTGGTTTGGTTTCTTGGTTGTTTTTGTTGTTTTGGTTCGTTTTTTTTGTTTGTTTTTTTTGTTTGTTTGTTAGTTTTTGTTGTTGTTGTTGATGTTGTTGTTTTTTTAATCCTTGGGTATCTATTTAGCTACACTTTTGAGCTCAGATGAGAAAAAAGGTTTTACATTACCCAAATGATAAAATACTCCAGCATCCAAGTAGTTTAGTGATACTGTTTGAAAGAAGAAAAAAGTCTAGTATGCCATTAAGCAGATTGGTTTTCCTCTTTTGTTCCACAATAAGCTGTTAGTTGGGAAAATATACAGCTATTTGTATCATCCTGCAGCCAGTAGTATAAGCTGCAATAATATAGTGTAAATTTATAACTAATACAGACTTACAAGCAGACTGTAGAGATGTATGTTGCCTAAAGCAATTAGGTTATTATTGTAGTGGTATTAGAATAAATTCAATTAAAATGTTAAGGTTGGGTTTTTTTAAACAAGAATATTTTGCCTTCTCCTAATATCCCTCAATATATTTTACTTAGAATATATTAGTTAAACTAAATCATCAGATGATTTTATGCTAACAATTTTAAATATTCAAGACTGAAAAAGAAAAGCATTTAGAGCCATTGTAAGGGCTGTGGTTTGCTTTTATACTTTCCCCTGTTATATCCAGACACTAACTAAAAATGATTCAGCAAAGGATAGGTCTATGTGCATGTTGCATGCCTTCACATATGGCTTCAGCATGCCCATGAAACATAAAGAATAATGGATAAAATCCTTAAGACCATACAGTAAACAACCAACTGTACTGTCCTCCCTAACACAGGTCTTTCACAGCGAAGTAGAGGCATTCTTACGGCACCTCCACAACAGGGATTGGTTCAATCAATAGGGATAAGCTACTGTTAATTAGTCTGATCTACTTTAATAACTTTATTCAGAAGGAAGGATGGGGGAAGGCTAGGGGAAACTTCCCTGCTGTCAGTATTATACCCCATAGAGGGGCCTTATATCAGCAATTCAGTGGGAGGAAGTCATGTGGAAGCATTTCTGTATTGTTCCCATGAGCATTCATCTCCTAATTTGCATTAAACTAGTAGGCAGTCGACACTGGTTTGGGTCCATACCTGTAAATCTTCTATTATGAGATGAAAGTATTAAAGTGTGGCTCTCAGACAAACTCGCTTCCTCCTCAGGTTGAACAAAAGTGATCTCTAATGCAAATAAGATTAGCTGTAGTGTTTGGGAGGGGGAGGGGGGATGCTCTTGATGCGTTTTTGTTTTTAAACTGGAAACTTGTTTTGTGGAAAATTATCCATTCACCTTCAGTGTTTACCTAAAGACTTCAGTCACCTCAACCCCTTTGCCAAAAGAAGCCTCAAAACACGGAAACCCCCTCCACTGCACACACACACACACCCACCCCCACACCCCTCCACCCCTACACACACCCCCTGACCTGCAGCAAAGCAGAATTCCCACAAACATTTCCATCGAAGGGGCAAATTCTCCATTTGTATAACTCAGTGCCCTACTGAGTTCTAGAGGGTTACTACTAATTATTTGGTGTGCAGTGCTGGCCCAAATGTTCCCCTGTTAAGGCGGTGTTTAGTTTTCACAGCCAGATTTATACCTGTATATTCCTCAGAAACGAATCAGTCAGACCAAATCAATTATCTTGTTCTCTCTATTTCTTGTGGTGCTATCTCCATATGTGTTTGTGCATTTTCTATCTCTCCATCTATCTATAATTATACCACTAGAGCTTGGCTTGGAGGGCAATAGCAGTAAACTATTGTTCAAAGGAGATTGCAAATTGCTTGGAGCAGGGAACTGTCTTCTTAATTAGTCTGGAAAACATCATGCACACTTATGGCACTATAGGAATAATAAATAATAATAAAAATAGTTCCTGAATGTGAGTTCATATTGCCCAAAGGCAAAGACTGGGCAGCTGTTGGAAAGATGATGGTTCCCAGCAATAAATATGGGTGGATTAAGCATCAGCTCCAGGAAAGGATCTTGTCAAGCCGCGGATTTCTTCCCAACCTGATACCTGACAGTGCATCTACTTCAGGTATATTCACTGGAGATATTTTCTCTGATAGGGTATAAAGTTCACTCTGCTTTTAAATGACAAGGTAAAAAGAGAGAAGTAATAAGGTAACTTCCCAGGACGAGCTGAGCAGCCTGCTGCAGAAGTGTCCTTTCTCTGACCTTTATAGGCTTCTTTTTTTTTTTTTTTNAAGTGTGCAAAGACAATCCAGCAAGACTGCTCTTCAAGCCCAGCAATATAGTGACAGCCTTTGGAAACAGTTGTGCAAGGAGACTGACAGATTCATCAGGTGCGCCCCTGCTGCAGGTCTGCCTTCACTGAAATGGTTTAAGCTTTTTTACAGCTGCTTAACCTAGGGGAGAAAGGGAGGGGACAGAGAGAGGCTGGGAATTTCGTTATCAGGGGCTGCAACACTGCTCTGCTCTGCTCTCCCGTGAGAATACTCCTGGAGTCCGATCTGTTTAGTAATGCAAGAGATAGCTTGCCTATTAAGGGCAAACAAAGGCTATAGAAAAAAAAATAACCTGCCTGAATACAGCTTATTTGGTGGAATCTACGCTTTTCTGTAAATGAATTAAATTGCTAGATAGTGAAGTGATGTATCTCAGCAAGACCCATTCATTGGAAACCAGCAATGAACATAAACTTTAGAGTCAAATCTTGCAGACCATATTTTGTGATTACTTAGGCAAAGCTTCCAGCAACTTAAATGGAAGTTTTGCCCAAGGAGAAACTGTTAGATTTGGTACCCCATGAGATGGTAAAGCCCACATGCAAAGCTTTACAGTTTCCTTGGGTTTTTTTCTATCTAGAAGTATTCCATAAGTGCTTTTGGGGGGAAAAAAAAAAAAAAAAAAAGAAAAGTTTTATTTTTCAATGGAGGTAAATTCATGTAGGATACCTTAGACATTTGATTCATCCCTGACAACCTGTGTAGTGTAGGTAAAGCGTAGAGTCTGTGGGTTGAGATAGCAAATCTGCCTTTACCTTTAGCAAAGATCTGAATTTTATCCCTTTATCTGAATTAGATTTCAGAAATGGCTGCATGTCTGCCTGTCTGCCGAAATCCACAACTGATTCCCATAGTGTGCTGCTGCAATTCCCCATGGCCCACAGAAGCTGACAAGACCCACTTCTTTTTTTACCTTTGCAAGGTACTATGACCAATAACAGTAGCCAAAATACTGTCAGGAACACTGCTGCCAGGAGGAGACACACTTGGGACCATACTAGTCTTTAATCTTCCCAGAACATAACACTTTTTTTTTTTTTTTATTCCCTTGGATTTTGCTCTTTTGCTGTTGTTTTTCCCTCATGTACTTTTTTCCCCCAATGTTATGGGAAGTACAGTGCCTTTATGGCAGCCAAAGCTTACCTTTTGGGTACAAATGCAAGTTCCTTTTGTCTAGATCCACAGGAATTAAGATTTAGATCATGTTATATTTCCTAGTATTACTGACCTGCCCTAAGGCCTTCCAAGGACATGTGCTCAAATTTACCAGTATCCTTTTTTCCCCCATCTATATCTTAATTGCTGCAGTATTGCTACAGAAGTCTGTACAAGTCAAAAGGATTGAAAACTGAGAGGGGTGGAAGAAAAATTCAGAACTAACATAAGGAAAATCTATTCTTTCAGAAGTCTGCAGTTATTCTCCTGGAAGGTGTTAGCTTAGACCCTAATCAAAAAAAGAAAAAGAGAAATTTTTACAACAGTCTAGATCTAGAGGGTGCAAAGTACACTCAAAGAAACAAGAGGCAATTTCAGTTACCAATGCATCTCGCAAACAGTATGATTATCCTTACTGCAAAGAGTTTGTAACTGTTTTACAAGAAGGGGAACAAGTGACTGAAGATGGAGATCTGGGAGACAAGAGTTTCTTAAACTCTGTCTTTCTCAATGCGGTAAAAAATCTTCCATGTGAGATTAATCCTTGTTCGAAAGCACCGTACCTTCATGTAAGTAGTTTGTATATATTTGAAAGCAAAACTGCAAAGCTGAAGAATTCCATCACTTCTACACAACATTCTAGAAATGCAAAATGAGCAAGAAATGAGATGTAAAAATTCCAGACCCTCTGTTAAACACACCATTTTTTCAAGCTGCTATAGACTGCTAAAGACTGAATTCTAATACTAAAATCTGGATCAACAGCTGATGCACTAACATATAGCTAAACCAGTAATTAATACTGTTATCATGTTTATTATTTTGACTGCAGCCTTTTCTGTATGGAAAACACTAATTGTTTATCTGTGCTTATATTTTGGCAGCAAAAGTCCTGTCAGTCTTACTGCTATTATTAAGGAATAATTTCTGACAGCAGTTTCTGTATGGTGTTTTGGGAGGTAGATGCTACCTTGACAATAAACTGAATACTAGTACTAATACTAATATTAATACTAAGACTAATACTAACAACAATAATAATAATAACAACAACAATAATAATAAAACCCAAGAATAACAATCATGAATATGATGATAATGATCATCATCATCTATATGATATGCGATTAAAGTCATAATAGCAATAAATATTATATATTATTGGTAAAAAGAAGAAGCCAGCAGCCTGACTGAAGAATAAGAGTTAGGTACTTTTTTTTACTTGTACTTTTTTACTACTTAGAAATGCACTTATAAAGTAAGCACTCTGTCTGAATGAAGGACAGATACAGGGCACCACCAAGCAAGACGTACCAAAGTTCACCAAGCTACATCAAGACAAACCTAGAAGTTTTGTGATTGCATTGCAAAATTCAGTATATTCAGAGCTCCTTTTATGAAAAATAACTCCTTCTTTTCTGGAAAGTAATTAGGAAGACAAAGCATCAAAACAGATTTCTCAATCAATACTGGAAATCAGTGCTATGAGTATGATAAAGAGCTAAAATGCTAGTTTCGTGTTACCAATATGTAATACTCAGTGGCATCTAATTTTTATTTTCTGAACAGCCAGATTATTGTCACCCATTTGTTGAAAAATCAAGATCATACGTTCTCAGCCCTTTTTAGTCACACTGAAGACAATGCCACCCTTCCCTGCCACCTTGCTTCAAATATTACATGTTTTACGTGACATAAACTAACCACTCCATATTTTAATAAAAAAGAAAGGGAATACAAGTCACATAAGTCAGATAAACATTTCTTGTCCCTTATATTGGAAATTAGGTATATATATTATATATTTGCATTATTTAGCTCTTCAAGGAAAATTCCTTGAAATTACGATTTTTTAAATCCAGATATAGGCTTCACAGTCAATTTCAGTTAACTGAGACTGATTTTTGCAAGAAAAAACAGCAAATGTGGCCAATTTTGCAACAATCATTAGTACTGTCCTTCTTCTACATAAATGCATAGAACCAAGTGCTCTGCTGAGTGGTCTCAGAAAGGTCATTGAGGGCAAAGGATGATATAAACAGTCTCCTTAAAAGCATGGCAAATCAATCATAATTAAAGCTTGGAGGTACTTCCTGCACACAAAGACCCTGGAGGGAAAGATCACAGGGAGGGATCACAAGACAACGTGCAGCTATAGGAGAAAACAGGTTTCCTCACTCCAGGCTTCCCTTTTGGTTGATGAGTTTGTGCTCTCCCTACAGCGAGAGAGATGTGGGAAATCCCACCTTGCACATACAAAAGGGATCAGGTCTGAGACAGAGCTGAGAAGGTGCAGTGGATAGAAACTGTGGATAGAAACTGCAGTGGATAGAAAACTCTTCAGAAAAACGGTTTTCAAGCACTTACCTTTGCACATAAGCAACTATAAATGCCAATTGAACACCTATGTCCCTTGTCAAGGCCCTGGCCACCTCTCCCGATATTTCACAGGCAGCTATCATTACCATCTACAAAAACCACCCTGAAGCTAACTGGAACCTCCAAGGAGAAGGCTGCGTTTTAGAGACAATTTCTAAAGTATTTAGGCACAGAAGGTGAAAGGTGTAGGCATTTATTGACCAGAAAATCTACAGTTTTGAAACATCTGCAGAGGGCACCTAAGCCAGTCTTTAACTCATGTGTTAGTATCTTTACCCGAAACTGAAAGAATTGCAGGTTACGGAACTGAATTTCCCTCTTGTACACTGTGCAGTGAGAGTTATTTAATTAGAGAAGAAAAAGTGGACACCCTTTTCTTTTCTCTTCTCTCTTTTCTAGTCCAGCAAGAATATCTTCTGGACTAAGCCCTGTGGTACAATGCCCATCTTGTGCATCTTCCTCAGTCTCACAAAACAGAGAAACATGCACATATCTAAAGCTGTCAACAGCTGTGTATGCCCAGAAACAGACCCTTCAGCACATGGCATGTGTTTTTGGCATCCCCAAGGTCATATGGCAGTCAGACTGGGTGTAAGGGAAGACTTAATTTGAATTAAGCTATTGCTTACACAAAGAATGCAACACAAACACCTGAAATCCAAACGTTTGAATACGTGATGGTCCTTCACTGCAGATCATCAGTGAAGATTTATTGCAGGACCAAAGCCACAGACTTGATTTGTTAGACAAAATCAACAGTTTCTGTGTAGATTAGACAAGAGAGAAAAGCACAGCCAATGCTACAGAACTAGTTTTAAAGTTGTGGTCACTATAGGTCAACTATTTAAAACTTCTTTTACAGAAAATTTAATTTGTGTCTGATATTAAACATTCAAATGCAGAACATGTGATTCATGGTGTGAATCTAGGTGTTTACTAGAGGCAGAAGTCCAGGGGCCTATTGCAGTAGGCACACCAGACTTAGCGACTTATTGACAATTAGCCTGTGTCAACTTCACCTTACAGTCCTGAGTGTTGAACTGATAGTGACCAGTTTGGTAATACAGCACCTGAGGTGGTATACACCACCCTTAACCTTCACCCTCCTCCACTCAAATCCACCACAATCTGTATTGAAGTTGTTGACAGAATCTGCACCCCTGCCTTTGCATCAGGACTCACCTTCATTAGTGAACAAGTAGTGAGGCAAGTATCTGGAGTATCTCTGTTGCAGAAGAAAACAACAGCTGTGCCAGTGGATAGCTGGAGTTGCCTCTTCACCAGACAGAGACTGATGTGATGATGGCCAGCATTACTTCAAAACTGTGGATTTCCATGAACTATTTCTGTGCTCTCTCTCAGTATGATCATGGACTGAAACAAAGATTTTTGCTTCAGCAAGGTTTACCCTAATGTGATTATTTTTCAATAGCTACAGCAATAATGCATCATAGAAAACAAACAAACAAAAAGAGTGTGTGTTTGGCACAATAGAATTAACATTTCTCACATAGCAGTTACCATACTATATACTCCTGATTCTGGTGGCACTTTTTTCTATGAGCTCCACTTTGAATTCAACGATGGCACTGAGTGTATCTCACAAAAGAAGCCTAGCTCCACTCAGATTCTGAACAAGAATGCGTTTACTATGTAACAAACCCAATGCATGCATAACCAATTTAAATGCAATTTAAATACTATTATGGGGGTGAAGCACAATTAATTTTAAAATCATATTTAAGTGTTTTTTAGTTTGTGATCTCCTGCCTCATTTAACGTGAAGAGAACACCACTAAATCATTTACTTTGCACATAGGGGAAGCTTACTTTCTGCTCAAGTGTTCAACGTTTTTATTCCTTTTTGTTTTCTTTTTTAAACCAGAAGATTTTCCTCTATTGCCGCGATTACATTGTAAACTTTTTAAAAGCCTCTGTTCACAAAAGAATCATGCAGGAATGCTGAAGCTTTCACTCACTTCAATTTAGCAGGTTTTTCAAATTTTTCTAGTTTGAAACATGATGAAACAAATAAGTGACACACGTTCAGTGTTCTGTGCTTATAAGGCATATAAACATTTTGGTTTGTACACATAACGGCAGATCTCAAGAAACTGAAATAAATCCAGCCAGTGAATTTAAAGGAGATTTGCCAGTCATGAATGGTAACAGATCATGGCGCATGGTGGTCTCAGGTATGTGATGATGTATCGTTACAACACAGACACATAAATGGAATTAGTGGCTGTAAACATGTGTGAGTCGAAAGGTTACAATTACACAGCAGAAGCCTTAACATTCATTTACACAAGTGTGTAGCATAGCACCAGCCAGTACTTAAGACTTGATAAAAAGCACATAAGTGTATCTACAACTTGCCATCTAAGCTAGTGTTCAACTACGAAGAAAATCAAGCACAAACATTTAGATTTTCTTAGAACAAGATAAGCTCTTTTCTGGTTTGGGTCCTCAGGTCTTTTCCTGAGGTTAAAAACCATGGGACAGATTAAAAGATATGGTACATGATGAGCAGCTGCTAGTTTTTGTTGCATTGTAGTTCACATCTCTCTAAAAAATTTATCAGACATAATGTTTTTTTGTGAAAATAGCTAATCTTACCATCAGACATAGAAAATAAGGTAGGACTTTCTCACGCTTGGAGGACATGCTGGGACGAGGGCCCCATAGGGCACAGACTGACAATTTAGGTGCATATGGATGACTCAATATAGTTTCAGAGAGGGATGCTTGTGCCAACTCTGGACAAAGAATTTCTCAGGTGGATAAACTAATCCAGAAAAAAATGCCATTCAAATATAATCATATCCAAACTAGATCTGATATCTCACATTCCAATGTGCAACACAGCAGATATCATTCAATACATGCTTTTAGAGTGGTTAGCACAAAAAAAGCCAAGCAAGCTTCAGTTGCAGAGATCTTGCAAATGACAACAGGATCTCAGAATTAGTACTGCAGTTTTCTTGCATAGTACATACTCAGAGTAGTGCCTCAAAAACCAGTGCCACTACTTGAGCCCAGATCATTCACTTGAAGTAACTTGGGTTATCTAAAGTAATGAATCTATATTTTTCTCAGAACAGTTCAACACTATTCTGCCTAACAGGACACAGATCCCATGGGCAGACCTTGCACATATCCCTCTCTATTCCTGAGCCATGTGAGGAATGAAAGAGAGTGGTAAGAAGGGTCCTAGCACTGTGGGTCCTACCTGGCAGGAGTATTGGCCTATACTCATATGTTGTACCTCTAAAGGTGTCAACATCTGTTTCTCAATAAATATGCCATTGTAGGTAAAATAAAATTTAACATTTCCCCCCCCCCCAAAACTCAACACAAAACCTGCTCCAACCAAACAGACAAATACTTCCACTCATTCTTTTCAGAGGATTTCTACTCAACAGCACAGAAGACAAGATTCATCCCCTGTAAAAGTTTAGAGACAGATTGGTTCCTTTTGTCTGTAGCACAGAGCTTACTGGGAATATTAAGAGCAATTCAAAGCTATTGTCTTGAACTGCTGTTAAACAGTCAGACACTCAAGATCCTCATGCACAGGCACAAATACCTGCAGATAAGAGCAATCCACCTTCTGCTTGCATTCATTTCTTTGCATGATATATATACACGGCATTGAAGAAACCTCTTTGAAAATGAAGACATCGACCTCGCTTGACCCTGCTCCAGTTCAGTCTTTCTACTGGCTTTGGGAGAACCAGCATTCCCTCCATGGTATTACTCAAGTTCACTCACTATGGCTCAGTGAATTGTCTTATTCGTCCTTTCTCTAAATAGTTACACACAATTTAGAAGTAATGTGGAGGATTTTAACTGTGCTTTACACTCCCTCAGCGTATGTCCCCACCATTTCATTTACTAAGTAGGTTTAGGCTCAGTACTTTGGTTAAACAGCCAAGGAAATCCTTGCTGCTGCAAGAAGCAGAGATGACGATCCATGAGGTGGCCTTCTTTCCTCCCAGCAGGTCTGAGTGACAGACCTGCAGAAGTTTGCTCTTTTACAGATGAAATCCAAGTTTAAAGAGGATGCATTCATTCCCAAGGCCCTCGAAACGTGCCTCAGGGTGTTAATCTCCAAACTCCAGCCTGGGTGGTTACACTGTGCCTGCTGAAATTCTCTCTGAGTCTCAATTGGATATGTCACTCTTCCAGCTCCTAAAAACTGCTGAGCAATGTTGTTAATGCATTTCAATGGGAGTGGTACATTTCAGTAGTGCTTAAAATATCTTCTGTATTCCTCGCAGAAAGAGGAGAAATTTCAGGATTCAATTTTAAGCAGGATATGTAGCATCTTTTCCTTGGGCCTCCACGTTTATTAAGGCTGAGGTTTGTTGTTTGATTGCAACAGTGCATAACCCTATTTAAGAAGTCTGCAATCACCAGGAATACCAGATCCTTATTTCTGCCCACTGGCTCCAGTGGCCACGGTGCTCTGTCACATGGAGAAGTTGCTCGAGGAATACGTCTACCCAAAAAAGAGATGATTTCCTCTTCTGTAGATTACTAGTTGGGCGAGTACTGAGCCAACAGTTGTGCTGACACAACATACAGGCAATTATGGCGTTCATTGCAGAGAGAATGCTTAAATCATCCTTTCTACCAGAGAAATGCCATGTAACTTAGCCCTAAGCATGCTAGTGCAGGAAAGAGGAAAGACTGATCCTCCAAGGAGAACATCTGTGAGAAGTCTTTCAGAAAGAATGGATTTTGATCACCTAATTGAGCAATTTAATGAAATATTCACCATTTGAATGCCTCTAGTTATAGCCTCCTGCATGTATGTTTAAAGGACAAAATACTTTGACTGGAACAGGTCGAGTTAGAGTCTGTCCTTGGAGCAGTGACAACGTGAACCTGTTTTCTCCCCTCACGAGGGTAAGGGCTCTGGTGACACATCTCCTTCTAGAAACAATAACTAACTTGGCAAAGTTCATAGTTAAACTGATGGTAGCACAGATACTTGCAATAGTCAACACTTGTTGCCATTACAGGTGTGTACTGAATTCAGACCATGGAAATGAGAAAAGTCATATGAACATCCCCGTGGTCCGTACTGAGTCAGTGGTTTGCTTAAAAATCATCGTATGACTTGGGCCTTTAGGCCATGACTGCCTAAAGGACAAATGATCTTTTTAACTTCAGAGGTCCACAAATACAAGGTCTAATTCAAACACAATCTTCTATATTTGACTTCATGACAAGCATAATAACTTTTCATCCAGCTCAGTAACTACATGCAGAATTTTATAGCAGCTGAAGTGACCTGCTCTGCAACATTGCAGGTTTTGGGACACTTATATGTGAATTTATTACATATTCCTTGCAGTAATACTTTGACTTGGAGGATTGTGTTAAATTTTCACGTCAAAGTATACTGGTCCTTTTTGAAATAGATTTAAATGTTAAATAGTCTCAGGAATTCATTCCTTTGTACTAATTCCTTCCTCAAGTACTCATTCCTTTTCAGTTCAAGATGGATTATCCAAATTGATCATACCACTAAAAAAGTCATTAAAAGTTTCACATTTATGATGCATTGTGTCAAGCAAGGTCATGATTTAATGTAAGTTGATGTATCATAAATTAAGAAGCTTAGGAAACAAACTCTTAAAGGCCAAGGAAAGCATATATTAAAAATATAGTCTGCAGTGATTTAAGCACAAAATCTATTGTCCAACAGTGTACATGGATGTAAGTGTAACTGTAAACTAGAAGTATGTGCAGTACTGCAGAAAGGAGAATTGCCAAAACAGAGAGAAACTACAAGTAAAATAGAATAAAAAAGGGAAAATAGACATGTAATGACATTATAACTGGAAATTGATTATCCTACTCTGGGCTTTTCAAAATGCACAGTGCTGTAATCTTGCAGGAAATCTGCTTCGTTTCAAATTATCACGTCGAATAAAGGGTGAAAAAGTAACATTTGAAAATATACTAGAAATGGGGACAGTGGCAGGAAAGAATGAGGGAAAGTGAAACAGTAATAACAGCAGAGCATTTCAATGTTATATAGGATACAACAGTGGAATACACTGTTATAGAAAGTGATAGGAAGTTTTTGCAATCTGAGTGCAGAAAAGGCAGAATCCTGGATTGTAAATGTGTATGACTCTTTTTTAAAGAAAGGGGAAAAGTAGTGATACCATAATACTCTATAAAATAAGCAAATAATGTCTGTGTTGCGTTTTCTAAATGTATTTAAAAGTTCTAACTAGAAGCAAACATTTTAAAATTTGAGGTTCTGCATGAATTTCAGCTAAAAGCTTTATAAGCATTGGCTAAGGAATCACAAGAATTAGCAATACAGACTTAGTAAATTTGGGCACACTGGGGAGCAAAATAATGCTATCAGGTTTTTAAATAAAGAGTAAACCTGGAAGAAGAAAAAAACAAAATACTGAAAAAGATCTGGAGATCATATTAGACAATTGTTGGCCGTAATAGAGATATTGTCTGCTCAGCTGCATGAATCCCATGGTAAATGCAAATCCCCAGTGTAAAACACTGAGAAAACGAGAGGTGAAACATATAAGCTTTAATCACAAGTGGGCAAGGGATATTACTTATATTTTGGCAGGGCATTACCAACATATTCTGCTAAATACACTTCAAAAGTACCCTGATCAATCTGAAAGAGTTCATAAAAGTGTCATAAAATGACTTAAGGCCTGGAAAACAAATTCAGGCTATTCCACACTGATTTTAAACAAGAAGGATGGTTAATTAATAAAATACCCATAATCTCTGTGATGCAAGTGAGCTTTTGAATCTTCCATCAACTCAAATTGCAAGCAGTTCCCTAAATTAGTATCAGGTTAATTGTTGGCACAGAAGTTACTTCTGTGATGTGCTGAATGCAGATGGATCACCCTTCCCAGCCAGCTGGCACACCCGGACAGGGAGATACAGCGCTCAAGTCAGAATAGACAGGGATGAAATTCAGCCACACCATTTCTTTTATTTCCACAAGTAACCAATGACATTAGCTTTCTTCCAGAACAAGGCTTTCTTCCAAGAATAATTCTGGCTTGCTGAGGGGCTGGTTTGGGCTCTTTTTCGTGATGGTGGAGTGAGGGAGGGGAATGAGGGGCAGGAGGGGAGTTATGCATGCAACATTTGTGCTTCTTATCTCAATTCTTCCTATGTGTGTGAGTTAAATGTCTACCTACTCACAGTCCTTACAGAGTGAACCGGTTTTGCATTCTTGCACATCATATTAAAATGCATATGAAACTGTAGATTAGATGCCTTATGTAACAATCTGTTTTACTCTCACTCACAAGATACGATCACAAAGAAGAAAAGCCTCCACAGAATTAAAGTGAGATGTATGCTGCTACTGAAAAGTATTTTTGTATAAACATATGTTTTCAGTCACTGAGATTTGAGATCATCTTCAACTATTGAACTTTGAAAAACAAATCTCAATAAATTTAGGGATTTTCTTGAATACATGCAATTTGTGAGCATATGAGCTAAGTGTATTTATGTGGATTTTTATTCAGCAAATTCAGGTTATATGAACTACACTACCAATGTTTCGAAATTTGCAGGTGAGATATTATTCATATCACAAGGAATGTGATATTCACATATGATGCTTTTTATTTCCTTTGTTTTGTTTTCTATATCACAACAATTGTTTGAGAAAGATTTATTTTGGAGAAAAGTGTCAATTACGTAGGAACTGCTTTAATATGTCCCAATTTCATCCCATAATTTTTTTTTTTTCCAGGCTTGGGGGGAACTGATAGGCTTCTTTAATTTAATCTGCTGTGTGTGAAGTTGCAGAAAATGAAACTTTTGCCCTGTTCTGAGTAATTATTGGGCACCTTGGAGTCCTGTTGAGTCGGGTTACAGTGTGGAATAACCATTTCTCAGGAAACCCCCATTCCTCCCTCAAAAGGGGCCACTCATGGAAAATCCCTTCACAGTCTGCTACAAAAGCTTTTCTGCTATTCTTCTTCACAATAATATATATTTTACCCTTCTGAGATGAAAAGACGAAGGGGCTCAAGCTAAGAAAAGTTGACCAGGAGGCTGGTGACAGCAGTCACTTGAGATCCTTTCAGAGATGCTCTCAAGCATAAATATTTAATCTCCTTCGTTCCCCCTAGTGTGAATAATTTTTTTCCCCTTCAAGTATCAAAACAAAGTTATTGAAATGCATATAACCCTGATATTTGATCCATGGCCTCTAAGGGTCAAATACACACTGACCAAGCTCTTAAAGCCTGCAGGACTTTCAGGTGGTCACTTTGCACACACCAGCTCATCAATCAAGCAATAATCAGCAGGACAAATGGGGGAAGATGCTGGTACAGACTACTTAAAAGGGCTGGGCAGCTGGTCCACTTCAGAAGTCTTCTTTATATAGTTTCAGCCTTTAGCCCTCCATGTTTGAAGGGAATTAAATACACTTGTTAGTTTCAATAGTTTATCCTCACATCTGTTTGCATTAGCAAACAAAACTGTTGTAGCTTCAGCATCCCTTTTCAAACATTAGGACCACTTCTTCCAAATTAAGAAGTGGCTTGAAAACACTTCAGCAATTTAAGTTTTCATTTAAAGCATGTAACACATCCAAACCCCTGCGCCATCTTTTCTTTGTAATAACTTGTTTGGTAGAAAATGAACATATAAAAAGAGATGTTTGTCCTGAACAATGTGCCATCACATAAACAGGTTATAATAAAGCTCATTGAGTTCAGTCCCCCAAATAAAAACTATTGGAGTATACATATCTTGAACTTGGCTAGTATTTGTTTTCATGGGCTGTTGGTTGGTCATGTTGATGACAAATTATTAGAAATTCTGAAAGGTTGATCACATCTGTTTATCAAGTAATATGCAGTGATTATTCTTAGCTCTACAATACAGGAGGATGAATTGGTTGGCAGAACAAAGTATGAAATCATTCTGTCTCTCACCGAGGAACAAGCAAAACTGACAACCTCCTCCACTCCCAGTATGTCATAATTAGAAATTAGAGCTGCATCAAACTGTTTGCTACAGCTGTAAACTCTGGCAAAAGAAAAAGCCCTCCAAAACTATCTGTCATTTACTTAATAGGTTTCCTATTTAGTGTGAGCATGCTGAAACTGGAGATTGGGCTTTGGAGCAGTCAGAGAGCATATTTCCAGGACTTTCTGGAGGTTAAAGAGCTGCTTTAAAGCTGCTCTTTCTTTCCTCCGCTTTTATATTTTGGAGTGAAAAATAAAAAAAAGGTTTTGAATTCACAGAATTTAGAAATGAAAATGTGGTGGATTCTCCTAACAATGAAAGCATACAATGAATTTGGAACTGAAAACCACAATCCAGGAAAAAAGTAAAACAGTAATAGAAAGTAAAACATAAATAGAATGTGAAGATTCAAACACAAAATTTAAGAGGAATTTTGGAAAAAAAAATTCCTTCTGAAATGAAGGAATTATATTAATATATCATATTATATTTATATTCTGTGCATTACATCTTTGGGCTTTCTTAAGGAAAGTAGAAGGAAAGAAAAAAAATATCCAAGTGTTCGCCTTCAAAATGCCATTATCAGAATAAACAGAGTTAAGCAGATACCCCACTAAATAAAAATTAGCAATAGTAATGTGGAAATGGAAAACCACATGGCCACAAAGCCACAGAGCTACCACCCCAGCTTCCTCAATTACTACAGGAATCAACATGGAAAGAAATTTGCGTGTTTGTTTTGGGTTTTTTTTAAATGTTTTTGAGTTTGGGCCTAGATTTTTCTCTGTTGTCAATGTACAGACACTTTTTGTACAGTCCACAGGCAGAACACTGAATTTATTAGTAAAGTGTCTGTATTCTCACTGAAGTTATCTGAAACCTGGCACCAACAAGTAAAAATAACATTTTTTGGCTGAGCTCTATTTTACCTTGTGGAATAAGACGGCTGAGCCTTCATTGAGCCAGACTGGACCCATTACCAATTGATGCCTTACAAGTTGAATAAGCTAACAGAGAAATATTCCATCATAACTGCTAGAGGTAACAGGTGACCTTCCAGGCACAGGATGAGGTGGCAGGCATATGAAATTAGTGTCACTGTCAAGCTGTTTGTAATCCAAGCCCTCTGGCCGGGGGGCCCAGCTTTGCAAATGGGCACATAACCAAATAGAAAGAGGCAAAGGCAGGGGGTAAGAAAAAGGATAAACAGCCCTCTTTTCCTGTCACTTCTGCCATGGGTCCTCAGCAGCTTCTCTGCTGCTGACTGACTGGAGAATTAGGAAGCCAACATCTGTGCAACGTGAGTTAGAGCTGTACCTGTGCCACTGCTGTGCAAGGCACTGAGCATGCCAAGAGCCCAGCTGCTCTTCTTCAGGTGAGCCAGGAGAAGCCGTTGAAAAGAGATGATCAAAAGCACGATAAGACAGGGCATGTACAAGAACTGGATTGTCTGGCTGGGCATTCGCCGTGCTGCAGACGTGTTGTCTGGTCTCTGTTGCTGAGAGAAATCTTTCAGGAAGCCAGGACTGTCCACCAGGCTGATTTTTTCCACTGGAGATTTCATCACTCTGCTGAAAGCTGAAAAGTACCTAAATACTTACCATTGTCCAAGTCATGCAATCCAAATTGCACAACCTCTAGTGACAACAAAGCAAATTGTGAGAGGGCAGGTTCACTTATGATACTTCTGTTGCCAAATGCTATTTGTGAAAGGACAAAATTCAATGGGGTCCTGAACAAAATTTTTAAAAAAAATTTAAAAAGTCAGCAGAAAGTAGTTTTCCTGCAGTTTAAAGAAGCATCAAGTGTTTTAATGGGAGATTCTGTAAATCATCATTAGTTTAGGATTTGTATGTATGTTACTTTAGCTAAGGAAATGAAACATGATTCTTATCTGTAAATATACATAGCAATACTGTTGTGCCCGTTTAAAGCAGGGAAAGCATCAAATTAAGTCTAAGAGCTGGTTAAATCCTTATTTTTCATGGTACAAGCCATGCATTTACAGTCCTTCCTCCCCGCTGTATTATTAACTTACACTTTCATACAATTTAGCAATGTTTTTCTCATGCTCAGCTTCAAATACCTGACGAATATATGTATATATTTTTTAAGTTGTCTCTGGAATGTTTCGTCTTGAGATATTTAGAAAAGCAAGGGGAAGTTTGTGGACTATTTACAAAATTCAGGCACTAAACATGTTGTTGGTGTTCAGGGTTTGTTTTCCAAATGACTTTTCAGAAATGCGTGTGTTTTTATCCTTGTACAATTTACTACTCCTATGTCCATTGTCTTTATGGATGGAGACGCTTGCTCTGGTGTCAAAAATACCATTGGGGCTACACTTCCTATTGGGCTTTGTTCATTCTTTGTTCACTCAGCCCCCCACCTCCCAGACTCCAGCAAAATACAGTTCACTGTTTGGGATTTCCCATTCATCCCGATTAAAACAAAGCCAGCAAAGTTTCCCCCACCAAACTGTGTGCCTGTTTTGAAGAGGCGGCAGCCACCAGCTTTGGTTTTGTCAGGGATGAAAAGAGGGCTTCGCAGCTGTAAGGCAGCGCAGACGTGTGAAATGGGTTTCACACGCTGCTCAGCTACCAGTGGGGTGGCCATGTATGATTCAGTCTGCGCTGAGTCAAGAAAAGGAAAAGCCTTCAAAGCCACGCCAGCCATCACCTCTTACAAACGCTAAGTACCCCTTTTGACTGCCGTCGCTTTGCTGAAAATAACACATTTAGTCATTTGTCATAATTATAAGAGTCCCAGTGACAAGGAATGCGGGCCCACCTCTCAGCCCTGCCAGGATGGGGATAATGCCGACAGCGGGGGACGGCTGCTGCCCACAGACCGCGGCAGCCCTGCCAGCGACGCTCCCGCCCAGAGGTCACGCCTGGCCTCGGCCAGAAGCTCGGCCCACATGATTGATAGGCTCACAGCAAAACTAATAATTTCACAGATCTTCATTTCCATTCATCTTCCTAACATGAAATTTATCTCAGTGTGAAGGATCCTGGTCATGCAGCAGTAAATTGGTGAGCCAGAAACCTATTACAGCCCCAGAGGTGCCACTCAAACCTTCCGAAATACATCTCCCAACCCAGCCCTCTTTAACTTCTTGCTTTCTGCAAGTATTTCCCAAAGACAAATGAAGAACATATTCTTTCGTGTCCATGTATCGAAATTCTAAGCATTATCTGCAAAACTCAACCAATCTTGTCCTATTTCCCTCTCAGCTACTCTCAGTGTGCACACCAGTGCTCTCACATATTTCTGAGACTCACAAATCTCTAATATCATCAGAAATATTAATTTAACCACCTTTTTAATAAGAAAGACAGAAATACACTTTTTCCCCCCCGTCAATTACCTATGCTCCTCAAGGTTTTTGCAACAAAATTGCTTTCTCGCACAAGGAAGACCTTCCACACTCCCAGTCAAATTCAGAGTCCTTCAGCAGTGTGAGTGAAGATTCCTGCAGGGATTGCTGCACTTGCCAGAAAACCTCAGCAGGAAAGCA
Source organism: Cnemophilus loriae (assembly GCA_013397755.1). Taxonomy (NCBI): domain Eukaryota; kingdom Metazoa; phylum Chordata; class Aves; order Passeriformes; family Corvidae; genus Cnemophilus; species Cnemophilus loriae. Next base: position 952,811 of record VZTF01002009.1, read on the forward strand.
TACACCCCATGTGTGCATCAAGTAAATATGGGGAGAGGCAAGTCAAGGCAGTAGAAGGCGAAACCTTCTGATAAGGGAGTGAGGTGTGAAGAGTATCTGTAACTTGAAGTTATCCCTAGATGCTCGTGGAAGGAGTGAAAGAATGGAAGGTAAATAGCTTGAATTTCTACATTTCCCCCCACTCCAGCCAGCAAGCTGGAGTCATCAACAGAGGCTTTGTTCACAAATGAAGTATCAGTGAACACTTGGGGGAGGTGTCAGGGGAAAAAATCATGGATGGACACACACACACACACACACACACACACACACACAAACAGTAAATTGTAAACAAGGACTTCAGGACATGGTCACCACATGCTGAAATGCTTCAAGACCCACTTGCTTTAAGCTGATGTCTCTTGGTCTCTTAAGCCAACACAACAACTGCCTGCCAGGGTGCCCCAATTCTCTAGAGCCTACCGACCAAGTTGTAGGAAATGTCTATGTACCAACTAAGGAACAAAAGAGTTCTATCAAACCTTTTCCTTGGGCTTTTGGGATACAGCTTACACGTACCTTAGCTTGCCTGATGAGGAGCCAAAAGTGCTTTGGACAGCTGCATGCCTCTGACAGCCTAACTCTGGCCAAACTGCATTTGAATTTTTATTTACTTGAACCATTCACTTTTGATTCTTTCTTATTTATCAAATAAGGAGTAGGCTCTGCTGTTTGCTTTCTTGCCGTGGACTTGTAACTGTATTTACAGATCTTCAGTTAGTAAAATTTGGTCATTAATAATCTAGCCCTGTGCAGCATCTTCTTTTGCGAACAGTCAGCAAAATTAACCTACTCGTGAAACAAGGTCTTGGTTTGCACATGTAAACATTGCAGACTTAAAAACTGTGCTATCATAACCTTGGTGGCTACCTCCTTATGGCTTTACTTGCTGGAGTTTTTTTTCAGGCTGTTTCTTTGTTCAAACTGCTGTTGCACTCACATGTTGCATCCATAACATGTCTGAGGTCTGGATCCCAAGATTTTGCCAAATGCAAAAAAAAAAAGGACATCTCAAAAGATGTTACCAGACAAGCTGCATTATATGAGAAGACACATGCAAAGACCGAAGAACGAGCTCTGTCTTTTTTCACTATAGCAAAAATGCCGTCTGCTCAGACTATCAAAAAATCCAGCTTTATCCTCCCAAGTTTGTTTCTGTTTTGCTGATTGCACTACTTTCCTGTAGCTCATCCACAATGAATAAACTTTCTTTTAATTTAGAAAGCAGTCTCACGCTCTATTTTTACTGCAAGGAAAACAACTGATTTCCCCTCCCCCTAGCAAAAGCCAGTGCAGAACCCAGTCCCTGGCAGCTGCTGCTGACTTTAAGCACCATATATAAGGTATTAAACCACCCACTTTATGTTCTAATAACATTAACAGTCTCACATGAACCAGGACATTCAGGTTAAAGCTGAAATTCTCTCCTTAAGTCACCACATTGTGTCTAGGTACAGTATTGCAGCACTTAATCAGAGGGCCTCAGAGCAGTGGGGGGTTCATACCATATGTGCTATAATACCTAAGCACAGCGGGGTGAGTTAAGGACAGAGTTTTAGACTTAACTCTGAATTTCTTAGGTTCTGTCAGGACCACGCTTAATGTTTTTGAAAAAATTGCATGATGTGTGTCTGGAGAGTTACTTTCTTCCTAAAAAAAAAAAAAAAAAAAAGGAAAGAAAGACATTGTGGGGGTGGGAAACAAGTGAGGATGATTTCTCAGGAAAAGATAAAAGTAGGTGTATACGATGCCAGCTAGCTAAAGTGTAAGTGTGGACATGTTGATGTTCTACAAATATTTACACAACTTTCAAACACATTAACTTAATGCAGATGACTGTGATAAAGCTATATCAAAAATACTCTTTCAACACAAAATTTATAGTTTTTAAGCAGTTTACTCAAATTATATCATGTTTCATTTACTTAGGATCTTCTTCAAGGCCCTAGCCTAGAGTATGGTGAGCACTGCAAAATACACTCTCTAATGAGATGCTTACATTTTAAAGATGAATAATATTTCTGCTAGATTTGTGCTTCTTCTTGGCAACCCTGTTGCAAATATGTATTTGCTATGTATTAATCAAGCTTCATATTCCAAACTGATGTTCATACAAACCCCATAAAGCAATCTTCAAGAAGGTGAGGAGACTAAACAAGACAGTGTAACACCGAGTTTTCCTAGGGCAGCTTTATTTACTAGTGATATCACAGGAAGACCAAAAGACAAACCCTTTGTTTCTTAATAATGCAACAGAAAATAAAAGATCTTTAAACACACAGCACCTACACATTCTCAAATCTAAAAAAGAAGAGTAACAAAAGTTGTACTTAAACCGTACAGCCAGTATTAGTTTCTGGAAACAACACTTCTACAAGGTACATCTCATCGGTGGTTATGGTGAAGTTTTTTGTTTTTAAAGAACATTCAGTATCACCTATACATCTACTACAGAAAAGTGGCAAAGTACATTTCCACAGTGCATACTACTTTCACTGGCCCTTGAGTCACAATCCCTTTTCACAAGTAGGGGGTAAGTACTTTGCTAGAATTATTTATTATGCTGCATCCTCTGCAAGGGAAATCAATTGAAGAGAGTATGAGCACTATACAAGGATTTTTGCCCTGCTCTCAGTAACACAGGTTTGCTGTAAAATCTCATATTATATATTGTACCTTGGTACAACCATCAACTTACCTGATGATGTTTAATGTGGTCTAGAGGGAATGTCTGAGAAAGACATGTGAAACACACCCTCGAGAGCAGTCCTCAGTGAAAATACAAGCTTGCCTCTTCGTAGAAAAGCTCATTAAAAACTAGCAGATCTCAGTGGTTTTGTTGCAAACCAATCAACCTGAACCTGTAAAGGAGTCTGACCTCACCCAGATTCATGGGGCCTCTATTTTTGACTTTACCTGGTAGTGTTAAAAATTGATTTAAATGATTCTAAAATTAGCGCTGTACATCAAAGGATGGTTATAGCACATCTTGGCAATGCTGCAGTTTTACATGTTTTGCTCTTCTGTGTGTGTGTGTGTGTATGTGTTCTCTAATTGGAAAAGTGTAACCCTTAAATCCAGGAATCGGGGACTGAGTTAACTTTCCTCCTGGAGGAGTGGCTGGAAATTGACTTCCTCATAAGTGAGGTTGTTACCCTGGGATGCAGGTGGAAACCAGAGTGTAGTTCTCATAAAGTTAACAAGATCACTTTGCTGGGCTCAGGCCACATGTAATTTAAGTCACCTATTGCCAGTGAAGGCAGATAACATTCTTTACCACTACAGATCAGCCCTCCAAAAACAGAGCGGTGATCTTTTGCAGTTTTAACCCAGCAACAATGAATGGATTAAAAATGTCCCAAATCATTAGAAACAGAAGGGGTTAAAAAAAGAAAAATCTAGATGCTTGTATTGTAGTGTAAGAGAGCATTTTGTACTGGAAGATCTAAACACACTCATATAGCTAGCATCAACACAGGCAGACAGCACCAAAACCATAGACGTCACACTAAGTTAGTAATCCAGAAAGAAGCCACCCCATGTCTTGTTTTTATCTTTAACACCTTTTAGCTTCTTTTCCTCACACGTCTACCCTCCCTGCTTTTAGGCTGGAAGAAACTGTGAAGTGGTAAAAGGACTTTGTGCTCATAAAGGTTTGATGACTCGACCATCTGGCTGGGAATGCTCATAAAGGAAGCCCTGCAGAGGTTAAGGAGGTCAGAGACTACACAAGGAGGGGCTGAGGTGGGTCCCGACACTTCTCTGGCAGCCGAATTTTGTCCAGCTTGTAGTAAGGTGCTCTCATCAACCTCCAAAGGGAAGTGTCTTTGCGGACTGCTGACAAACATCACTTCTTTCTCTTGCTCACTTTCATAATTCTGTGGGAACATAAAGGAAATCTCTCTGCCCGTATCCTGTTGTAATCGCTTCCATCCTCTACCAGTGCTCAGCTCATTAACAAGTGACCTGAAGGCAGGGGAAAAAAACTACAACTTTTGTATAATGGAGCCTTGCTGTGTAGAGACTATAAAAGTAAACAGGCCTGGTTCACTGAAAAAAGAAAAGAAAAAAACCCAGAAAAAAATACAAAACTGTTTTCTGAAACAATTAAATGTCTGATTTTAAAATCTAGCTACATGACAGATATCTCAGTAATATGTGCTTGTATTTTCCATGCTATATGCCCAAAAAGCATATATTTAAAACCTGTACACACAAAGTTGTAGGCTTCTGCTGTACTGATTGCCCTGGCAGCAGATAAGTGCCCAGCATCAGGTTTATGAATTGCAGGCTTCATTAGTCTTAAAATGGTAACAAAGGAAGATGCGTCCTAAAAAGTGTCATCCTTCATCTGAGAGGGTAGTGCCTGACACATTAGGAATCTATATGCTCAATTAACCACTGGCAGGCTCATTTTTTCTGTGCCTCTCACTCAGCCTCTCCCCCCACCCTTTTTCCTCAGCACTCCACCCTTCCTTCTCACTGAATCCTTCAGCCCTTGCGTAGATAGCCCTGACTATATGCAAACGCTCAGTTACAAACTGGCTTGAGGGATTACTTCTGGCTGCTACTTGTTCTCTCTCCCTCCCAATTTCCTGTGAAAATCCAAATAATTTTATTGCTGTCTTCTGCTGTTGATTACCAAAAGTGAATACACTCAGATCCTTTGTGTTTAGAAGCTAGTTCACAAATTCAAAATCTGTCTTGGAAATTAACGTAGTTTGATGATTAAACTGTAATAGCTCTTGAGATCCAGAACACTTTCTGAGGAAGAAAAGTCACATATACTTTTTTCCATAAAAATAATTCTTTTATCAGTCTGAAATCAGTTTCTGAATCCAACATTTGAATCTGTCACCTCCCTCCCCCATTATTTAAATGTATCCTTTATTATCCAGGCAGCCTTACAGAAACACTTTTGGCAGTCATGGCTTTGGGTGGGAGGAATAAACAGGTGAAAAAAAGCCCCAAACAAAATAAGAGAGGGAAAGTTACCAGGTAGGAAACACAGCCAATCACAACAGAAAGCCAGTGTCCTAAATGTTTAATCCTCCATAACTATTAGCATACACATGATTAACTGTATAGTAGACCTGATTAAGTGTGTCTGTACATTATGCTAATCCCGGCACGCTGATTGGCTGACCTGATTAATGGCCCAGCAGACTCCGTGCGGGGATGGAAGGACGATGTGCTGCTTTCACCGCCTCTCTGCAAAGAAAGCCGGGCAAAATAAGGGAGCAGTGTACAGCCAGTCACCCAATGTGCAGCAAAGAAAGGGGACAAGTGGCAGAGGTCATATTCTTTGTGTCTGAACACTAAGTTAGAGACATGGAGTTCGAGAGAATGAAATTTCTGTTATAGTTTTGTTTCCTAATATTTAGGCCTGTCATTAATGTTATTTTTGGGTGCAGTTCAGATATTGGCTTATTCTAGAGTTTACTCCTGCTCCTCTCTGTATATGTCTCAGCACCCGTATGCATGGGACCCTTGCCATGGGAAAATAAAAACACTCTGCACTACCTGCCTTTAAAAAGATTTCCAAAAAAACTACATGATCACCACTCTTGCACTTCCACATCTTCCTAAAGGCACAGAATATGCAATTTTTAACCACACTTTTAAAGTAACTAATTTCAGATTTTAAGGATTGATTCAAAGCATTTCTGAAGCCTTCAGAGGACATGAAGTTTCCTGGAGAGACTTCAGTGATGGTTTTGGAATTCTGTGGTTAAGTGCTCTAAAGACAAGCACTTGAAAATGCATTGATGCCCCTGCTCTGTCTGTCTGTAAAAACAGATGATATATATTTAGCTGTGCACTCCTGCCTGTTATTGAGTTATTGACACTGAAAGTCAGCAGTCTTATTAAGCTGAAAGGACTTGCTAAATGGCCTCAATAGAAGCTTAATGTTTAGACAAAGAAGTTAAAACAGACCCTTGTCCCTTTCTCTCTCTTTCTTCCATATGTATGGCACTTGGTAGGCATCTAGCATCTAAAAAAGTAAAAATGCACGTGCACATCAATGTAAAAAATATAAAGTGTCTAGAAAGTCTGTATAATATTGATACACACCATCTGTTCTAGGTCAGGTATGTAAACTTATTTGGCTGTGTACATTTATCCAGAGCAACTTAAGGGGATTAAACCTCTGGCCTTTAAAGTGTTGAATAGCTTTTCTTGAGTTACTTGAATGAGGTATTCACGTGAGGTCAATCTAGTTATAATGGGTCAAATTTAACAGCTGCTGTTGGCACAAGTTTGGTCTGTGGCAATAAGTCTAGAATCTGCTCCCACAAACTTCCTGAGAGGTTCTCACAGGCGCCCAAGGAGCCAGAGCACGGCAGTGCCAAAAGTAGGGAGCTGAGACTGGGGTGTCACATCAGTTAGACTGGTAGAGAGCTGTGAGCCAGAGTGCAGAGACTAAAGAATACAGAAGAGTCGGGCTGTTGGTGCTGTGCTTGTTCTTCCTTGGATGAATTTCTTCATAGCCCCTAACTCAAGACCAGTGGAAACCTGTGTTGGTTGAACACTCGCAGTACTGGTGTGGGAGACTGACTCAGCCCTTCTGTTTTATTTCATGGTGCAAGTCATCGCATCATGTCTCTAAGCAGCTGTTTCACACAAAGACAACCAAGAGAGAATCCAAAACACCAATGACATATGTGACAATGATACTGGTGAGCTAGTTCTAGTTCGCTAAATTTTACTGAGTAGGTGAATCTGTTGTTCTTAATTACTTATTTAGTTCTGGCAATTAATTATGATCTATGGAATGATTCAAGTAATATTTATTTTCACTATCAGCAATAGGTTTCTGGATGCTTAGGTTACCTATGTAATACATCAGAATAAATGTATTATTTGAGTATGTATCTGAGTAAATGTCTCAGACAAATTGTTAAAAAATCCATACATTGAGGACAGAGCTGCCTGGAGCCAGCCTATATGGAATGCTGCAGAAGAATGTATGTCTTAAACAGTCCTTCTTAACAAACAGAGAAGTAGTGGTGCGGAAGTCCTTTTCTCTCTCCTGTGGTCTCCAGCCCCAGACCTTTAATTAAAGGTTGTTGTCTACATCTGCTGCTTGCATAGAGCAGGCTCATTTTTTAAAGTGTGGTAGTGATGGATAAATGTGTAATTGATCCTTTAAAAAACTTCAAATTAAGTACAATATTCTTTACATTGTTCTATTTAAAACCATAACTGTTTTCTAAGTGTTGAGTGAGCAGCAGATGGGGGGATACTTTCGTAAGTATTTCCCTACTTATGCATTTCTCCTTCTATGCTTTCATTAAAGTGTCATCTCAGTTAAATACTCTGACATATGACCAATCTCATGTGGCTGTAGTCAGACCCCCTTTCCTAGAATACACCTACCTATTCCAGGTAAGAGACAGATTTGAGTCTCATCAAAGCTTGAGAAACCTAAAAGTTCACATCTTTCAGCTTTTCAAGGTTAAATACTTTGTGGTGGAGTAGAAAGGAATATCCTTCCTGTGAGAGGAAAGTCACAGTCAAGTGTTTCCTTCTAGGAAAGTGCTGCACATCTGGAACCACTTTTGTGCACTGTCAAGTGACTGGTTGGTCTTAAGGTGTCAAACCTGGAGCCAGGTGCCAAGAAATTTTCGTTGTCATCGCGTGGACCCGCACCCGAGCTCCAGGGAGGTGAGGAGCTCTCTAAGTACCTTGTGAGTCCAGATCTCTCCTGAGTTGGCAGTATCTGAGAATCTGGGACCTAGAAGTCCTACTTCACCCTACTTTGGATGTGCAAGTCACTACCTCTTTCTAGCAACAAAAATCCATCCACGTCACGAAGCACAGCAAACCAAAATATATCCCCCTATCTCAAAGGAATTTTCTTGAAGATCCAGGGGAGATCACAACTTAATTTGAATTCATACTTCATACTTGATAAAGTTACCTTTACCATATAAGGGTATATACCACTATAAGGGTGTATGCCCACTATAAGGGCATGCAGTCAGTAAAATTCCCAGTTCCTGTGAATTCCAGCTTTTACTAAGTGGACTAACTGCTAATGTCTTGCAAAAAAGGTTAGGCTGATTTGTAGCAATATTTAGCAACCACCTTCTGAATTTAAGGAAACAGTATTAGGCTAACCTCCAGAGACATGCAAATGATGTTCCTCTTTCAGTTTCCTGCTAAAAAGGTGTAACAGTTCGTGCCTTGGCTTTTGTCAGACAGAGGTGCAAAAGAAATATTTTGCAGTATGATTTTTAAGGATAGAGTTGATTTATGTCTAAAAAAGCAAGCAGATTACTTACTTAATGTGCTTCATACATGTCACTGCTTCTGGTTAGAGAAGTTAAACCATAATTTCCTCTGAGATGTATGGCACAGAACAGGCACAGCTTCATTTTAAACATGAAATTCTGTTGATTAACATGTTCATGAGGAAGAGTTCATGAAGGAGGAAATATGCTTACCTTTACCAAAAGTTACTACAAAGCGGTCAATACTTTCTCTGTGCAACTTGTAGATGCTGTACATGCTCAAGTGGAAGCACTGCTTTGAATGGACACAGCAAGTGTGGCAGATGTAGATATGTGCAAAAGGTTCTCAGATAGTAATTTATTAGAAAAATCTACCTCTATTTATTTGGAAAAGTCACAGGCAAGTTATTATTTTGAAAAATATATTTATTTACTGGTTGCAGTTCTTGAATCGGTGGCTTTTCAAAATCTTTACTCTGTGGTTTAATCACAATTATTCAAATTTTAGCTGAGTCCTGTAAGTATTTTGACACTCTTTTCATCAAAGGAAGAGGCATCGACACAGTTCTGCTGCAGACACCTCAAGGAACTGTATGTGAGTATTTAACAAATGCCCAGTCAATACTGCAAATACTTTCTGGTAGTATATTTGCTTCTAAAACATGGTAATCTGGCTTTGCAGCTTTTCAGCTGTGGTTTTATTTGTGTCCAAGAAGGAGGTCTTTGAAACTCAGAATCAAAGTTTTATCTAAAAGTAGTAGAACAGTTACTCAGTCAGTCATCTATGTGCATTTCCAAAACTTCACCAGTCCTCATGGAAAATAAAGTAATCCAACAGTCTTGGAGCCCTTCCCAAAGGAATTTCACTCACTTCTGTATTTATGCTGTGGTTTTATTACACAATTACTTCTTCACTTCTGAGGGGAAAATTTATTTTAAAACACTTAGCCTTTGGTGAGGCAAGAAGAAGAAACCAAGCAGCAAAAACTCTGAAGCCAAGGAATTCCTCACAGGATATACCTTCGGGCCAGTGTCCCGATGTTTAACCCTGAGATTAATTTGTTTGGATATTTCAGGTGACTGAGTTGTTGAAGCATAACAAAAAAGAATGAGGTGGGCTTTTAAACAACTAAAATCCCTGTGGGTTCAAGGTTTGGAAAATATGAGGGAAAAGCATGACAGAATACAGAGGAGATTAATCAATCTTGTGTACATTTTTTTAAAAAAGTATTGTGATCACTTGAGAACGTATTATTTCAAAGAGAAACCAGATTTTGCTGAAGAACAGAGTATATATTGCAGGAGTGCCGAAGGAGAAGATCAGGAATCCCCAAAATTGCAGTTATTTTCTCCTAAGAATGTGAACTCATCCAGACTATAAGCAGATCTTAAAATTTTGATCATAAGGAAGAATTTATGTGAAAAAAATAATGGTTGCACTGGCACTAATCCAGGATAATTTTGCTGCAAACAGTAGAGTGACTCTGGAAATGCCAGACAAAGCTGAAAGCTGAGCTTCTTGATAATGGGCTGTAAGAGGTGCCTGAACAGAAACTTTTGTGATATCCTCCAAGGCTGAAATGTGTCATCACCTATAATCACAGACTTTTTGGTCTGGAAAGGGCAAGGATAGGTATGCTCTTCACTTTGCAACTCACACACCTAAACGGCTGACACAAAATCCCTCATTTCACCCCGCCAGCATTCTTACCCTTCCTCTCCCATGTGTGCTATAGCAGCAGAACAGCTGTTCATCTCCTTTCATCTCAGATTCTGCTTTTGTTTAGCCTTGACGACCACAAATCACATCATTACAATGGCCATTCTCATTGTACCAAAGGCCGACCAAAAAACAGATCCACTTCAAGACTCCCTTTCAGAAGCCCCAGAGATGGAGGTGGAGATGAGTATTTCCCTGGTTCCTAACCCAGATTCTTTTCTAGCTTGTAATCAATGTTTTGCTCCTACCTGACAAGGTGCTGTCTTGAGACTAAAGCCCATGTGCTGGCTGCCGGTCGTGGCTAATGCGCAATGCAGGATAAAGGGCAAAGGCAGGTGGTTGCTGGAGGTGTAAAAGCAGAGGCTGCAGCCATTGAAATTCTCTCTGTCCTAATTGGCAGGAAAAGGGCACTGATAGGCATGGATTGTCAAGATGGCTCCTCTGACCCTTCTGCTTAATCCAAATGAGTAATTAATGAGTGTGTTATGATTAGCACTGCAGTAAACTCTTCACTAGACAAATACTTTAAAGCTCTCAGGCTTTAGCTCACCAGCTGATTGCCATTTGGCTAGCAGATTTGTTTCCCTCTGAGAGGCTGAACACATCCATTAGTCGTGCAAGGGGAGTTTATGGCTAAAAAATTAAAATTAGGAATTCTACCAAAACGACACCACCATGAAAGTGGGAATGCACATTCTGTCAGCAGAGCTGACAAAACAAGTTATAACACACAGGGCTGTTGTGTATCACGAGCAGTTAGCAGCTGATGAAGTGAAGCAGGAATTGTGTACTGAGCATCAAGAAATGTAAAACACGTACTTTAAGGCTTCTCTTATCTTCCTCTGAAAGAAGCAGCAAAACAGGAGACAGGAACCACTAGCTTCCCTTTTTCAGTGGAATGTATCAAATGGATTTGTAATGGAAAAATGTTTGTATCCAACATCTTATAGTGCCAGTTTTGTGAAAAATACCAGCAGCTTGAAGATGTATTTGTTTTGAAATCAGCAATACCTTTTTTAATTAAGTGATCCCTGTTAACTTGTGGCCGCTGAGATTTTACAAGACAGGCTAGTTCATTAGCGGTGGTGGGTTCAGGGAGCAGGGTATTCTCCTCTGCTTTCTCAGTTTAATGTCAGCTGAGGCCAATGGGGCAGACAAGTTAGAGGACAGTTTGTGAGGGAAGGACAGATGCTCCTGCTTCAGACCTAGATACCTTTGCGATAAACAGTACCAGGCTGGCTAGCTCATGATAGAGATGAAGAAGAGAAGATGCACAGAAATCCAAGCAGCCTACCAGCATCCCCAGAAAATTTAAGCAGAAATCTATCAGTGGGAAGAACAGGAGAAGGAACTGTACACTGCACATCTTGTAGACTGTCACCTATATGAAAGGTACAGCAAGAACAAATTTCTGTCTCCACACTTGCCAGTCGGTCACTTCTGGCTGACTCTGGATTTGTATAAGCTGCAAATGGAAAAATAAAATAAAATAAAATAAAATAAAATAAAATAAAATAAAATAAAATAAAATAAAATAAAATAAAATTTATAAAAAAACCAAAACAACCATTTGCAAAGCACATTTCAGGCTTCTCCAGGCAAGCCTAGCTCTATTTCTCATGCTAATTACAGAGATTATAAAGAAGGGAGACATATGACTGCCACCTATCCCTGCCACTGTCCTTAAAACAAATGTAAAGGACAATTAACAACAGATTAGCTCCATGTCCTAGTTTGCCATGTGAGGATGATCGCTGACCTTCTCATTTCATCCTCATTAGTGTCTCAGGCCAACAGACCCATTGCTCTTTAATCATCGCCCATCATCCTTTGCTTCAACACATGGAAACAAATGATGTGCTGCCAAGAAGGTCAGAGGCCAAATATGAGTTTTGTTGTTGCTGGAGTGCAAACTGGAGGCAACGGGGTCAACTTTGGGGCAAATCTTTGCGGCAGTCTGTTTGAGCAGAGAAACTGTTTTGAATGCGTGAAGCATGACACCCACTGTGTTTTTGTTTTCTTCTTGCAGCTGGAATTTACTCAAAGATTTTTTTTTTTTTTAATTTTCTATTTTTTAGTGGCATGTGAAAGACACACAGGAGGAAAGGACTGGTGATTCTATTTCTTTCTGAAAACAAAAGGTTAAATTGCAAAGGGAGGGGATAAGTGCAGCCAGGGTGTCACATGGATATTTTTTGCCTTTCAAAGCTGCATGTTGTTCATAAAGTTATGAATGCTGGGAGCTTTTCAGGCTGCATCTCTTCATGCTGCTGCTACTCCAGTGCTACTTTCCAATTTGCCATGGATAGCCTCTGAAGACTGACAGGGCTGAAGGCACCCAGTGCCAGTGTAAATGAGTCCCATTCATTTCTTGCCATGGGCATATGGCATGTCATTGTCCTCGGCCACCGAGGCAGAAGTGATGCAATTTGTTGGCATGTCCTGTCACAGCACAAACTATCTATCCCACTGAGCCCCTAGAAAACAACAGAAGCCAGAAAAGGGCAGCCAAAAACTTCACAGCTTTATCACAAGAACACACATGCACACACCACACTGGTAAAAAAAAAAAAAAAGAAGAAAGAATCCCTGTCCTTTTTTGGTCGTCTGTGGGATTTATATTTTTTTTCATTTCTTCAGGGTCTCAAAGGTTGTCTAAACTGATACAAAGCCTGATCTTTTCTACGTTTCCACATTTAAGAGAATTAGGCTTTTAATTTCTTCTAATTTTAAAATCTAACTTTAGCATAAGACCACGGAACTTGCAGAAGTTCAGCATGTGTTTGTTTAGTGCTTTTAGTGGGAAGTTATGAGCTAAAAAGGTAGTCAAATACAATATCTTCAAACTGGAGAGATGATACTATATACTCCTGAAAAACTATTTAAAAAAAAAAATACGACATTCCCTGGCTGAGAAGAAACAAACTTGTTTGTTTCATTCTTGAATTAACTTAAAACTTGGAGTGGCTCAGAATTCATAGCAGAACTTCAGGATTACTTAATGTTCCAGTTAAGTGAAACTGAAGAGAAAGGGGGAAAAATCCAGTCACAATACAAAGCAACAATAAAGAAAAGGCTGAGCACAGAGAAATTCAAATGCAGGAAAGAGAGAGGGGGGGAGAGAGGTAAGAAAAAAGCAGAGGGGTGGAGGGATATCCAGAGAGCTTCTCAGTATGAACAAAACAGTTAAACTTACTCTAACTTACTCTGTCTGCATTTGCACCTGGCACACACAGTTTTCAAATGCTGCGCTGAAAGTGAGGACACTGAAAAAAATAATTGAACAAAGCCAGAAATTCTGCAATGTTGAGAAGACTGAGATCAAAATACAACAAATATTGGATCTATCTTCCTGCCCAAAAGCCAGCTACTTGTGCCTGTCCCATTTCTGGAGAGAGTTCCATGCTTGGTGTCTAATTCAGCATTTCCTACAGTGAGAAACACAAACACTTCGTTTAAACCTGCCTTGAAGAAAATGTTGCTTTAAATTAAGGAGAAAAAAAAAAAAAGGTTTTGACGTTGAACAAGCTGTGTGAAACTTCAGACTAGTCTGAGAGTTTTCTAAAGCCCACATCCTACCATATTTCTGAATGCTACTATATGTATTTTGCACCTGTAAGGTTTACAGCCTATTTTTTGCCCTTCAGTAATAAGCTGTGCTGCAAATAAGTTGTGTGCAATAAGTAGTGCTGCAAATCAGATAATTAGAGGTGACTGTGATCAGATTTCCACTGTAAATTAAGTATGTGACAGAATGAGAGTGCAAGTTTTACAAGGGCAAATTTGTGCCCATAAAACGAAGTCAGACATACTACAGTTTAGCGAGAGTTGGGTCCAAGGTTGAAAAGTTCAAACCCAGAACCAATCTTCTATCCAGTTTGCAATATTAAATTCTATCATTTTGATTTGAGCCCATTTCTAATTATATTACTGGGTTTCTATAAACCAAATCATATGCAACATTTAAGCTGGGATGTTCAGGCTGGTTAGATTTAGAAAACAAACCCATGTTAGATGTCAGAACTAATTTCTGTAGAGACAAAAGTATCATGCTCCATATGGTTCACATTTCTGAGCATAGAGTTTTTGCACTAGCTAGGCCAAACACAAGCCTCTGTGACATACATAATTGCATGGGCTGTAATTATTTCTATTTAACTGAATATCTATGATACAATGATTTCTCAGGTTTATTTGGCAGTGCAAAGACAGTTGTGGAACATGTTATCAATTCCCTTCAGAAACAAAAGAAAAAATAGTTCTTCCCAACAATTGCCCTTTGAGATTTCAGTCTGAGCCAGTACCACCATCACACAAATGACAAATTTGATAGTTTATGTGTCTGCTCTAGGAAACACCAAATTGGTTGGCATTCTCACCCTGAGTTTCCTTCTGAAGACACACATTTCTGGTGGACTGAAAGCCCTTACATCCAAATGTGATGCTTTTCATCAATGGACACTGAAAATCCAAGAGGACTTTTGTTTAAAAAGAAACCCACTTCTCGTATCAGAAAAAAAGAAGTATCTTAATTTTTCAGTAGATACAAACACAAGTGGAAGGCTTCAGGTATAAAAGAGGCAGTTGGACATGGAGTGAGTTCTCAGTCAGCAAAAGTCCACAAAACTTTCAGGACAGTAAATATAAAGTTATGAAGGCTATCCCCAGCGTGAGCTAATTACCAGTATACCTAAATCCAACTGACTTGCACTGGTACTGCTATGAGAATTTCTGAAAATGGACCTTTGGAGTATAAAATAAGTAAAGGCTTTTGCAAATTTGAAGCATGTCTACCTGCCTGACAGGGAATTGCAGTGGGCAAAACTACAAGAGTCACCACCCATCAACTGTGAATGAGTATGCTTTCTTTTAAACTAAACAACGAGTTCTAGTAAAAATAAATTTGTAGAAAGCTTCCTACCTCTTTGTAGGATGGAGCAAAAGACAACATTACTGGCCACACAACACTTCAACAAAGACCATTTGAAAAAAGATGGATTCTGTCACTGCAGTGACAGAAGTGTTTAACTCAAAGACTCATGAATAAAAAACCTGGCAGGAGTGGAGTGGCCCAATCCATTTGGTCAACACATTGACCACGATTACAAAATGTTTTGAGCAAACTCTTCACCATCACGTGTGCAGAGCCATGAACACGGATAAAAACCATTGCCTCTAAAGTTACACTTGCAATATTTTTAAGCTAATTTATTCTAGTAATAATGAACTTGCATTTTAATATGGTAGTGAGAGGTTAGTGCACTGCATTGTGATGTGTGGTGTCTCTTCTAGAGTTAAACTGACACTACCAGGAAAAAAGGGGATTTGGAATATAGGTAGAAAAGTATGAATGAAGTAAAGGAAAAACCCATTTTATTTTAATGGCTGGCTGAATGCACCCATTTCAACAGTGCCAAAATAGAGGAAAAACATGAAAACCCCAATGTAAAATATTATTAGAAAATGGCCTTCAGTATAGAAAAACAATGAACAAATGAAAACCAGTGAGAAGGAATCCTTAAAAGTCCACCAAAAAGAAGTCCTAGTAGAGAAGGGGTGTTATCATTAGTCTGTAATGACACAATTTTGAATTTTAATAATGAATATTGATGCTGTTTTTATAAATATCAAGATAATGTTGTAATCAATCATCATTGTAATCAATAATACTTTAGGAAGTACTACATTAGTAATTCAGATGGACACAAAATAAAGAAGTTTCTAGGTTCATGGACTTGATCATATGTCAGAATTCAAAGAGACCTGATACAGAATACCAAAAGATTCTGGGAATCAGAAAGATTCAGAAAGAAAGATCAGAATGTTGTGTCACTTTTGGAAAAAGTATAGCTAGCAAAATTTACTGGTCACACAAACTTAACTAAAGGAAGAAATGATATTTAGCTGTATGTTAGCTTTTGTATGGAATCTAACTTTCTACTCTGAAAAACTCTAATGTAGCATTTGGCCAAACAAATTAATCAAAGTACATCAGAGCATGAGGAAACAGCCAAGTGCCTGGTCCTTGCAGTGCTTTGAAGAGGGGTGTACTTATGGAAATATTTTTGCGGTTAAAATTTGGGGGTAGCAAAAAGTCTGTTAAAACTGGAAGTGAGGAGGAGGCTGGCTGGCCTGTTGAATGAGTGCCCTGAATCCATTGGAATTCTGGGTTCAGTGTGCAATACAGCCAATTCAAAGTGAGGTATGTAGCAAAACAGAAATGTGGGACACTGTTTTTCTTCAGGAGTTATTCTAAAAGGGGTACAGATGGCATGGTGAGCACACAACTCAATGGGCTTCTGTTTCGATTTCATGGAAAAAAGTTAATCTAATTGTTGGGTGAATGAACAGAAGAGACATGAAGGCAACTATGATCAGGTCTCTAGAGGACAAGACAGAGATATTGCACACAGCTTGTGCTCACTTTCTAAAAACCATATTGAAGAATTGGAGAGGGTGAGATAAAAAGCCACAAAACTTATTTGAGGCCTGAAGGAGCTGTTTTTCAGTGGAAGACTTACAGAGCTCCATCCATTTAGCTTATCAAAAAGAAAATTGAGAGGTGGTTTGATTACAGTACATAAGTGCCTTCACAGGAAGAAAATACAAGGTAGTAAAGGCCTCTTTAATCTAATACAGAAAGGAATAACAAGAACCAATGGCTAAAAGCCAGACAAATTCCAATTGGAAATAAGCCACAGTGAGAATGATTAACTGTTGGAACAAACTACCAGAGGAAATGGTGGATTATCCATCTCCTGATTGCTTCAAATCAAGGCTAGATGCTATGATAGTTATAACCAAACACAAGGTAGATTTTACTCTAAACAAGAGGTGAAAACCAGATGAACTAGTTTCTCAGGCTCCATTCTCCTCTTAAATAATTTTTTTTTGTAAATCAATCTATTCACTGAATTAAAAAAATGCTTTTTCCAAAGTAACTTTTCTAATCAAAACTCACCATGAAAATCCCCTTGCTGCCCCAAAGTTAAAAAAAAGGCAAAACTTCCATAGTTGGCTCTGTCATAGGTGATCCTCCCCTCTTTCTGCCTTGTTTTCATACTTGTATAGTGGTCACTCAAATATCTGCCTTTCTGAAAGACCTGCAGTTGGATGAACAGCGAGAAACAAACCAGGATTTCAAAGATAAAGCACAGTAAAAGAATAAAAATCATGAGTCAAGACAAGTTGGTGTCTGTAATTTAAAATATCCTTCAGAAGCTGTCAGATTTTTTTAAGTGTGCCCTGGCACTGAGGATCAGCAGAATTGTCTAAAAGTAAGATTAGGCCTGGCATTTTCACTTCCTCCCTGAGGTATGGGAACGACTTTTCTTCTTCTTTCGCTTTGTATTTCTCTTACATGCTACCATGTCTAGACTATTTTTATTCCTTTTTAGAGATGCTTATCACATCTCCGCGTATGCAGACACTCAGTGTTTTCTGCAAAGTGTACAGGCTATTTTGACTCCACTGTACCCCATCTGAGGGAGGGGCATGGAAACAGACAGCTCAGATCAATACACTCCCCCCTTCTCTTGTGTTCTTTGTCCCATGACACATAGTCACACATCCTGAAAAATCTATACAGAGACACTAACTAATTTTGAAGGCAAATTCCACAACACTTATCTGTTTTGAGTAGCTCTTTCTTTTGAGGGTGCCTCCTTTGTTTGAAAGTACACCAAATGTTCAAACTATGGAGCAGTCCATGAAATCTGTGACTTCCTGTTCATCCCTATTGTGCAAGAGACCAAAAAAGTCAACCTTCTATCAGCAGGAAATGATGAGTTCTCTAAATCCAGTCTCGATGTACTTACTAGCCAAGGCATCATAAGAAGTGTATTCTTTGTCTCTTCTTTGCACCTCTGTGTTCAGCTCCTTTGAAACAGAGTTTGGAGAGGAAGAACCCCATAGCACTGATTATATCCAACTGCACAAACACCATGCTCTTTCAATCTTCTTTAGATACATAATGGGAATTACTGCATGTCTGTGTTAAGGCCTGTGTTAAGTAAATATTGTGGTGCTCCAAGAACTCTTTTAGTGTGTGCCTTTTGTTCTGTGGAAGAACCTCACCTTGCCTGGATTAGTATAAGTTAAAACATTTTTAAAACTTTTCATAGGAAAGAAATGTGTATAAACAGACAGTCTCCTTAAATGGAGAAAGATTTTTAAAAAATATTCTGTAGATGTGTTTATGCTCACAGTCTTGTATTGGTTAGAGTAAATGCAAAAGTCTGTAAACAACATAAAGCAAAACAAAACAAAGACATGGCTCAGAAGCAAAGTTTTAACATGATTTTACAGGAAAAAGGTCTTACCTTACCATTCAAAACATACTGTATACATGCAACAGCTTGGAGATGTCACCAGCAAAGCAGGCATTAGTTTGAAATACCAATACAGGGTGTGCACCTATGAGGATCTAGCAAAAAGGAGTGGAGTGGAGGGTAGGGAAAGAACAGCAAAGTTAGTTGCTTGGTTACCATCCTTTTTTTTCTAAAGCACAGTGAAAATTACAGACCTTTAACTCCAGGTATTGGTACATGAGCCAAAACACTAATTCAGGAACTCTGGTCATTTGAGAGGCATCTCTTTGATCCAAGAAACAGTGACTTCAGTGTAGAGCAAGACTGAATGTGATGGGAGCAACCTTGCTTGTTCCAGTCAGGGGTATAAGCACATTGCTTAGATTAAGAATGATCGAGATTTCAGAATCTCCTTGCACAAGTCTGGAGTTAAATTTTCAGGGGCTCCATGTCCCATTTAAATACCACAGGCTCAGCAATCATGGCAGAACACAGGTCCTCCCCTGGCTGTTTAGTGGAATAGAGGCTGGAGGCACCAGCTAAATATGGGGTTTATTTTCCTGTACTGCTTAATGTATAAGAAGGTTATTTTTTAAGTTTAGGCCCCACATCCATTTATAAGAACATTGCCAAAGGGATTAAAGTCATTATTTTTTAAAATAATGAAAGGTGAACTTCTTCCTTGTGTTTGCAATGGCTATGAATAGGGCTTAGAGAAACTGGACTGAACTCTCTGTCTCCCCTAAAGATGAAGTGGTCCTTGTAGTACAGCTGTCAAAGCTTGCCCCCTGTGCAAATATCTCCCCCTTTTTCTTCCCTTCATAGCAGTAGGAATTAATCAAGACTTCTTGTGTGGGGCCAAAAGGAGGGGGAAAGAGGGAAATTCTGTCATATGTCATTAGAATTGTGATTGTACATGTCACCAATGACATAGGTGGTTTGAAATTCTACATATGATTTTACGAGAAAATGAAGTAATCAGCTATAAACACATTTATACATAATCTTGCTTTGACATTTATTTTTAATGAACCAGGGAAGTCTACTCTCTTCTTGAGGTCAACAAGAAAATAGTTCTCACTGGAAGAGAACATTTTGGTTATTACACTGAATGAAATGAATTGTATAATAAACAACATACAGTGGGACTGATTCCATCTCCTCCCAGAGCTGAATATTTAGTAGGCTGTGCCTCCCTTTTTTCCATTACAGTTATGCATCAAGTGCATTCAATATAATGTCCTTCTCTTAGAATTACAGAATATACATAAGGGGAAAGTGTTGCTTATTACAAATTATTTTGACGGGTAATTCTTGTTGAGATGAAAGCTTTAATTTCTATGAGAGTTCTAGAAATCAGGTGAGACTGGCAGCAGGTAATCAATCACAATTACATTTAATCACAAAATTCAAAAGTCACAGCAGTTTAAAGTATGCTTAAACACATACAGGTTATACTCTGAAATGATTTCATTTTGCATAGTAAAAATAGGAGGGGAAAACAGGTTTATTTATTTTAAACAAGATTACTTATTACAGTGACGAAAATTAAGAGTCTAGACAAGCAAGGAACCCTGATTCTAGTAACAGGTTTATTGTTAAATCTTCAGAGAAAGCAGGTAGTCTGAGAGATTTTGTGTAGGGACAGAAAGGATGCACACAGACTGTAGTCCACTGTAGACTCAGGAGTAAGACCAGGGCATTAGTGGATGCCTTATTTTGGCTAATAAAAATCAAACCACACAAAGTACATTTTGGCTTCACTTTTTTCCCTCCCCAAAAGGAATTTTACTGTTTTACCCCATTACTCACCTGCATTGCAGGAAATCTATCTCAGTTTCATTCTCTCCCAAGGGACCTGCAAACTGCATTCCCTGCTCCTGCCTAGAATTCACACTATCCATAACTGGGTTGAACATGCAGGGAGGGCTAGGCAGGGAGGAAGCTCTTAGTTTGCTTGTTGAAGCTATTTTATCTGTAGAAATAAAGAAATCACTGGACGAAACCAAGTGAGGTGCTTTTCACAACTGAGCATCCTACTACCAGGCCCAGCACACTCCTTTCTTTCCTGCCCTTATTTAATGATACTAGAAGATTGTATAACCAATTTTAATTAATTCTACTCCAGCCAAGACCAGCAAACCACTCATGAAGAGCTTCTAGTGTGATGAGTAGGCACTAAAGATGGAGAACCTAATTAATTTCTGCTGCCTGCTTTGTTCACAGAGAGATTTGAACAAAAGCCCACTGGGTGAGCTGGATTTAAACATTGCCCTGAGTTTGAGATAGAAACCATTCCCTCTTCTGAAAGTCACCTGGGAGGTAAGAGAGATGGGTAGCAACGAATGCCTGGTTATTTGGACAAACTGAATTGACACCAACAGAGAAGATTCAGAATAAATCCTCAAGCCTTCACAATTATGGCAATTTTCTGTAGAATCAGGCACTGTGGGCAAAGGCAGGGGCCCAGAAAACGTCTCCCATGTCCTCCATGAACCTGCCAAGGCAGTTGCTGGATCAGAGAAGATGGTACTAACCCTGCCAGTAATCAACCCAATAAACCAACAGTCTAAAGTTCATTTCGAGCTGAAGCTATGTAATCAATTCACTTAGCTCCAAACTGAAGATCTAGACAATAAGCTCTGTAGTTTTCTGTGAATTTTTCTTCTCAAATGCAACACTTGAAATGAGACTCCCCTGAAATACCTGTGTGAAGGAAGTGAAGAGAAATGAAAGTACAGAATATGTTCCTTTTCCTCCGAAGAATTCTCCACTCTGGTCTCAAAAATACCGAAAAAGTCACTTTCCAGCACACATCTAGGTTCTTTATTATTCTAATGGAAAATTTTGTCTTCAAGTACCCATGTCTCTGCATACAAGGTAGTTGAGATCCAGTAACTGGAACCTCAGTATAAATGACTATAGGAGTCACAAGCATTACTAGAAAACTACCTTTTTTTTTTTTTTTTCCTTCGGTATATCCAGGATATGGGTAAAAATCTACCATCTGAGACTTTTGTTTCTCTGAGGAAGTGGCCAGCTAAAGCAGTTTACAATTATAAACATTTACAAACTCTTTACCAAGTCTCAAGACTCAGCTTCTGCACCTGGCACTTTCTTTTTGAACTACATGTTATATTCTAAGTAACAAAAGATGATGCTGTTTCTTAAAAACTGTGCATCCTATAGTCTGTTATGGCTGTAAAGACCACTAGTTCTACATTCAAAAGAGATTGTGTATTCTTAACACTGTGAACTTATTTCTGTCACAAGATGGCCCAATCAAAGGCCCTTACCTAAGAAAATGTTTGTTAACATGTATGTTGTGATAAAATTCCTGGAATTTAGATAGAGGTTTGGTGTGATAAAATGAATTCACATAACCATAAAATGTTTTCATGTGAGCTTAATTTATCTTGAGTTTTCAGGCTAAAATTGATGTTTAAGCTAGATTTCTGGAGTAGTATTTCCAGAAACAAGTAAACTAACTCTGCAAAAGAGTTGAGAGTTTATTGTTCATTCAAATTCTTAAAACCAAAATTACTCTGGAGTCTTGAACATATTTTCTTTAAAGGGAATGACAAAACATCTATTGACTGTATCAGGGTAGAAAAGTTTCTGCACATTTTTCTTACTAAGATCCTGTGGGTTAGTATTATACAGCAGGTCAGAGGAGATGATCACAATGACCTTTTTTGGCAATAAAAGCCTATGAAGAGTGATAAGCACTGACTTAATGCTGCTTCTCCTACTGTTGTCAATAGTGGAGGAGTGAGGAAAAACCTGTCTGAATTACTACTTTAGTAAAGAGTAATTCAAACAAAATTGAATTGAACCAAAGTTAATCCATTAGATAAAACAGGTAATGTTAAAGAATCATGGTAACAAGAGGGGAATATCAGTTGTTTGGGCTCATCATCCAGAAGCAAGACAATCAACTTTGAAAGTCCATGCTCTTTGACCAGGCACAGAAGCAACCTCACAATGACTGCCTAAATGGCATAGAGACCATAGGAGTGAGACACCTGGGCTCTGTGGCTTAGATAAACGCTATCTAAATCTGTGTCACTTGAATTAGGTGTCCAAATGGAGAGTCCAATTGCCCCAAACTTCTGCAGCGGACAAAGAGAGCTCTTTCCACAGGCAACTCAGATCTTACTTTTTCTGAATAATTGTTATGCATTGTGAATCTCTGTATATGGTCATAGGTTAAGGGAACTAGCCTCCTTTCCCTGGTGCCTCAGTTAAATGTGTACTTTCAGCTAGGATTAATCCAGAGTTGGTTGTCAAGGCATAATACACAGCACCCTGGAGAAGACTAAAACATGTGATTGCTCCTGCAGTTATTAAACGCTAATCTTAAAGAAGAGCAGAATCTGTTCTCAGAAATAGCAACATGTTTTCCAGCTAATCAATGCTAGTAGGTGAACTGACACCTTCTAGATCACTGATAGAGTTAGACAATATCTACATTTTAAGCTCCTGAAAATAATCTGAAGTAACATGGATTTAAGGTAATATGGTTGGAACCTATTCTTAGGAGGGTTTGGAAACCAACTCCTTTAAGTTTCTTTGAAAATCCTCCCTACCATTTTGTCAGAATTATTAAAAGTCTTTGTAAGTATCTCTACAGCTTTTAAAAACCTATAGAGGGGAGGTGCTGGCATACAGTGAATATACAAAGGTATAAATATGTAAGAGAGACAATAGGTACAATAAGAAAAAGAGTTACTATTTGTATTCTAATTATTCTCATTCTGCAGCCAGATCTGCAGAATCTAAGAGAGGGAAAGACACTGTTCCTAAGTTTAATTTGTTTTCGTTCTCTACTACTTTTTTGTCTCAGTTTTCTACTCTTTGTGAATATATAGGTTTCATTAGGGTTCTGAGTCAAGAATTTATAGGGAATAAAGACTGAGCACATTATTTATTTTTCAGCCTTCTACTTTGTTTTGCAGCATGGCAGTAACAGCCAGCAGAGTTCATAACACACCTCAGCTTTTGAACCCTTCAATTTACGTACTTACAAGCTGAGCATGGGATTTTGTACGCCTGAGAATACATCTAACCACCTCAACACGTCTGAATCCAAGGTTCTGTCACATTGAAAGAAACCATAATTCCTTAAAATTGAGTTACTTTTTACAACATGAAATGGCTGAGGATGAGTTCTTAATTTATAGTTTTACAGAGTTGGAAGCCGCTCGTGCTTGGTATTGTGATCACGAAGAGTAGAAGAGAACCCAAAGAGCTTATAAACATCCACCCAAGTCAGACAAAGGAAGGATTATTATCACTGATAGCATACAAGTACTTTGGCTGCCAACAATATTTGTTTCTCAAATATAATCTCTAAGGAAGAGCTTGAACGATGCCAGTGAGAAGGTAAAAAGAAGAATGTATCTTATTCTGAAGTTCATAATGAAGCAAAGCTCACATCACTGACTATTATATAAATACTCCACAAAAAGCTGAAAAACTTGAACTTTGTCAAATGTATAGTGTTCTTTACTTCTATATTGATAAATATATTGTTGCAACAGCTGTAATTCAGGCAACAATTTGGTGCCAGTTTGCAAACAAAGACTTGAAGAAGTGTATATTTGAAAAACAACATACAGACAAACACAGTCTTTTTTTTTACCTTAATCACTCTTTAGTTGTGATTTGAGCTTGAAGTCATTCCGTTCTTATTTTATCAGAACTGGTTATACTATTTCTAGGTTAAAGTGAAGGCTGACCACAATGATGTGAGAAGATTCTCATGTAAAATCCACAACTGTGGTACTGAGAAAGAAGAGAAACAGCCTCTTGATTTAACTAGTGTTTGGATAGACTCCTAGACCATTATTTGAGAAACTATCCAGATTGGCTTATCACAAAGCAATAGTTTCACTTTCAAGGGACAATTTATTTTCTGAGCAGGTGGGTGGAATAGGAAGGAGCAGAAAATATATATATATATATATTTCTGTGTTTTAGTGCAGATGATTTCATTATGTTCCAAAGCTTTACACTGAGGGTCAAGTTTGAGAGAGCAACAGAATTTCAAAGAAGAAGTATCACATTTCACTGAGTTCTATATCAAAGTCATGCATAAAGCATCTCATGATTTTTATGATGCAACATAAATCAGCTAAGTTGACTCACAACCACACTGAACCCTATAGGATACGAGATTTGTATTGGCTCAGGGATTTGTTACTTGTATATTACTGAAACACTTCATCAAATGACTTTAGTATCTGTTTACTGTGTATATATTCTGAATTCCTTATTGGAAGATATTGGGTTTCTCTTTTTCTCCTATCACTGGTATTTAAGCATAAGTTGGGATATTGAAAGAACTCCCATCAAATAACTTTTGTTGCCACTTATTGTTGCTTGATCCTGGTTTTCCATTACTAGTGCTACACTGAAAACAGCTTATTAATATGCTGTCTCTTTTTCCTTTGATCAGTGATTCTTGGTATTGAAAGGATATGGAAGCCTGATCTAATTATAGATCCAGAAATATGATTCTCTGTAGGTTTTTTATGAGACAAATTTCTCACTCTGAATTGAGAGGACTGTATTGGACATGACATATACAGAAATGCTTATGATATGGCAAAACTAAGATAAAACTAGATAAAAACCAGGTAAAACTTCATTGATTTGAAATATAGGAAAGAAGCAAACTGAAAGGACAGATTACTAAAGAGTTTGATAGCATCAGCAAAGGATCTGCAGACTGAAACAGAGAAAGCACAAACTAATGAGAACTTGAGGTACCACATGACATTACGCATCCTGATGAAAAGGCAGGCTACTGTGGACAAGAGTTGCCCCTCACTCCCCCAGGCCTGATTACATTCTTCTGTCACTTCTCTTGCATGAGGTCTGGGAATGGTGACACTTCAAGTGAGTCAAGTCGGCTCATGACCAAGACACAAAAACTCTAATGTGCCAAATGGAAAAGTAAAAGGAGAGTTCTGTCAGATAAACAGTGTTCTGGCTTGCCGCACAATTGCCAGATCTGAAAAACAGGAGGTACAGTTGAGACATGCAGATAGATATAAGGGTCAGGTGCTGGAACAGGAATTTTTTTGTAAAAGCTTGCACTTGGATTGAATTAAATTAACATGAAATAAAACTTGCACTTATAAACTATGTTTATAAAAAGTCATCCTTGGACACCCCACAAAGACGTGGAAGTGCTCTCCATGCAGACTGGGGATTATCCTGAGAATTTACTGATAAAAGATGAGGCTCCAAACCGTAGAGAGCTTCTGGGATGCAAGGGGAGTAGATGACACAGGGAAGGAAGTGATAAACGTGGAATTACAGAGTATTGGAGCAAGGAATCAAGCACTGTGCCAAAAAAAAAAAAAAGAAAGAAAATGAAAGATTGGGCAGTTCTCTATTAACAGGAGGTAGACATTTAGACATGGCAGAATCAACAAATGTCATATGTCTGGACTCCAACAAATCTTTCAACTCTGCGGCAAGTGATAAATTTTTTCACAGAGATAGAAGGTGAGTGCGAAGTTAATTTAGCGGCCTTAGGAAATCTCTATGAAAATGATGATGGTTTCAAATACTATTTAAGTCAGTGTGAACATGTTTGTCATATAATAAGGAACTTGAAACTGTTAACCTAGGAGCAAAGGTAAAAAATGTGACAAGCTAATTTAGACCTTCTTTCTCTAAGTAAGATCCCTTTATGAAATAAACAGCAATATAGCTAATGCTTGAAAATGGAAGGATTAATCCATAAAATAATACCCCTCTTTTATGGATTTCTACCCTTTTGTTAAAGCAGAAGGAGAAAAAAAGCCAAGCCTGTACAACATTTCTAAAACAAAGTAATCATTTTAGTTCCTGGATATATTTATTAACTAAAAGTATAAATTAGAAAACAAACAAAGGTTAAATCCAAAGCTGCAGCCAGACCCAAGGTATTCTAAATGTGCCTGTTTAATATGCACTGCAGATTAATGGGTATAACACATTGATTCTAGCTGCACTTTTTAGAGGAGGCGGAGGAGGAGGCAAGAAACTGAGATTAAAAATACAGTCTTTGTTTCAAAAACAAAAATGAGATTGCAAAATTAAAAACATGAAAGTGGAAGAGAATCACTAATAACTATATTCTTTATCTTCCCAAAAAATCAACAAAACCTTGCTTCGCTGTATGTTGCAGTGTACTACAGGCAGGCATTATCCAGCCCCCTTCTGAATGTTGGCAGGAGAGTTTGCTTTCCCAACTCTGTGAAATTCTAAAATATAATGAAAATGCAGCTACCGTACTTTCTAAGCTCTTGGTAGATATTTTCACTTACTTTGTCATTTTCAAGGGGGGAAACAATGGTGGCATCTGTGCCCTGGTGCTAAGTGCTCATTTGCATGCAGAGGCAGAGAGATATCCGTTTATTATCAATTTTATGCATTACTTCATTTCATGGTGTTAAAACAATTACATTCAAAGGGTTCAGCAGTCCACAGCCAAGCTATTCAGGGCTCCAGCAGCATCATATAATAACGTTATTCAGGGAGAGACACATACATCATAGTTTACTGACTTAGAAGTAAAAAAGAGAGGGAGAGGGAGAGGGAGAAGCAACTCCTATAGAGCTGGATACAGAATTTGTAAAACATCAGAGATATAACAATAAGCGAGAAACTCAGGGCAGATGGACATGAAATTTATTAAATTCCGAATTACTTTCCAAGAAATTTGAGAAAATTTTTTAGACTTAACAGTTCCACCAAATTCTCTGCCGCATTCTCAACGTCTTTTCTATAACACTCTTCATCAGGCACACTGCAAAGCTCCACTTGAGCAAAAAGCAGAGACTATGCACATCCCCTCGAAGATCTCAGAACACATACCTTGGAACAGCAAACAAACGGTTGGGTCTGAAGAGACTTTTTGTGCTCCCTACGTGCAGTGGATTTGCAATCTGATTATCTGGTTACTACTGACAAGGCTCTGCCAAGCCTCCCATGAGGAATTTACATTTGTCTATCAATTTACATTAGCTAAAACAGCAGTCTGTGCAAAGGATTTCAAGGCTTTAAAATGAAGACCTACCCTCTGACACCAGTCAACTTTCCAAAAACCAATGAAAACTGTGGCACAGTAGTGAACAATTTTAAAAGCACAGGGACCTGTGCTTTAAAACCCTCAGGGTTTTCCTTACTGAGTTTGGTGAGATGCTTGTTTCAGCAGAAAGCAAACGATTTGATTGAACATTTACTGAAATTTTTAAAAATGCAAGAAAAAAAATGAAATCAAGGAACTTTTAATAATACTTCACTGCCAGAGGGAGATAAAATGTGCGCTGTCCCTGTAAAACAAAAAAAGCAATTACCAACTTTTTGATTATAATTTCTGTAATAATCTACCTTCAAGAAAGCAACTTCAGTGAATTATAAGAGAAGAAAAGCCTTTTTGAAGCATTTCAGCATAGAGGATTCATGAAATAAGAAACTGAAAAGGAAGTGTTTTTTATCTGGGCTATTACAGATTTTCTATCATAGAAATTTCCCATCACTTGATGCACACACGGTGCTGTGATATGGCATGGGTCAACTCAAGCAAGAAATGGAAGTTCTAAAGAAAATAGCTTGGCAACTTGGAAAACCAGCTGCTCCCTGGTAATCACTGCAAAGGAAAACAAATTTTGTAGCAGTCCTCAAGCTTTGAGCCTCTCTCAAAAAGACGGGGGAAAATATGTTCTGGGCCATTGCAAGGCCAGAGTGCTGACAGAAGCAAAAGACAGCTTGTGGTTGAGGTAGGGATAGGTTTAGTGGAAGGAGAGGTACCAAGTCTTTCAGCCTTTCTTCATGGGAAGCATCCGATGTACCAATGCCCCCAAGGAAAGCTAGCAAGTGGCTCCTGGCAGATTTCCTTTGTTTCTGCTCTAAATATCTCAACAGCCAGATTTTTTTTTTTTTCTGAGCTAGCTGCCTCTGCTCCTGCCATAGCCAACTTTTATCATTAAAGTAATCAGGGTAGCAACAGCATGCAGCTGTGCCACATCTGCATCTAAAGGAAGGTAAATACTCACTGAATTGGCCCATGTTGATTCCTCATTAGGCTGCTAGCAATGTCTTGTCTAGCCAGTTTAAAGCTAGCATTGTTATCTTTACACTACATTGCAGTCACAACACTTCCCTTAAGGGCAAAGAAATTGCCTAAGTACCAGTTTTATTAGGCTGTACAAATCAAGCAACTTCCAGAACTAAAAAAAATTGGTCTAAGTTTTATGCAGAAACTTCTACTTTATTTCACTCTGCAGGGCTCCAGAGCTCTGTGGCAGTGCCTCTGTACCACATGCCATGCCTCAGTTCAGGGATCTAGCATGATGTTATGTGTCATAGGCATACTGCTGCTGCTTATGGTGGAAGACAGTCCCACGTGCAACAGGTTCTTCAGTCAAACCCCTCCTGTTACAAAACCTGGACAATAATGCAAAATCACCATCATAATAATCAAAAATCCCCGTTACTTTGCTCCTCTTGTCTTCATAGAATCACAGAATCATTAAGGCTGGAAAAGGCCTCTAAAATAATCTGGGCCAACCATTTACACGACACGATTGTGTTCACCATTAAGACATATCCCCCAGGGCCACACCCACATGCTTTTTGAACACTTGCAGGGATGGTGATTCCACTACATCCCTGGAATGCCTATTCCAATGACTGACCACCCTTTCAGTGAACAAAATTTTCCTAATACTCAATCTAAATCACTCCTGGCACAATCGGAGCACCTTTCTCCTCATCCTGAAATATACAGTTTCCTTCACTATATGGTTTATTCGTCAATATCTTCAAAGAAAGGACAGTCCTTTCATTATCATGCCTTCATGATTAAGTCCTGATAACTGACCATGGGTCTAAAGATAAAAGCATTAATCTAACAATAAAGCCTTTTATTTTAACTCATGGCCTTTGAAGTAAACCTCGTAACCAGGACAAGGAAAGGAGAGAGAATGACGACCAATAGGAAGAGGTCCTGGTATTTGGATGAAAAATGCAGAGATGTGAGAAAGAAGAGCTCAGTAAAACATTAATATTAGACAGTATTAACATTAATTAATAATTAATAACTGATTAATAAAGTTATACAATAAAATTAGACAACATCTAGATGTGTGGAACTGTCAAGACACAAAAAAAAATCCTATAGCCGGGCATGAAAAGAAGGTCCAGGTTACTGGAAGGATTGGATTTGGCAGGCTTAGTTTTAACTTTTTCCCTGTATCTGACTACAAAATATTTTAAAGGCTATTATTATTATTATCATCATCATTGTCACCTTTTTAAAAAAAAAACCCACTTCCCTGTGTACTGTGTTAAATGTCAGCAATTTTAGAGTTCCATTTTGTTTTTCCTTTTTAACAAAAAGCAAATAGAAATTAATCAGTTTGCATTTGTTAATATCAATAAATTAACTTATTTTGTTTAAGATGCTCATGGAATAAAAACGACACATTAAGAATACCTCTTGAAGTGATTGGTTTCCATGAGTTTTCAATAGAAGCATCTTGGTTTTATGATGCTAAATAGGTGTATATGGACTGGTTTAGTCTATCATAAGAGTTCAAGGAACATACAAAGACACTGACTCTATTCCCAGTCTGAAATAACTTGTCTCCACTAATTATCAATGATCAATTTTAATGACTTCAGGAAGTCCAAGAAGTAGGGTGTACAAAGAGGATATCTGCAATAACTGTTTGCCCAACCTGATGCTACTGCATTCAGCAGACACTGACATGAAAAGCTTTGGGACCTCAAAAGCTGTAGCAGCTAATTCTACTTCAGTTCTAATTAGAATCTTCAAGTTGTCTGCAGCCTGATAGAGAGATCTGTGAAAAATTAGCTAAGCATTTCATATGACTATCTTGATGGGGAATGTCCTGAAATAACCAGTGGATACTCTCCTTGCTTGTTGATAGCTCTGGAATAAGTGATATTGATAGCTCTGGAATGAGTGATGCAATTTCAAACTGGAAACAACTGAAAGGTTCAGATGAAAGATACTTTCAAGGTGATTTTGGTACCTCCAGCTTTCTTTTCCTCTAGTACTTAAATAAGGATATACTTTGGTTAAATACAAAATTTTATTACTACGCACTACTTAGTGCCTATACTTTACATCACATTGAAACGCAGAACAAATCACAGAATGGTTTTGGTTGGAAGGGACTTTTTAATGGTTATCTAGTCCACACCCTCTCCTGTGGAAAGGGACATCTTTCATTAGATCAGGTTATTCAAAGCTTCATTCAGTCTCACCTTGAACACTTCCAGGGATAAGGCATCCACTTCTTTGAGCAACCTCTTCCAATGTCTCATCATCCTCATCATGAAGGATTTGTTATGTATAGCCAATCTAAATCTACCCTCTTTCAGGGTAGATTTCTACACGTAGAAGCAAATTAAGCACGGCATTTGTACTGTTAAATTAAAACAAATATTAGATTAAACATTTTAGATAAAAGTTCAGATCTATAAATTGTCATGAAATGCTATACACATATAAAGAGATTTACATATGCAAATACTGGACACACTCAGTGTTGGAATAAGTTACTAAAACGCCACTAGTATCTAAGGGATTTGCCAAAAATATTTTTGGCTCTGTGAATTCAAGAAATTCAAGAAAAAGGGAGTAATTGGAAGAAGAGAATTTCAATATATATTAGTTAAATATGACAAATTAACCCCCTGAATTAATTTTAAAAAATTGTAAATCAGTGAACCACATAAAGTAAAAAAAGTAAAAAAATAATCTCCTACTTGCCTGAATATTGATGGAACAGTGAAAATATTGGTTCAATATGTATGTCATCAGTGTTAGGTGTCAAAAACCCCCAGGATCACGTGTTCATATTCCAATGTGATTATTTCATTGCTAACCTGGAACAATGTTAACTCCCACAGTTCCTGCTGTCTCAAAATGGGAGCCCAGGGTGTATAAGACAGATATTTAATAAGTGGCAGATCAAAGTCCGGTCTGCCTGAGAAGGTAAAACAGATTCTAACATGCACACGGATGTGAAAAAATTTACTGGGGAGATAGTAAGGAAAAAGGGGTTGTCTAAAGGAGACAACAATCAAAGTTTGAATAATATGGAACATCTGCAGCTGGCATTATGATCCCTGGTAGCTATAGGTACACAGCAAGTCTTTAGTCACTCTCTGGACTTGGCTCATACACACAAAGACACATTGCTCATTAATGAACCATCGTTCATGAGTCTACAAATAATAAATACGTAACAGAGGTAGCAAATACACAGCCAAATGGCACAGTAGAGTCTGGCTTTACCCACTGTTTTTATTTTTTCCTATTTTGGGTTTTGATGTTGCCCTCTGGTTTGTCATATGAGCTAAATAATCTTGCCAGTTGGGTGCTAATATATTTAGGGGAAATGTCAAGATTAATTTTCATCTTTTAAAATATCCCTAAAGTCACAGAGTATACCTTTCAGGGGCTGTTAACAGGAAATCCATTTTCAGACAGGCCTGCAACTGGAACATTTTCATGCATAAAGGTATTCAGGGCAGGCAGGTGGCAGGTTGTTAAATAGCCCCCTGCTCATTCCTAGAGGTGGCATGATAAAATGAGCCACATGCTTATGACTTTAATGTGCTTGGTGCTCAAAACCAAGATGATTTCAGGACCAAACAGCATCCTCACTAGCAGTTGGCTGAGACATGAAGAACAAGAAGAAGAATTTCTAAGACCTTATTGGTGAACATATGGCAAACTCTGATTTCCTTACTAAATCAGATGATATTACTAGAACTAGGTCATTATGCACACATTGTAATCTATCGTTAAGCCCAACGAAGTAATATTTAGCTAGTGTTTTAATTGTACTACAGGGATTTATCTCTGCTTTTTGAAGAAAAAAAAGTCCAGGAAGGAAGGAAGAGTGTTGAGTTTTCAATTTTAATAAGAGGAGATTGCCAATTTTGACAAATGACTCTAACAGCTTATTCAGATAATGTTTGCTCATATACATATTTGCACATATTTTTGGTGTTATTTAGGAGATAGGAAATGTTTAAATTATTCATTTTCTTCCATCTCTTCCCTGAAAAGTACATTTCTTCTCCCCGCATATGCTTTCAAAATGCAAGTTGGCATCATATGTTTCAAATAATCTTCCGGTTTCTTCTACAAAGCCTGCGGCCAGGCCTTCACTACCTGTGTTTCCAAATGACCATGAGGACAGTGTAATGCATGTGCATGTGTTATGGAATTGATGACATACAGGAAGGAAATTAACCTCTTGGCCTGGAAATCAAGCACTCCCTCACAATGCCAATCCATATGGCTACAATCAATTAAAACAAAGATGAATCCTTCTCATCTGGGCTGCTGAGTGATCATGCAGCAACAGTTACAGGGTGGTAGAAACCAGGACTTCTAGGTTTTTATGTTGTGCTTGTTTCTTGGGGTGGTTTTTTCCTTACCAATACTTCACACACGGTTTCTGCAAACATGGGTACAGTTTATCCAGGGTATGGGACAGCAGGAAAAGGTGTGCAATTCAACTGTAGGCCAGTCAGTCCACACCTGTTAAACACACTCATTTTGCAATGTGTTAAGCAAAACTGTTCAGAGAAGTCCCATATCTGTCTCCAACAGCTGGAGAAAAAGAACCCTGTTTTCTTTTCTGTCAGGGTTAATAAAACAAGCAACTTATTAAATAGCATTTTGGCAAACACAATGGATAATGAATCCTATTCTATAGTTAAAGACTTTTAACAATTAAAGAGATTTATGAGCCGAGCACTGTGACACACAAGTGCTGGAGGAGAGAACCTGCTCCTGCACAGCCACACGTGGAGCAGGCACAGCACACACCCGGCTGGGATGGGCACCTTGAGAGGAGCCAGGAGAGTCCGGCAGGTAAACCTGCAGCTCCGGCCGCTCAGGACAGCAAGACGGACACCCCAGGAGCCCGGCCCTTTGATGGGGCTGAAACAGCTGGGTATGTCAGATACCATGGCCCCCCAGCCCATTGTTCCCCACCAGCTACAGTACATGTCCAGCGTCTGGTTTGTCAATCACCGGATTCAATGGCTGTTTGCCTGGGAAGCTGCTGACAGGGGGCTAGGGGGGCTTGCCAGAGCTTAATTACCGTACCTCATTAAAGGGCTTCTCATTCATATTCAGTAAGGAATCATTCGAGCAGACAGATATGTCTTTGTTAGATGAACTGAAAAACATACTTTTAAAAAAATCCCTACCACTTACGTATTTACATTTGTTTGGTTAAAGAACTCTTTTCATTCCGCTTAAGAGAGAAAGAGAGAGAGAGTAAAAAGGGTGGGGAGGGGGCAGGGGGGAAGGAAAAAGCACAGGAAAGAAATGAAATGAAAGGAAAATTTACTAGAAAGAGTTTGCATTTGTAACGTGACAGGCTTTTTTGAGGAAAATATAGATTTCACTACACAGAATAAAATTCTGCTTTAATTTCTACTCAGTTCACAAAGATACACTGATGAGCATGGGGGATGTAGGGGAGAGGGAGAGAAATCTCTGAATGAAGGCTGGAGGGGTTAAAGTTTGCAATTTTTCTCTTGGAAAAGCTTGGTAAAAAAATTTCACTTCTATCTTTCCTTGAAGTAAAAGTTTAGGAAAATTTTGCACCCAACTTTTTTTTTTTTTTAGGTTTTTTT